>CM034410.1:13316435-13916435 GCA_019925095.2 Dendrolimus kikuchii
GTTTCCAAGAACTTTTTGATTCACCCTCGTAGATTATGTAGCAGATCACTACCAGCGGAGAATGTCCCCAGAAGGCTGGCTACATTGCCACGCTGTATGGGAATACTTATTTGTTCTGCGAAATATGAGCCTGCCTTCTGATCACACGTAGTCTCAAAGGGTTCCGTGTTCCCCGAACATTCCAACAGGCAGACGCCATAATCTCCATAGCCCAGATCCCTAGTTCCACCAGCAGTTCATGCCAATAGCCTGGTACCTTTTATTCTCATTTCCTACAATAGTACTACATTGACTAGGGATGTGCTTGGGTTCAATTTTTATATGCTATACACATATATACATCAAATCAAATATGTCAGTAGTAGGGATTCCAGAGTTCTGGCTCACGGCAAGAATCGTGTTTCTGGTGAGCAAAAAGTGTTTCGACGGACAACCCTGGCTAAAAAAAAAAAAAAAAAAAAAAAAAAAAAAAAAAAAAAAAAAAGTTTGGTGTCAAATTGGGGGTTCTCGAGTACGCCCGATCGTTCTACGCTATCAGTTTTTCGATATATGCTGTATTTACAGAGATAGCTTTTTTTAATTCCGTGCTAATTACAGCACTAATTAGCTACTCATTTGTTTATTCTTTTGTTAATTACTATTTCACGTTCACTAATTACCCTCGTCCGATACTCCCTATTGTTCTTAATGACGTCAACAACGACTTCAAAACAAAAACAACATGTTCTTTTCTTCCTCAACCTTTATTTAAAACAGTATTTGTACAAATCGTATACTAATATATCATTAACGAGTGTTTCCTGGCTTTCGAATAAATTGGTCATATCCGTCATACTATATCCATGAAACTTATAGTATAAGTATACCAAACAGTATGCACCACATACTGAAGTCCAGTCATTTTGTATTCTCATAGTATTGAAATGCCATTTTCTACAATTCCTATTTAGAAAAGCCAAGTGGAATCCTACAGGTGACCGACCAAAGGAATCGAAGTATTGTCCAATGTTGTGTTGGTCTATGTGCATGGCTACCCAGTGAGAACCTGGCTGGGTGCTTGGATCCAGATTGCTCACTAAGAACGTAGGCGCTTCCATGTGAATTGGTAAATTGTTTGCTGCATACACGTTCCTCTCTAAAGATGGGTGAATTTTGCATAAACATTTCTGGATCTCGATTGTGTTCATATTTGTAACCAAAGTGCACACGTGCTACTCGATGAAGAATACTATTGTAAATGTTCAACATAATCTTGTGAACTTATTATGTAAAGGAAGTTGTAAATAAAAAATATGAAAGCTATGTTGACAGTTTTATTTATTGATATCTTTCTTATGATTAATACATATAATTCTATCTTAACTACTATAGTCTACGATTACATTGCGGTTCTTATCTATTTCAATAACATTATCGAACTCGGCATACACAATACAGTTAATAGTTTGTGAAAGAGCAGATTCAAAACGAATTTCTAATCTCACGCTACCATTCCTAATCAGATTCCAATGACTTGAGGAGTTAGCTGATAAATCAGGAGTTAAGTCAAAAGCTAGCAGACAGTAACCTTGAGCGTACTGTTCCCTAGATATCCCGTTACCTTCGTTAAGAAAATGTATACCCGTTCCAGAGAATAACGTATGATAGGCTGTAGTGAAAATATTACTCTCAAATGATGGTTGTAACGCTTTAGAAGGTATTTGCTGACCATCAATGTATAAACAAAATGAACTCATTTCATAATTCTCAAAATTAAAAGGATTTTTAGTAAGACTACCATTAAACGCTGCATTATTAACAAAACCAACTATGCATCTTTTAGGTACCTGTCCCAGGAATATATTATCGAGGGTCTTTCCTTGAACCCCTGATGGTATCGTTAAAACTTTGACTTCAGCTCGAGTAATAGGATATTTTGCAGTAGTAGAGGCTAAAACTTTTTGATGTGCGAGTAAAACAGTTGGGCTGATTCGAGATCTACGGACAATAAGAGTTGCATCCATTATGCATACTTTTAACTTTAAATCGTTCGAAGAAGCCATCAAGTTAAACGTTTCTCTCGATCGAACTAATTTTACAGACATATCAACACTTATCATAACGATTTATTTGACAATAATTATGTATCATAACCATTTATTGGTCAATAATTACAAATTAACACTTATCGTAATGAGTTGTTTGAAAACTATTGTAAGCATCATTTTATCATAACGATGTATTTGCATGTCATTTGTTAATTAGATTTAATGGGATGACTCCAACTATATAAACTAAAAATCAAAATAAAATATTATCAGTTAACTGTAGTAAAGTAGTCAGTGGAGTGTATTTTCGTGTTGTGAAATTAAATACTTCAGATCTGAAATGCAGGTAAGATATGTCACTTAATATCACCACTTAATATTTTTTATAATTATTAAATTATCTTCAAAATGATAGTACAATTTCTTACAAATTTTGTTGTTTCAGAACCTATTTGAAGAAAATACATTCAAACAGTATTATTACCAAACACTTTCTGATGAAGAGAGTAGCAATATCGATAATTTGAGCATTGTTAAAGATTCTCCAAAACAAAAAAGAAAAAGAGACGAGGAGGAAAGTCTTGACAAGTTTTTTGAGTTTTCAAAGAATAAAAAGAAAAAGCAATGTTCATCTGTATCCCGAGCTCAACCAAACGGTGGTGTTGCATATTTATCGACTAATAGAGAAGATGCATGTTCCTCAACGCACTTAATAAAAATTGAAGTGTATGAATTGAAAACATTAGCAAAAATACCCAGCAGTGAGCATTGGAAAAACGCCACAATAAGAATTAAATATTATACAGATGACAAAAACAAACATTTTGAAAGCATCAAAAAGACTGCATACAATATCACAAAAGAAATTTCCATGATTGATTCATGTAAAAAATTTCATTATAACAATAGTGATAATAAATAACAAAGATTGTTTACTACCTTGCTCTAGTACTTAGCTAATTATATTATTGTGTAATTTTAAGTTAAAAATAACAGATTTATACCACTTCTCAGGTATATAAGTAGTCTGTGTTATCCGAAAGTAATAACCATTTATAATTTCAATCTTGTTGCTACATCATCGCAAAATGGAACGTGTTTGTGTCAGTGCTTTTTTTGTGTCGTCGGAGTTTGAAAGCAATGAAAATGATAAGAAACGTGAACTTGACGAAATGTGTGAAGATAGGGATATGGTGGAGTTATGTGAAAATGTTGAAAAAACGGATATATTCGATTCTGAATACGATCAAGAGCTGTACGAAATTTGTACCATGTATGAAAATTTATTCGATTCTGAATATGACACCAACCTTTATGAAATTTGTACCACGATTGAGAATAATGTCATGTAAGTATAATTTAATTACTTATCTTATTTAACTTAAAATACTTACATTTTTACTCGCTAACTTTCATCTATATTTTGCTTAAATATAATTTTTATTTTTTTACAGTCAATCATCATCCCATTCAGTACAGACAGGACAAGGAGTGTTTAAAAGAAGCATTGAATCAGACAACAGTAATAGTGACGCAAAGAGACAACGACACGATGAACCTTCTACCAGTACAGATAAGTTACATTGTGAAACGTGTAATATACTAGTTAATAGAAGATATTTTGTTAATCACACTAAGAGCATAGTACATAAAAATAATATATTAAAATCTCATTGCTCTCTAGATAATGTATCTGTTGTAGATTCAGCTTTTGGACAGCGTATCATATCTTACAAAGTTAAAAATAAAAATCAATCTGATTCAGTGTTCCAGACACCGGAATTGTTTCTTGAATTAATTAAAAGTGATATATTTTTTTTGATTGATGAAGTACTTAAACAACATTCTACTGTTAAAATAAATTTTATATTACATGCAGACTTTGTTCAAGAATCAAAAAATCTAACTAATTCATTCGATTTTCAAACTAGTAATTTCATTATTTCTCAAGCGGATGATTTAAATATTTTCATAGTATCCTTGCGTGACACTTTAGTGCATAAAATAAGTACTTTTGAAAAGAAAGATAGTGGATGGAGTCTCACAAAAATAAATTTTATAGAACTAAACATAAACAAATATAATCCACTACGTGGAAATTCATATATTGATTTACCAAAAGATATCAAAGATAAAAAAGCCGTTATAAACGTTAATAATTCAGACAATTTCTGTTTCAAATGGGCATTGCTCTCAGCATTATACCCTGTTAACAAAAATTCAGGACGACTGTCATCTTACACTATTCATTCAAATAAACTAAATTTTCACGGTATTTCTTTTCCAGTTAAATTGAAAGATATATCTAAAATAGAGAAACAAAATAATTTAAGTATAAATGTTTTTGGGTTGGAATATGATATCAAACAAAAAAAACATTCTGTTGTTGGTCCGCTTTATTTTACAAAATGCCGTAACAGTACACATATAAATCTATTATACTTACAAAATGGAACAGTCGGTCACTATTGCTACATAAAAAACTTATCGCGATTAGTAAGTAAGCAAATATCGAATACAAACGGTGTTGTAAATATATGTGATGGGTGTTTGTTGCGCTTTTCCACTAGAGACAGATTGATTAACCATCAACAACATGATTGTTCGCACATCACTACAAATTTACCTAGCAGTGAAAAAACATTAAAAAATTGGTTCGGACAACCTATATCAACCGATAAACTAAAATTCGATAAGTTCCAAAAAAAAATTAAAATTCCCTTTGTTGTATACGCTGACTTTGAGGCATTTTTAAACCCCATTATAACATGTACTAACGATCAATCAAAATCAAATACTAACAACATTCAGAAACATGAGGTTTATAGTTTCGGTTATTATATCAAATGCTCATTCGATGATAGCTTATCAAAGTATGAAACATACACTGGACCAAACTGCACTCAAGTATTCATGAATCGTTTATATGATGATTTAAAAACTATTTGCAGAAACGATTGTTTTCAAAAACCACCTGAATCACTGTTAACTGTAGATACAAATACTTGTTACATTTGTGAAACTGATTTAAAGGCTGAAGAAGTTTTAGATATTGATAAGCAATTAGGTGTTGTACATGAAGTATGTAAGAAAAAGTTCATTAACCCTAGTTATATTCCAGTCTTTCTACATAATTTAAGTAATTACGATGCACATTTCATCGTCCATGCGCTTAATTTTGTTGAAGGTGAAATCGATATAATTCCTCAAAACAAAGAAAAATATATTTCGTTCTCAAAACACGTAACAATAAACAATCAAAAGGTCACCTTAAGATTTGTAGATTCTTTTAAATTTTTACCATGCAGCCTCGATCAGTTAGCAAAAAACTTAAAAGTAGAAGAATTTCGTGAACTAAAAAACCACTTTCCTGATAAAGAAGACTTCAATCGTCTTTGTAAGAAAGGTGTTTACCCATATGAGTTTATGACTTCGTTTGACTCTCTAAATGTAACCTCTCTACCAAGCCAAGATAAATTTTATAGTTCGCTTACGGATACCAAAATTTCTGATAATGATTACAATCGTGCACAGGATGTTTGGCAACACTTTGGTTGTCAGAACATGTTAGACTATTCAAATTTATATCTAAAAACAGATGTGCTATTGCTAGCTGATGTTTTTGAAAATTTCCGTGACCTTTGTCTCAAAACATATGGTTTGGATCCTTCCCACTATTATACAGCACCGGGTTTAAGTTGGGATGCTATGTTAAAACAAACAAAAGTTGAATTGGAACTACTAACAGACATTGATCAAATTGCTTTCATTAAAGCAGGTATCAGGGGTGGTATATCTCAATGTAGTAATCGACATGCAAAAGCTAACAATAAATATTTAGATGATTTTGATGAAAATAAACCTCCATCATACTTGGTTTATTTTGATGCAAACAATCTTTATGGTTGGGCCATGTCTCAGTACCTTCCTGAAGGTGCTTTTGAATGGGTGAGTCCGGAGACAAATTATGAAGTTACTGATACATCTGAATACGGTTTCATTTTAGAGGTTGATTTGGAGTATCCTGAGAAACTACATGATTTACATTCCGATTTACCATTGTGTCCTGAAAATATATCAATAGGGGGTACAAAAGAAAAAAAACTAATACCAAATTTAAATAATAAAGTAAAATATAAAATTCATTATAGAAATCTTAAACAGTGTCTTAAAATGGGTATCAAATTAACCAAGATACATCGAATATTAAAGTTCCGACAAAGCCCCTGGCTAAAAAAATACATTGACTTAAATACTGAACTCAGAACAAAGGCAACATCAGATTTTGAAAAAGACTTTTACAAATTAATGAACAACTCAGTCTTTGGAAAAACAATGGAAAATGTTGATAAAAGAGTAAACGTAAAATTACTAACCCACTGGGAAAATCGTGGTAAAATTTTAGGTGTTCAGGATCTTATTGCAAAACCTGAATTCAGCAATCTGTCAATTTTTTCGGAAAATTTAGTAGCAGTCCAATTACAAAAAACAAAAGTTTGCTATGATAAACCCATTTATTTAGGTTTCTCTATTTTAGATATATCAAAAACTCTAATGTATGAGTTTCATTACGACTACATTCTAACTAAGTTTGGTAATAATACAAAATTATTATACACTGATACCGATAGCTTGATATATCAGATTTTCACAAACGATTTCTATGACAAGATTAAATCCGATCTTTCATTACGGTTTGATACATCTGATTATCCTACGAATAATATATTTGGTTTTCCACAACTCAATAAAAAGAAACTAGGTTTTTTCAAAGATGAAAGTAATGGTAAAATTGTCAAAGAATTTGTAGGATTAAGGTCAAAAATGTATGCAATTCAAACCGAAAACAAATTGATATCGAAAGCCAAAGGTGTCAACAAAAGTGTCACAAAAAGGATGACAATGCAAAATTATAAATCATGTCTTTTTGATAAAAATATTAAATACGATACCATGTATAGATTTAGATCAATTAAACATACAATATTTACCCAGCAAATTAACAAAGTATGTTTATCTTATAATGACACAAAAAGATTTATTTTACCTAATAATGTTGACACCTTAGCATGGGGTCATTATAAGTTAAGATAAAATATTTAAATAATATATAAATGTAAATAGTGTATAAGATTAAAATAATTTTAAGGTGTAAATTTTATAAACTTTATACAACATAAAATTGTAACAAATGTTTTTTAGGTAATATTAATGTAACTAAAATATCTTTGTAGAAGGTTAAAAATGATTTTAAATGTAAATAACTTATCTTAGTGTACTCTAAGTAATATTTTTTTAATGTATAATGTGTGTATTTTTAAGAAAATAATTGAAATAAAATTAATGTCTCATACAAAATGACTTTATTTATTTATCATACCTCATAGTGTTGACACGTACGCTAGGATGTTTCACTTTGTTCATCCGTTCACTTCCATAGTAGCTGGTCCAACTGGCTGTGGAAAATCAAATTTTGTTACAAATTTTATTAAACATGTTAAATATATTTGCAACACTTCTTTCGATCAAATAACATGGTGCTTTGATGAAATGCAACCTTTGTACAATTTAGAAAACGTAAATTACTATCAAGGCATTCCGGACCTTAATATGTTTGATGGCAAATATCCAAATCTTATAATTATTGATGATCTCATGAGAGAATCGGATGGACGAATAGTTGATATATTCACTAAAGGTAGTCATCATAAAAATTTAAGTGTGTTTTACATAACACAAAATCTATTTCACCAAGGTAAAGGACAAAGAGATATATCGTTAAATTCAAGTTATATTATTTATTTTAAAAACCCACGTGATAAAACACAAATTCGGTATTTGGCCCGTCAAGTATCTCCAGAGAATCCAAAGTATATAGAAGATGCCTACAGAGATGCAACCAAAGAGGCACATGGTTACTTATTGATTGATCTGAAACAAGGTACAAGTGATATATGTCGAATCAAAACCAAAATTTTTCCATCAGATGGGTTATGTCATGTATACATACCAACAAAAGGGTTTAAATATACAAAGAACAGCCAAATCCCCATCATTTATTAATAATGTCGCGAAGTCTCAACACGCATAAAGATTTGTTGTCAGCGTTACATAAGTTGAAACCAAAATATAGAACAGCTCTTTTAAAATCTTGTGATGAAGATGAAATAAATTGTATTTGTGAATGTATTCATAACGTTCTCCAAGGAAAGGTACCAATTGAAGAGAAGAATAAGAAAAAATTAAAAAACTACAAATCGGTACTTCGTAAGTTAGTTCGCAAAGGGGTAAATAAAGCAAGGAAAAGTATAATAATACAAAAAGGTGGTGCATTCCTACCAATAATATTGGGTGCAATCTTAAGTGGATTAGTTGAATCTCTTGTAAAATAAAAAATAACAATGGAGCATGCTAAAAAGATGTTGCTCGTTGAACCAAGTCTTTTAGAGAAATTAAATCATCAAAATAATGATAATAATAACCCTACATCCCGATTAGATAATGAAATGAAAAACATCTTAAACAGTGATATGGATGATAGAAAAAAATGTATTTTGTACTTACAAATATTGCAAAGATATTTACACTTCCATGAAGAAAATCGACGACCTATTGAATTGCCCATAATATCTAAAAATATAGATATCACTGGAACAAAATTAAATATAAACGATGAAGCTGACATTAAAGAACCAGTCTCTACTCAAACATCAGAGATAGAAGAAAAACGTGAAGGGCACACCAACAGTAAGAGTAACCCTCTTTACACAACAAATCAAATTCTGAGTCTAATACCCAAAACCTATTCTAAAAAAGGTGAATCATTGTTAAATGTGATTTCATTGAGTGAAAACAAAATTCGATGGAATAAAGATGGCACAGTGGTTATTGATGACAAGAATATTTCTGGGAGTAATATTGTAGACTTGATCAATGATTTACTACGTCCACTTAAGAAAAATGATCCTATAGGATGGGAAGCTTTTGCCAAGGCATTGCATGATATAAAAATACCCTTGTCTTACTTGGGTAATCCACAAAGAATAGAATACATAAATAAACTTAAATTGCATGAACTTGGTCAGATTTCTACGGATGAAGAATTTTCTACTCCTCCTAACAAATACACAAAGAAGATTCGCAAAAAACTTGATTGGGAGAAATGGACGCCATACTAGACGATCGTGTAATAGACCCATTAAAAATGATTAATGAAATATATTATGATGCTTCACATCCTGCTGGTTATAGTAGCATAGAAAAACTAACTAAAGCGATGAACGGTAAAATGACTAAAAGTGATGTTAAAAATTGGTTGCAATCACAAGAAACATATACATTGCATAGACCTGTACATAGAAAATTTCCTAGGAATAAGTATGTTTTATCTAACTTTAACGAACTCTGGCAAGTTGATTTGAGTGATATGAGAACTTATTCTAAGTATAATGATAATTATAACTATATACTTTGTATTATTGATGTGTTTTCGAAATACGCTTATGCTAGGGCTATAAAAAATAAAAATTCTGAAACAATAAAAAAATGTTTTGATAGTGTATTCAATGAAGCTAATACTACTCCTACTCACATACAATCTGACAAAGGTACCGAATTCGTTTCCATAGATGTTCGTAGATACTTTAAAAGTAAACATATAAATTATTATACCACAAACAATCCTGACATTAAGGCAAGCATAGTAGAGAGATTTCAAAGAACTCTAAAAATGAAAATGTGGCGATACTTTACTCACAAGAACACTTACAAATATGTCGATGTTTTACAAGATTTAATAAATGCCTATAATCACAGTTATCACTCCAGTATAAAAATGTGTCCAAGTGATGTTAATTCGAGTAATATAATGACCGTTTGGAATAATCTATACGATAGAAAAAAAAATGCAAAAAGCCCAAATAATTCATTACCAAAATTTCACGTAGGAGATCATGTAAGAATCACTAAGTACAAACATATATTTCAAAAAGGCTATGAATCTAATTGGAGTGATGAAATATTCATTATAACTTCAAAAATAGATAGATCACCATGGGTGGTCTATACGTTAAAAGATCTAAAAAATGAGCCAATTGTAGGGACATTTTATGAAAGAGAATTACAAAAAGTTACGTACGACCCCACTTCATCTTATAAAATAGATAAAATTATCCGTTCTCGACAGTCTGGTAACAGAAAAGAAGTATTAGTCAAGTGGAAAGGTTATCCAGAAAAATTTAATAGTTGGATTTTAGCATCTAGTTTAAATCAAATATGATAAAAGAAAGTTTTTATTTAACATTACTTAGCAATAGTTCTATGGAATATTTTCCAGAAAACAAAACTACTTTGTTTTCAACAAAGTTACCAAAGTCCATAATACTTGAAGGTATGTGGTACGTGGGCGTTGTAGAATTTCAATATCCATGTACAATGTTTACTGTTCAAGAACATGAAAATGTTGTTTATGTGACTAAAATAATGCAAATACCTAACGAAGAAACAACTTCTCTTGTCTACTACAAAACTCGTATTCCAGCTACAAATTATGACAATATTAAACATATATTGATGGCGTTAAACAATATAGGAGAAAATGTAAGATTTCACTATGATGAACTATCTAAATTTGTCAGTGTAACAGTAATGGATGAAAATATCAGATCTTTATCATTATCACCCCAGCTGTCACTTCAACTTGGATTTGAACCTAATAAAAATCTGGTTGAAAAGGGTCTTGGAAAATGTCCAGCTAATTTGCATTTAGGTTTACCACCGCAATTATTTGTTTACTGTGATATAATTGAACCACAAATTGTAGGGGATGTTATGACCCCATTGTTGAGAATTATACAATTGGATCCGTCAAAGTATATCTATGGAGCTAATAAAATGCATGTATTCTCGCCACCTCACTACTTACCTGTAATGCGGAGGGAGTTTGATACAATTGAAATAGATATAAGAACAAGCACTGGTCAAAAAATACCATTCCAGTTTGGAACAGTGTGTATAAAGCTTCATTTTAGAAAATTATAATAATGTCCTCCCAAGGTAATAGAATAACTTGCCCCTACGAACACTATTATTCACATCAAGCTGGATCTGGAATCGGAGTTATTTACAAAGGAGCCCCATACCAGCGTGGACATGGAATCGGTAGCTTTTTAGGCGGGCTATTTAGATCAGTTTTACCATTACTGTCCAGTGGAGCCCGAGTAATTGGTAAAGAGGCTTTAAATGCTGGTGTAGGTCTCCTATCTGATATGGTTAGTTCACGGCCTATGGAAGAATCAATTAAAACCCGGCTTAAAGAGGCCAGTTCGAACTTAAAAAGGAAAGCAGATGCCAAAATTGATAGCGTTATGTCTGGTTCAGGGTATAAAACAAAGAGGAGAAATCAGTCTTCATTCATTTCACCATCAACCGCCAAAGCAAAAGCTGCTAAGAAAATAAAAGTGAACAAGAAAAAAATAAAAGACATTTTTTCTTAAAATAAAACAAGATGTCTTTTCTACATAGTCATTCTTGCGAGTGCATTAAGTCAGAATTAGATTTATTTGCTTTACCTTCAACACAAACAAGTATCGAAAGTGGATTATGGATACATTACAAACCAATTTCATCTCTGGCTGATGATGGGCCGATAGAATTTCAAGTACCAGGAGGAGGAGATGACTACATAGATTTATCTCATACATTAATACATATAAAAGCGAAAATATTACATCAAGACTCCACCAAATTGAATTCATCAACAGTGGTGGCTCCAGTTAATAATTGGTTACATTCACTTTTCAACCAACTTGATGTATATTTAAATCAAAAACTTGTTTCACCTCCGAATAACACATATGCATATCGTGCATATATAGAAACACTATTGAATTATGCTCCTGCAGCTAAAGACTCCCACCTTACTTGTGGTCTTTGGTATAAGGATACATCTGGAAAGATGGATTCAACTGATGATTCCAATGAGGGATTCAAAAAGCGACAAGAGTTGGCTAGTGAAAGCAAGGAAATCGAAATGATTGGACATTTGCATGGTGATTTATTCAATCAGGAAAAATTTTTGATTAACGGTGTTGATATGTCTGTAAAATTAGTTCGATCGAGAGAAACGTTTAACTTGATGGCTTCTTCGAACGATTTAAAGTTAAAAGTATGCATAATGGATGCAACTCTTATTGTCCGTAGATCTCGAATCAGCCCAACTGTTTTACTCGCACATCAAAAAGTTTTAGCCTCTACTACTGCAAAATATCCTATTACTCGAGCTGAAGTCAAAGTTTTAACGATACCATCAGGGGTTCAAGGAAAGACCCTCGATAATATATTCCTGGGACAGGTACCTAAAAGATGCATAGTTGGTTTTGTTAATAATGCAGCGTTTAATGGTAGTCTTACTAAAAATCCTTTTAATTTTGAGAATTATGAAATGAGTTCATTTTGTTTATACATTGATGGTCAGCAAATACCTTCTAAAGCGTTACAACCATCATTTGAGAGTAATATTTTCACTACAGCCTATCATACGTTATTCTCTGGAACGGGTATACATTTTCTTAACGAAGGTAACGGGATATCTAGGGAACAGTACGCTCAAGGTTACTGTCTGCTAGCTTTTGACTTAACTCCTGATTTATCAGCTAACTCCTCAAGTCATTGGAATCTGATTAGGAATGGTAGCGTGAGATTAGAAATTCGTTTTGAATCTGCTCTTTCACAAACTATTAACTGTATTGTGTATGCCGAGTTCGATAATGTTATTGAAATAGATAAGAACCGCAATGTAATCGTAGACTATAGTAGTTAAGATAGAATTATATGTATTAATCATAAGAAAGATATCAATAAATAAAACTGTCAACATAGCTTTCATATTTTTTATTTACAACTTCCTTTACATAATAAGTTCACAAGATTATGTTGAACATTTACAATAGTATTCTTCATCGAGTAGCACGTGTGCACTTTGGTTACAAATATGAACACAATCGAGATCCAGAAATGTTTATGCAAAATTCACCCATCTTTAGAGAGGAACGTGTATGCAGCAAACAACTTACCAATTCACATGGAAGCGCCTACGTTCTTAGTGAGCAATCTGGATCCAAGCACCCAGCCAGGTTCTCACTGGGTAGCCATGCACATAGACCAACACAACATTGGACAATACTTCGATTCCTTTGGTCGGTCACCTGTAGGATTCCACTTGGCTTTTCTAAATAGGAATTGTAGAAAATGGCATTTCAATACTAAGAGAATACAAAATGACTGGACTTCAGTATGTGGTGCATACTGTTTGGTATACTTATACTATAAGTTTCATGGATATAGTATGACGGATATGACCAATTTATTCGAAAGCCAGGAAACACTCGTTAATGATATATTAGTATACGATTTGTACAAATACTGTTTTAAATAAAGGTTGAGGAAGAAAAGAACATGTTGTTTTTGTTTTGAAGTCGTTGTTGACGTCATTAAGAACAATAGGGAGTATCGGACGAGGGTAATTAGTGAACGTGAAATAGTAATTAACAAAAGAATAAACAAATGAGTAGCTAATTAGTGCTGTAATTAGCACGGAATTAAAAAAAGCTATCTCTGTAAATACAGCATATATCGAAAAACTGATAGCGTAGAACGATCGGGCGTACTCGAGAACCCCCAATTTGACACCAAACTTTTTTTTTTTTTTTTTTTTTTTTTTTTTTTTTTTTTTTTTTAGGCAGGGTTGTCCGTCGAAACACTTTTTGCTCACCAGAAACACGATTCTTGCCGTGAGCCAGAACTCTGGAATCCCTACTACTTATGTCACGGGGCTTCTACGTTGGCCTTCACATGGCCCCACGCAATCCCTCCAAAAGTCCGGACCATTTTTATGGCATGTGGTCTCTAGAGACATTATCATAATAAATAAATAAATTACATTTCTTTGGCCCAAAGGTCCCTATCCCCGGGCGTAAAACGTTACCGAGGCAATTGCGAACAGACACTTTAATATTGTTTGTACAGATATGTAATCAAAGTACGGATAACATAACAAGGGTCGGATTGTCACAGGACCCCCTAGCGTTCACGTGATTGCACGGGACCTATTGACCCAGTTTGTCAATGATTTATAAATCTCAGTGACTCTTTAACTGTTACATAGCTGGAAATAAAAGAAGATATTGTCTTATAATTGCCTATTCCGGAGATGTATGGACCTGAATTGCTGACTTGTAACGTGATTAGGGTTGCCAAGAACTAAATATATTTTTCCCTTTTTAATTGCTTCTTCCTTTTATATTGAGAGCCAAGTCAATTCTACAACTTTGGGATCGTTCATTTGCTTTGTTAGCTCTGTGGGGTTTTGGATGAGGTGGTGACACGTGGCTCGAGACGGTATCCGGTGGTGTGAGATAAAGTAAACAACGAAACGTCTGTATAATATTGGCGTTAATTCGCGACTTATATGGGGCTTGCGGGCGCAGCCGCAGCACGTACACAAACACTGACAAACTGTGTCCCTACAGCTCGATACAAGTAATGTCAACACTCAAACGATGGTACGGCAACTGAATGAATAGTAATATATAGAAACTGGTCATGATACATTTGTATTATCTTTAAGCCACAACATATTGCGAAGCGGTAGTTAATTATATTAGACTCATATAGGAAATAATAACTAGAAATTGGGGGTAGGCTAAATAATAACCATAGGCAAAATTTATATATATATATATATAAACTATACCTAACATTACTCATTATCACTTGACATCTTTGTCTTCTATGATCACGGCTATTAAAAAGTGGCCAAAACGTCGAAATAAAAATCATATATAATGGCGCGGCTTTAGAGAGAGAGAGAGATATGCATATATTGAGAGTAAGATTTCTATTGATCCAGAAGTAATAGCTACATCATACATTTTTTTGTTTGCTTGTAGGCAAACTGGCAAACGGGTCTACTTGATAGCAAGTGGTTACGATAGCTCATGGATATCGGTAACACTAAGGGAGCCGATGCATTGCCTAACTCGTTGAGACCATTTACGGCCTCTTTGAAGAGCCCCATACTGTAGTGCTCTGAGAAATCCGTGGGAGGGAGTTCATTCCATAGCTTGCTCACGTATAGCATAAAGAAGCGAGCGCCACATACAGTGGGTGACTTCCAGGTGTCAAGGAAGTATGGATGAACGCCCAGACGCCGGCGAGCAGTGCGGTATGCGACGTAGGCCCCAAATCGAATAACTCATCAGAACAATTCCCATTGTACAGACTTAAATACATTTAGAGCGCCAACGAATAAACAAAACAAAACGAGAATAAAAGAAAACAGTTTTTACTAAAAACATTTTATACCTACTTCTATTACTCTATGGTTTATATTGCATTGACAGTATGTAGTGATTACAAATATTTACGATAACATTCAAATCGATTGTTCGATTGTTGAAACATCTCGATGTCTCTCGTTTGTTTCCTTTCGTAACCAGTTTCTAATATAACTGACGACGTAGGTCGAAGCCACTTACAATTTTATAGATTGTTAGTTCTTATCTTCTGGCCCTGTACACAAGGGGCATTAGCTCTTAACAAATAGAATGAAAATTTATGAGAATTACGTAATATTTAGCGTAACGATATGCAGTGGCGTCTTAATTATATTGGGCATCGGACTGCGAAAATCAGCCTATACCCACTTCTTATTCTTCAGCCAATCAATGTCCACTGCAGGATGTAGGCCTCATCCAGTCCCCACCGGTGATCAACTCCAAAGAGGCAATGAAATTTTAGATAGTACAAAGAATTCTTTAAAACTACAATTAAAGTGTATAAAACCAGAAAATAAATGGAAAATGCATTTAAATATAAAATAAAATAAGCAAAAGAAGTTATAAAATGAAAACGAATTACGAAAAACTTTTGAGAGTAAGCCCTCTGACGCAATGACATTCCCTTATATTTTCTATTCTATCCGTTTAGCATTAATGTCACTTGTCGAATCGATTAAATTGACTCGCAATAATCAAAGAGCCAGTCGAATGATATCGATTATTATTTTAGGTCGATTAGCATTCTCTCGATTATTTAAACATCTCAGAATCACCCATCGCTACGGTACCATGCTCCTTGATTAACAGCACGTGCAAATGCAGGTCATATTGTTAACACCAATAAATACAAGCCAGATGTCTCATTTAAATAAGTTATACAACAATTGAAGCTGACGACAAATTGATTATACAAATAATTATAACGGTAAATAATAGTTTCATACAATCTTGGAAGAGAAAACTAAGGACGAATAGCAGAGTGTGCGGTTGAGCTCTTTGGTCCGGTTCCCCATACACTATTCCATCTTCGGATCACAAGGCGCACTGGTCTACGCCGTCATTTCACGTTGGAAACACCTCCAGTGCGAAAGAAACGTTTTGCCTCCACGTTCCTTCTGCGTACGGCAGTGCTGAGGAATGTACTACTGGAGTCCGTGCTTCACGAAGTATAATCCAGATGTCTTCAAGTATCGTATGAAAAGGTATTATCTAGGTAAGAGTGCTCCGTCATCCACCGCATCATCGTTTGAGTTCAGGCGAGATCGTGGTCAGACGTACACCTGCTTATCATAAAAAAGCACCCAGAAAAAAAGTAAATCTAAAAGAGCCCTTATAAAAGGCGCCGCAAATCGGTTTACAAGGTATAATTGGTATACCTAACCTATACTTCTAGAGTATATAGTAGATATAGTAGAATATTTTCATCCGTGCCCGTTTTAGGATGACGCAGGTACTTACTGGGCACGGACTCTTCCATAAGTATCTGCATCAAATTGTGGGGTGTCTGCCTTCCCGTCAGTGCCGCGAGTGCGGCACACTACACACTGCTTTTCACAGGCTGGTCGAATGCGCTGCATGGCAACCTCAGAGGTTGGAGCTCGAGGCCATCGTGGGGCCGATCGATTCGCTGAGGGGACCGGTTGAGGTCATGCTCCACAGCGAAGATCACTGGTAAGCGATTTCTTCTTTTTGCGAGGCAGTAATGTCCCGCAAGGAAGCCGCTGAGAGAGTAAGGGAGAGAGCTGCGCACGCGCCCCTCGTACTCCGTCGCCAGACTGACAGCCTCCGGAGACACAGGTATGCGCAAAATCTCCTCCCATGATTCCATCGCAGGGGTCCGCGCATCGTGGGAATGCGACGAGTCCAACCTCTGTTGGTGAAGTGGGTCACTCTACATCCCGGGGTGACCTAAGCTTGTTGCGCGGTTGAACAATGGGTGTAGCTTCGCTCGTCATCTCATGTTCTTCCACACAAGCGCCGAGTATGGGACGCAGGTTTAGATTTAGCGGAGTAGTTGGTTCGGCCCAGAGTCTTCGTACACGTTGCTCGGCGCTTATCGCCGCGATCCGGTCCCTCTCTACAGCCGAGAGGAACTCAGTATGGGACAAAATGTATCCTCCTGCGTAACAAAAAAAATCTGATCTAATATTATCATAAATGGGAAAGTGGGGATGGATGTTTGTGCTCAATCACATCAGTACGGCTGAAAATTATTTAACGGCAGCGAAGCTGTGGACAAAAGCTAATATAAACATAATTTCAATTACGGTGTTAGTTAAAAAAAAAAATCGACTGAATCAGTAAAAATGAATAAGTTTCTTTTTAAATTCACGTTTAAAGGGAATATTCAAATAAAAACTTTTCACAACAAACGGGCAAAATGGATTAACTGTCAAGCTTACACATTAAAGCACTGCAATTATTATTTTTCAGAATATAAGCTACACAGTAAATCACTGTTACAAGTACATAATATCATATCATTTAGACGTTTGTAACATACACTTTCAACACAAAGATATCAAAATTCAAGTGTTTCTTAATATAAAGAAGTAATAAGTCCTTCAAATACTCAATGAAGTAAATTAAACTTAGTTATACATTTAGGCGATATCTACATATTTTATCTGCTATTGTTTTTAAAGCTAACAATAAAGTGTAATTATTGCAATTATTCTCATGCGCCTGACGGAAAGTTGCGCAAAAGCGTTTTGTGTTGTATTTGCTGTTACAAAAGCTATCTGGCTTACGTTTATATTAAAATTTTATAGATCACAAAGTGTGGTAGCCGAGACCAATAATATTTATAAATAAAACTATTTAGGGATGTACAATTTGTATAATTCTATGTATTGATATGCACATACATACATACATACATACATACATACATAACTTCACGCCAGTTCCCTTGCGGGGTAGGCACGAAGAACAGAGCGCCATTTAGGCTTATTCTTACATACCTTACATACATTGATATGTAATGCTTTTATTTTTACATAATTGGGACTTACTGTAAAAACATAAATTTAATTTTGATGCACATTTTCAATAAAATTTAAAAATAATAAGAACACACCAATTTTTGGATTACGAGCTTTTATTTAAAATTACGCTACTAAGAAGAAGAATAATTTATATTTATTTCATTCGAATACGTTAAATCTCCAATTTTGATATCCGAAATTAGTATAATGTCATTGCAGTTAGAATTTTATTTAATCTTATTTACTATGCTTTTAATAATAAGTTACAACTGTCATTTAACTCAGTGAACATTTTTAATGAGCATTAATCTATAATCATTACAAATTTTATTGGAACCCAAGGTGGATTGGCGGGTTTGACACATGGGTTATCTCGATTTGCAGGTTTCATCACGAGATGGAAGACATTTCTTCACCGTCATCTTCACACAAAGATATCTAAATTCTGACCAAAAAAATTAAAACAATAGAATATGGAAAAAAGAATAAAGAAAGATTAAGATGTAAGCACCACTAGAGTAGGTTCTTTTAGGATTCATCATCCTAATGACAGATTATGATCTCATAAGGCTAATTTATGAAATAATGATCTGTCGTTGTATAACATGTCACAGTCATTTTATTCGAAATTTTTGTGTTTTGTATTCAGATTATTTAAAAAATATCCTTTATTTGAATTCGGTTAAAATATAACGAAAGTTTGTCGCCTTTACGAAATACTTCTTCAATGTGCGCGATCCGACACACATGAATTCACACAATCAATATTTTAATTCAATACAATAACATACATGGGGACAATTCCTAAAATAGTATCATTTTGGGATTTTTTGACGAATATGGGGTTTTTGGTGATTCAATCTGGCGACCCTGGCAACATTATACGTACTGTCAATGTCAAAATAAAATTCTCAAGTTGATTTCGTCAAGATAGTTAAAGGTGCACTACACTCGCATGGAGATCTCGCGAGAACTTCCCGTGTTCTCGTGACGTTCTTGCGAGAATTTGGAGGGCTATCGAAGTTCTCAGTATAGTTCTTCGCTCAATTACGCGAAGATGGACAAGGAGTTTCTACTTGCGATATCTTTATTGCTAATCTATACTAATATTATAAAGAGGAAAGCTTTGTATTTTTGTAACAAATAAACTAAAAAACTACTAGACCAATTTCAAAAATTATTTCACCACTAGAATGCTAAATTATCCCAGATTAATATACACCATCGGCCTTACTTATAATAATCTCGTTAAGAAACGATTAGCCATCTCTTAAGTAAGAGAATCAGAATCAGACCCTAACCAATGAATATCTTTTTTTTTAACTTATAAACGTGTATGACCTGTTGTTTACCTAAGAGGAGCACAGATAAACGAAATTTGAATGATTAACGTAAGTTGTACCCAAAATATTCGACTAAAGAGAAGTTTATGTGTATATTTATTACTAGAGAAAATTAGGGATCCCTACTAAAACTTCAATAATGTAACCCAAGGTGTAAAAATAGTGTTTGACCGGGTCCGGGGATGGTTTAGATTCACAATTAGACCCGGTAGGTGGCGCTGGAATCGGGTTCTAGATTTTTATTTTTCAGGGCAGGATATCGTCTGCAGGAATTGCTAGTGTATTATAATTAAAGACTGACTTCTAAAAATCACAAAACTATTCACGATCATTATCATGCTCAAATCACACTCTACACAACTGCTCCCATTAGTGACACGAGCGCTACTGGTATTAAATTTGTGGCCAGATTTGTGTATTGTGGCCAGATTTGAATTGAAGATTCAGCTAACAGCTTCGATAAAATCTAAATTATGCTAACGTTACTCACAAAACAATTACAAAATTATATACGTAAGTCACCTTTTGTATGAATATATAAATAAATATGCAAAAACAATAATTTTACGTGTTTTGTTCATTATGAACCAAAAAAATAAATAATAATTATGTAGTAAGTATTTTTGTTTATGTAATAATTGTCAAACCACCTTTTCTTAATTTTGAATACTTCTAGTAGTGATATTTTAATAAAGAGTTATTCTAGTTGCCAAGCCATAAACACAAAAAAAAATATAAAGAGTTATTAAGCTCTGAGCTAAATTAAGCATGTGATAATGTCGTAAGATTTTCCTACTCACCCTATGTTTATAATGACTGTTAGATATATAGCACTGTATAAACTTGTTCATTTTTATGGTTTCCTAGTTATTTTGGTTAATAAAAACTTTTATGATATCATTACATCTGTCCGACCATTTTTATACATTTATCTCTTCTAAATTCAGGGCCTAATTACATTAAACTTGCGAAATTCTACTGAATCTGGCTACCATAAGTTCTCACGTTCCCAACTTCATTGTCTCGCAGACAACATTACAAGAAAGGGTTCACATTCTCAGTTTCTCGCGAGAATGTGGAGAAGCCTTTAAAATAATAAAAACAAGTTGTGGTCATTCCACATTGTTGTGCGGCGTACCGTCGAATCCGCTGGATATCTTTATATTCCTAATATAAACGCGTGATGTACGTAATCTAATTGTCCCGTTACCACCGCGGTTGGGTGCATCGATTGCCGAGTTACTCATCAGGTGGGTTTTGTTTACGTCGTCGTCCATGTGACCATGTATAATGCGTCTCGGCCTTCACACCGCCTCTGCACAGGAACGACCACGTGTTTTCCAGCGTAATCTAGTTAGTTAGGAGGCCGGTGTGGTGGCTGTCACGCGATTGGATAGAAATGTTTGTGTTGAAGCCGTTTTGATTAAGAAAACTTGTCGCGCAGGTTGTACGCGGTGCCTTGAAGAAGATGAAACCGCAAAACGACTATAGAAACGGCGACGGTGAGTTTTTAACCCACTTTTATTTTTATTGTTAGAAGCTATACTATTTTTTGTCGCAATTATAAAAACTTCAATAACCATCAGTGCTTGTGTAAACTGTATATATTACTAAGATTAAATAACTTCGAACTTTTTATAGCTTCTATGCAGGTGACAAAAAACCTTTACGAGTTAATAAAAAACTATTGAATACACAAACAAGCATGTAGTTTTTTGAAATTCAAGTATTTTCAGTGCTTGAAATCGGAACATAAAATAACGGTAAAATTGCATAAAGGCGGAACCTGAAAATTACGCATTTTTTGTATTCAAAGACTTTACATATGGTTTTCTATGGTACAATAACGACACTAAAATCATCGGTAAGCTATCATTTAGGCAAAAAATTAATAAACAATACAATTAATTAGGTACGAAATACGTGCATTATATCGCTAGAAATAATGTTCAATTTTAGCGTGACGACTTACCTACTAATTATAATAAAAACACAATTATTTTAATTTTGGGATTAGTCTGCAAATGTAACATATATGACACGATCAAAATAATTAATAATTATAAAATCAAATATTACGGCATTGCTAAAAAATCACGACATTTTGTAATTTGTAAGTAAAACCTCAGATTAATAATATTGAGAGACAAAGTTTTTACCTCACTTTGCTAAATGTCAGGCAAAGGAACTAAACCCGTACAGCATGAATATCAATATTATTCAATCAAACTGAACATCTTTGAATGACATAAAAATACGGAATTTTAGATTTTTCACATTATTGTGATTAAGATCATTATTATATTTTTGTAGTTTGTATATATAATTACCGACAACATGCAATACTAATGTTAGACAAACAACATATAGGTGTGAGGGGTGTTCGAAGGTTATGGCAAGGACAGTGGGTTAGGTTAGGTTATCTTTAGACCAAAGCCCGCGAGCCGAGCGAGCGAAGCGAGCGTGCCGCGGCAGCGGCCGGCGAGTGGCAGAACCGACTTTAACTTTTATTAAAATTATCAACGAATAAATGGAAACCAGTCGGTTCTGCCACTCGCCGGCCGCTACCGCGGCACGCTCGCTTCGCTCGCTCGGCTCGTGGGCTTTGGTCTAAAGATAACCTAACCTAACCCACTGTCCTTGTCACTGGTTACACCTTCGACCACCCCTTACACTTATACTTTGTTCTGCTTACATTGGTATTGCATGTAGTCAGTATTTATATACACAAACTAGAAAAATATATTAATTATCTTAGTTACAATCATGTGAAAAATCTCAAATTTCATACTTTCATGTCATTCAATGATCTTCAGATTGATTGAAAAATATGATATTCATGCTGTATGGATTTAGTGTCTTTGCCTAACAAGTAGCAAAGTGGCAGAACCGACTGCTTACCATTAATTATGGTTAAAGTCGATTCTGCCTGCGGCTTTGGTCTGAAGCTAACCTAACCTAACCCACTGACCTTCTCATTGGTCGCAACCTTCAACCGCTCCTCACAACCTATTTTTTGTGTTGCTAACATTGGCATTGCATATTTGAGCTCTAGTGTGAAGCTAACCCAACCTAAAGAGTGGCAAGCAAAGGAAATAAATCCAAACAGCCTATTTTTTATTAAGAATACATCAGACAACGTTGTATGGATTTATTTCCTTTGCCTGCCACTCTGATGAACTAAGTTACAACAAAAAGATTTGTCTTTAGCAGTGTAGTTTACTTTATGTAGCATGGCGGTTTTATCTGGGAAGTGTTTTATAGTTTTTACAACAACCTAATAAAATGTGCTTTAAAAATTAATAAAGTAAGATATTGATTGTTTTTAAGTTAACTTATGTGTTTGTGCTCAAAATCATAAGTGTTTAGCAACGTGCCGTATTACTTTGCAATAATAATATTAGCATAGTAGGCAGTCTATGTATATTCTAAGGTAATTGTATTGTTTATTAATTATGTGCCCAAATGAAGGCTTTCCGACAATTTTAATTTCGTTATTGTACCATAGCAAACTATAATTATAATCTTGTATATAAAAAAAACGCATAATTTTCGGGTTCCGCCTTTATGCAAATTTACCAAAATAACTTCGAACTTTGTGACTTCTCAACAGATAACAGAAAACCTTTAGAATTAATAACAGACAGTTTGAATACCCTAGTATATTATAGTTGTTCCAAATTCAAGTACTTTTAGTGCTGGAAATTGGAACAACTATTGTTTTATTTTCAAATTACTAAGGAGGGTAGGCTTAATATTTGTTATGCTATTCTATTTTTCTGCATTTGGAAATAAATCCTTTGGCATTAATATGATTGGGGATTAAATACTTGTAACTTAAATAATTTAATAGATAATCTGTTTAACTACCCAATAATTCAATATTTTCCTGTTAAATAAAGTACTTATTGTAGGTACATTTATCTTTCTGTTGTTTTAATTTATGGACTATTATTTAAGTCAATTTATGTTATTATTTCCTCAAAGGAGTGACAGTGTTTATTTTATACTTTTGTAATGATTACATTGAAATACTTCTTACTTACCCTATATTATATACTAAAAATTAATTACAATTAGCCAAGATCATACTGATCTATGTACAATGAAGAGTTCTTCCTTCACATTTTATTTCACACAAGGCTATGCTGTGAGGTAAATGTAATCATTTAATTGTAAACTATTTATGTATTATTAGCTTAAGCTGGTCACACTTCTCTGTGGTTCAGAATAAAATTGATAGATAGATAAGTCTTCATTGTACACCATTACAGAAACTTTCTATGCTAATTGTACTAAGGGAGGTCTTTTTTTTTCTTGCATGAGTTCAGTAGACAATCAAACAGCCAGCCTGATAGGAAGTGGTTACCATCACCTATGTACATTTGTAACACCAAAGGTGTTACAAATGCACTGCTGCTCTATAGGAAGACTGGAACCTGAATAATGCTGAAACATAATTCAAAGTTGTTATTGTGGCATACTCTAGACCAGGAGTGGTAGCCATCCAGTCCGTAGAATGCCCTATCACCAGGCTGTGGGTTGTTTTGTCGCGTGTTACCACCGACCACTCAGCTGCAAATATTAGTATCCTTTTTCTGTTCCTGCATGGAGAACTTGTCAAATTGTCAGTACATAAGGACATGGGAGACCAAAAAAGAAAATAAAGTACTGTTCCCGAAAGATATATTAATATATTTTTATCTTCAGTGACTGTAGCAATTATAACAAAACTAGAGATGCTATGAATATTCAGCTGGTATTCAATATTCAGCTACTTTATTAACTATTTGATATTCGGCCAAATACTGTATACTATTCACCTTAATACCGAATACCAAATTGTGAAAAAACAGCACATATTGCTCAAAATTGTATATATTTCCTTCAAAAATTGATAGTTGAACGATGGTTTAACGCTGTTCAATGATTGACCAGTTTTTATTTCCAGCCATTTTTTCATTCTATAAGCCAGATTCTCCGTCAAGGCCGGTTAAATGTCTGGTATTGCTAATGTCTATAAGCGAAGGTAACCACTTTCCAACACAGTTGGGCTGTCAGCTTATCTGCTGTACTCCAGCAATAAAAAGAAACTTCAATGGACAAGAGGAAAACCGAATGGCAACGGACAAGTGGCCAAACGAATCACAACAAAATTTTAACTTGGAAGTTTTACAGGCAGGTTTTCAAATTGGACAAGTACATAAACAATCTGCCCGTAAAACTTCCAAGTTAAAATTTTGTTGCGATTCGTTTTGCCACTTGTCTAGTTGCCGTTCATTTTTCCACTTGTCCATTGAAGTTTCACTTCTACTATGTGTCCCAGCACACATTTCGATTTTTCGCAGGTTTACTGCAAATTATGATTTGGTTAGGTTAGGTACATTTTAATTAATGCATTTTTTATTTAAACATGTTTTATTTTATCAAACAAAAAAACTGAATTCGATCTGGAACCAAAAAACGCATCCATAGTCTACTCTAAACTTTGCCGTCTCTCACCACGTCTAGTCTAAATTTATACCGCTCCTCCACGCGGCCGTAACGCTTTTTCGTGACAGAAAAATCCTAACACCCGTCTATATAGAAGTTTCACTTCAAAAAGAATGTGTATGCAAAAATTTGTAAGGATCTGTTGAATAGCTAGGCATGAAAATGTTAATACAAATATTTAATTTTATAATATTAGTCAGGCTTCTATGTGACTATTGATAAAGGTATTGTTTTGGCCTCTTAATAATATGTTTGATAGGTGCATTATGTGAAGACACAGTCCTTTTGATATCAGTTATTTACTTGGGGCAATCTTATCATCTGTAGTCATGTATATTATTCAAGCAATCTATATATTATTGTTTTGTTTAAAATGTAGTTATTTTAATTTTACAAATAAGTTCTTTTTGTAGAGCATTTTATTTAATGAGGAAGCTCTGTCTGCTCACTTATCTAAGTTTGGAATAGTTAACAGTGATTTATGTGAAGGTGGTGAAGTGGAGGATGTGGATCACATTTTTCTACATTGCACAAAGTATGACCACTCACAACTTCTCCAAGGACTCGCATAGCTTCTCATTCCTTTACCTACTTCTATCCAAATGTTTTTATCATCAAATAATCATTTGATTTATCATTTATTGGATATCTGTTGTTCGTGCCTACCCCGCAAGGGAACTGGCGTGAAGTTATGTATGTATGTATGTATTTATTGGATATATATTTATCCGTGCAGGAACAGAGAAAGAATACAATTTCCTGCGGCTGGCCTGTCGTAAGAGGCGACAAAATAACCCACAGTTAGGTGGTAGGGCATTTGCCCGACTGGATGGCTACCAACCCTGGTTTAGAGTATGCCGCCATAACAACCTTGAGTTGTGTTCCGGCATTAGTGACCAGGTTCCAGTCTCCCTTAAGAGAGTAGCAGCGCATTTGTAGCACTTTTGGTGTTGCAAATGTCCATAGGCGATGGGAACCGCTTTCCAACAAGTGGGCCGTCTGTCTGTCTGCTGAACTCCTGCAATAAAAAAAAAAAAAATTATTGTAAATAATGATATTGAGATTTAATTTTTGTTTTTCTAATATTTATCTATTTAATTATTTTCATTTAATAATATATTTGTACATAGATTTATAGTATTTATTATTATTCCTTTCAGTTCCTTCTCTGATCCTATCCTTTTCCAAATTCCTTTACTGACAGGTTTTTTTTGTATTGATATAAAATTTTCCTTGTTTTAATACTAAAGTAAAAGTAAAAACTGTGTTTTTTTTATGACAATGTTGAATATGTTGAATAAGTTCTTCAAGATGATCAAGATTTGTCATTGGCTCAAGGCTAACCGCGGAAGCCAGTGAAGAAAAAAAAGCTCTGATTCATATTATGAAGCAAAAATGCTAGGAGCTAAAGCCAATATCAGATGATTCAATTCTGTCTTTAAATTTGCATCAATCAAACAAAATGACACAATATTTTTTTTATTGTGAAACTTGGAAACGGATAGACATTTCACCTAATGGAAAGTGGTTACCGTCGCCTGTTGACGTTTGCAACACCAGGGGCGAAGATATCGCGTTGCCAGCCTTTAGGCCGGGGTGATAGGGATGGAATATGCCGAAAGGGATATAGGAATTAGGAGCAAGAACTGCGTATCACGGAGATAAATATGACGCGATGGATGTGTGGAGTGACACGGAAAGACGCAGCAGTCTTCATGTCCATGACATAGTAGACAAACTGCAAGAGTGTCGCTTACGGTAGTAAGGCCACGTATTACGGAGATTGGCTAATTATATGGGGAACAAATGTCTAGGGATTCCGCCTCCGCTAGATCCTCCCGGTCGAAGGGAAGGCCCAAGAAAGGCTGGCTTGACGCTGTGAAGGTTGATATGTGTACCAATGCCCTCAAAACGGGGGATGCCGAAGACCGCGCGGAGTGGAGTAGAAAAAGTAGGAAAGCAGACCCTGGGCGTCATGCAACCGGGATTTAACGCTAATATGATGATGATGGATATAGGGACCAGGAGGAATTGGATAAGAGAGGATGAGATAAGGGAATGGAATAGGGGGAAGCCAGTGTACGAAACATGCCGATATTCAGTGAGAGCGTGGTATCACACTGATCGAGCTGGCCATAAGCGGCCATCTACAAGTTATATGACGCGAATTTCATGATTTTTTGACCCCTCCCCCATCTTTGTCACAGTTGGTCACATTTGTGGGACTCCTCCTTCCCTAGTGTGACATCACATATTTTGCAATTTTATGTCAAGAAATTATTAAATTAAAACAGCAGTTCCTAAGTTCAATTACTTTTATTTCCAATTAAATTATTTTTTAATGCTCATACAGTTACAATTCGAAATATTTTGAAGTTTTTCGTTTATAGTTCAAACAGTCAAGTTTTAAAAACTTAAATATATTAGACTAGCAGCCCTCGAATTCGTCCGCGTGGTGCGGTTTTTTAAATATCCCACGGGAACTCTTTAATTTTTCGGGATCAAAAGTATCCTATATGTTGAGCAGATTTATAAGCTACCACCATACAAAATTTAATTCAAATCGGTCAAGTCGTTTTCGGCGATTAGCCGGTACAAACAGACACACAAACAAACAGAGAAACAAAATATTTGAAAAAAATCTAAATTAGTTCTATTTCACTTCTTACATCCACCTGACTCGGCTTTTAGCATTTTTTTCATTGTACAGAAATTCGAACTCTACAGTTTTATTATATGTATAGATTATGAAATGTGACGTCATAAAATTTAGGACCCCGTGTCACACAACGTCACACATCGTCAACCCCCTCCCCGTGTGACGTAATTCATAGATGGCCCTTAAGAACTGTTATCAAGATAACGGTGCCAGCACAGATCTACCACATACAATGTATAGAATACATAGATAGCAATTTATTGCACACAAAAATATACTATTACAAAAATAAACCATATTTATAACTTTTTTTTCTAGGTAACCTAAATTAAAGGAATTTTTTAGCTAATCTGCCGATGTAGGTAGGTGGTGCAGAAAAAAAATAGGAATAGACATATAATATAAACTAATTCAAGTATTAAATATACACATACATACGTACATAGTTGTGTGGGGTGTCACTCGGATCTTGAAAAATCATGACGATGTTCTGTAATGATTCTTTAAGTGAAGTCAATTAACTTGCGCCCCGGGTGCCACACCCCTCGCACTACCGGGTAAAGACGGCCCTGCACACAATTTTATGGTTTTTGAGTTAACCCAAGATAGGCTGTGTTTTATATCTCCATTTGTTTTTTATTAAGTATAAAAAATAAATGGATATACATTTTATTTTCACGCTGATTCCATCACAATATGCCATGTTAAGCATTGTTATTAACTAAGCAGGTCTTGCTTTAATTGATAATGTCTGGTAAAAATTGGTTGTTCATTTAACATTTCATATTTCGCCCTGCTTAGGGTTGCCACATCTTTTATGTTTCGGCTGGGCGTAACTATGTTCTAAATCTCAGCCTTTCCAACACATACAAAGCTCAGGGTCGTCAGGGAGGAGGGGGTTTTTAGTGGGTATTGGGGTTGCTCGCTCGTGTAGCAACGCTCGGAGTCTTCCACACTATTCTGTGACGTCGATCGCGGACGGAGCGCTGCCAAGAGCATACTATTGCTGCAGTGTTATCGCCCCCGACCGACGCGTGTCGTTCCCCTAGCAACGACCCAGTTTGTGCGTAAATCGGTTAAGCAATTTCCCTCGCCTCAAAAAAAAAAAATCTTTTATATTTCTTCAATAGTAAGATAAAGCAATGGATAGTAATATATAATAAAATTGGCATTATGGCCTGGCCACGACAACTATACGCATAACATACGCGCTAGCTTTGTACAGGTGGGCCACATTTTAGTTATTTCGTAGATTTATAACATCATTGTGGATCGCAGTATAGAATTACACTTTCCTGTCATATTTCATGTTATTTTATTTTCTTTGGTACCGGCTATAAGGCTTTTGGCACTGATTTTGCCAATATTTCATTCATATAGACCCAGTAGTTTTCGAGAAAGATGACAGCTATACAGGGAGGAATCAATAACCGTTGCAGTTACACGAAAATGGTCCTAGGAGCCTATCCATAATTTTTGTGTAATTTTGATCCCGATTTCGCAGATTATCAAAATAGTGTACAGTTAGTAAGAAAACGGCTATTTTACAATGTTTTCTGATCGTTGTTAACCATTCGCAGTCCACTGCTGGACGTAGGCCTCCTCGAGACGGCGCCACTCATCCCTGTCCTCTGATTTCCTCATCCAGCGCCTACCGGCGACCTTGTACAGGTCGTCGGTCCATCGGGCTGGAGGGCGTCCGACACTACGTTTACCGAGACGCGGTCTCCACTCCAGGACTCGTCTACTCCATAGACCATCGGTCCTGCGGCAGACGTGACCGGCCCACTGCCACTGCAACTTGCTAATTTTGCGAGCTGATATCCTCATTTCTAACTCTATCCATAAGAGAAACACTCAACATAGCCCGCTCCATAACCCATTGAGCGACTTGGAATTTGTGCACCGATGCTGCCGTCAGTGTCCATGTCTCGGCCTCGTAGGGCAGGACGGGGAGGACGCACTGTTCGAAGACTTATGTCTTCAAGCATTGCGGAATGGTCGACGAGAAGACTTGACGAAGCTTACCGAATGCTGCCCAGCCCAACTGAATCCTCGTATTGGCTTCCCCCTCGAAGTTGTGCCTGCCTACTTGTATTTTTTGTCCAAGGTAGACATATCCCTGCACAACTTCCAGAGGAACGCCATCGACGTTTACCGGTCTCGGCATGACGTGTTCATTGAACATGACTTTCGTCTTATCCAAATTCATGCCGAGACCGACTCGTCGGGAAGATTCATTTAAGCTGCCCAGCATTCGGCAAGTTCCCCCAAAGTCTCGTTTGTTTCTAGTTTTCTGATACTGATCAAAAACTATGGGACCAACCCAGGCTGGAGTACTAAAAAGTCGCAAATTGTAAAAATAAATAGATCGGCGAACGGATGCCCTTGACGAATTTTTCAAAAATTTCGCTCTCGCTGGATAGCCCACGGGATATAAGATTATCTGAAACTGCTTGTCAGCAATCGCCGTGGACAAACAGAATACGTAGACGAAGCCCCAAGCTATCAGTGTAAAGCCGGCTAAACGAAATCGCTTTTGAAATAGGAAGCAGATCGCGCCGTTACTGCGTTACGAGAACTATTAAATAATCGAATTAGTACGGACAAAGGTGGAGTGAGATCGTTTCCTACAAAATTAAATTCAGAATTGAAGCACAAAACCAGCCGATGTGTGCGTGAGCGCCATGTTTTTTTTTCGCTGTCACGCAAACAAAGGTACAAATAATGATAGATAGATAACACTTTATTGTTCACCAGATATACAATTTCAAAAATACACGATTACAATATTGTCATGGTAGAAACAATAGGCAGCCTTATCGCTTAAAACAACCTCTTCCAGGCAACTTAACTTAAGGAATAGTTTAACCTAATTTGGTGATGTAGATGGTGCAGATTATTAGATATATCATAAACAAACATACTTAAACTTCATATTTTATAAATTAAATACATACAAACATATTTATGAGATATACATATTTGTTTATAGTATAAGAATTAGGCATAATATTTAAGAAATGTAGTGTTTTCTGAGTGCGTTCTTAAATGTAGGTGACGTTTTGGCGTCTCTGACAGTAAGAGGCAGCACGTTCCAAAGTTTGACAGCCTGCACTATAAAAGAGTTACCATAAAAGGATGAAGTGTGTGCAGGTGTACTGAGTTTACGATACGTATGAGTGAGCAAATTGTGGGAAGTAGAAATGCGAAGGAATTCAAAACGTTACTTAAGGTATGGAGGATTACTAATAATAATGTTGCAAGTAAATAGAGTGTTTCTAAAAAGTAGAGAATTGGAACTCTAGAAGTTCGTTACACTGAGACTTTGTCTTGCGAACTGACAGAACGACAAGCGAACTGAGATTGTTAGGTCCTACTACCTACTCGGGTTCTAAGCGTATTAATTCTTTGGGTGGGATCATTTTCAGTGGATACATTACTATTAGCCACACAGACGCCACCGCTTGCCAGCAGTTGGGAGTTCATCCCCACTTCCTTGAGCCGCTTCGCTCATGTACGCAATGGTTCTGTAGAACATCTCCCTTGCGTACCGTGGGGATGGAATGAGCTCCCAGCCGAGGTTTTCTCACAGCGCTACAATATGGAGTTTATTTCTTCGTGGCCGGCAGCGCGATGGTAACATCTCTGCTGTTGCAAACGTCCATAGACGACGGTAACGGATTTCCATCAGGTGGTCCGTCAGCCTGTTTGCAGTTTTCCAGATATAAAAAAAAAACCACGTGTTAATACATACGTTTACACACATTAAAAAAATGATTCACTTCATTTTTTTATAGTAGTACTAGCGGCCCGGCGCGGTTTCATCCGCGCTCTGTCCCGCTCCTGTGGTATAAAGCGTCATGTTATATAGCCTATGACACTCCCTGTTAACGTAGCTTTCGAACAGTAAAAGAATTTTTAAAATTGGTTTAGTAGATCCAGAGATTACTCCATACAACGTCTCAAACTTTACCTCTTTATAATATTAGTATAGATAGGTTCGTGTTTGATATGATCTTGCCCGATGTTGAGCGGAGATATGACCTGAGATGGAGCACGCTTACCTGGAAGGTATTTACGCGGGACTTAGGTATTTAAGCGTGCTCCATCCTAGACTGCGTCATCACTCAACATCAGGTGAGACAGTGGTCAAACGCAAACCTATACATAGATAAAAAAAAAAAGACTTGAAGGCACCCGGTTTTTTAGTATCGGGAAAGGCAGACTCCGGCAAAGAGTTCCTACTTTTGCAGTGCGTATGATGAAGGTGGACACAAAGCGCTTCGTTCGTATAAGCGGAGCCACCGTATATCGGTGCCGCATGCCGGTGAGTCTGGTTGTCTGATAATCGAGTGCTCATAGATGGATTTGACGCTTTTGTTCAAGCCAGCTTCGTCTTTACTTTTATTCGTCGAGGCGATCGCTTTGTTCTCATACGAAGCGGTCGTCTAGAATTTTTTTGTAAAATAATCCTTCACGCACAAATTATGCTTTGTAATGATGACAGTCGTTTGGCATCCTTAGATTAGCTGTAAGTCGGTTCGGAACCGCTTCGTAATAGACCAGTGGCCACATAATACGTAACCAATTGAACCAATTGTTCATTGACAAGTCTGTTTCGATGTTGAATTCATTCGATGCGTTTTTTACAAGGTTATGCTGTGAGGTAAATGTACTCATTTGGAAACTACTCTCTTTTTTGAACGAGGAGAAATCCGTTTGAGGATTATACACCTCCGATTAAACGCGGTGAGGAGTGTGGAACTCGTGGGACTAGCACCACAAGTAAGAAATGCTAATAGCACCCGAGTTAGGGATATGCACTAACAGGCCTCAATGTCAGGGATACGGTAAAGAAGAAACTCGACCAACTCCGCTCCCGGGGCCAAGGGGAAGCATGACCCCTGCCATCGTCAATTTCTATCGGGCGTGGGGCAACTACGTGTCTCGCCCCACGAGGGGAGAGATGAGCGCACGCGGAGCACGACGCGCCCATTTCTCAACGGCATTATCCGCATGACCATCTCGCAGGAGGTTTGGACACTACTTCGTTTAACTCATTACTAGCCTAAGCTGGCCATGCCTCGTTATGACTCAGTCTGATATTGATTATCAAGGAAATAAAAATAAGTATAAACCAGGTCGTAGATAACATTTTGTTTTTGATGTTTGCGTATAGGCAAACTAGTCCACTTGATGGCAAGTGGATATTGTGGCCCATGGACATCTGCAATACCAAGAGAACCGATTGGTTGCCTATCTCTTTGAGACTTTAAATATCAGTTTACGCTTTTTGAAGAGCCCCATATTGTAATGCTCTGGGATAACGCTCTGCAAGCTATCGAAATGAAACATGATGATATCTAGTTGAAATTCCTGTTCTACGACGCCGGAATTTATACCAGTAAAGCTGCGTGGAAAATTCTAGTTTGGCAATAAAGACAGAATATAATTAATTAATAATTCATTATTCATTTATTTGCTATTCCAGTCATAATATTTTCTTAAGTTTTCGCGACTTGTATATATAATAAAACTACGTTTTATTTTTTTATTTTTTATTGCAGGAGTTCAGCAGACAGGCAGACGGCCCACTTGATGGAAAGCGGTTACCATCGCCTATGGACATTTGTAACACCAAAGGTGCTACAAATGCGCTGCTGATCTCTTAAAGGAGACTGGAACATGGTCACTAATACCGGAACACAACAAGGTTGTTATAGCGGCATACCCTAGACCAGGGGTGGTAGCCATCCAGCCGGGCAAATACCCTACCATCCGGGTGTGGATTGTTTAGTCGCCTCTTACGACAGGCCGCCAGGCCGCAGGAAATTGTATTCTTTCTCCGTTCCTGCACGGATAAAAAACTTAACGGTTAATAACCATAAACAAAATTTAAACTAAATAATGAAAATGAACAAGTTGACGGTAGGCTAAATAAAACTTTAACAATACTCGTTTACATTTAACATCTTTGTTTTCCGTGATCCCGGATACTGAAAAGTGGCCGAAACGTCGGAATAACCAAAATCAAATAAAAAAATTACCGCTCATAAAACCGTTAAAACGTAGTTTTTATTATATCCCAGTCATGTTATACGGATCCGAATGTTGGCCCACTAAAGTGATAGACCACAAAGGTTTCCACCAGCTGAGTTGAGAACGTTGAGATGGATGTGTGGTGTTACAAGGATAATCTGAGAAACAAGTACATTAGCATCGTTGAAAGTTGCACCCGTGACTGAAAAATTGAGAGGAAGAAGACTAATGAGGGGGGATGAAAGACACGTGACAAAAATTGTTAAATTGGAAGAGTGACTGACGGGTACAAATGGAAAGGTAGACTGAAAAAGAGGCGGGTGGATTGTGTGAAGGATGATATGTGGTGTGACAGAGGACGTATGTCAGAATAGAGCATTATGGAATTAGACATATTGTGCCGACCCCAAAAAATTGGGGAGGTGAAAGAGAAGAAGAATTTGCTATCAATAAATAAGATTTTACATAGTTCTGACAAACAATTATACACATTTATTTGAATAAGATACAGTCTGGTTTTCACCTAATACATACACCATACAACTTCAAGTTAAAATTATGATGCTATTCGTTTTTCCACTTGTCCGTTGAAGTTTCACTTCTACTATGTGTACCAGCACACATTTCGATTTTTCGCAGGCTTACTGCAAATTGTGATTTGGTTAGGTTAGGTACATTTTAATTAATGCATTTTTTATTTAAACATATTTTATTTTATCAAACAAAAAAACTGAATTCGATCCAAAAAACGCATCCATAGTATACTCTAAATTTGTGCCGCCTCTCACCACGTCTAGTCTAAATTTATGCCGCTCCTCCACGCGGCCGTAACGCTTTTTCGTGACAGAAAAATCCTAAGTTTCCCCCTTTATATAGAAGACATTAAAACGATCTGACTGCTGTTAAAATGCTGATCATTTATTAAGAGTAATAAGGCTTATATAACTAATTGATTACACACTACATTTCACTTCAAAAACATTTCACACACTACCACGTATTTGATACGAGGGCGACACTGATAATTTTTAGAACTGGCCACTTTTAAAGAATATAATAAAAAAATAAGTTTAAATTTTGGAAATAGAACTCTTTGCTAATATTATTGAGTACTAATTTCATTCTTTTGTCATTTGTTTTACGATTTGGCGGCAAATTGAAATTTGTCTGTGTCACGCCAGTATGAATTTAACGCGAGAAAATTTTCGTACTATGATTTTTTATGACTTTCGATGTCATTTAAGTCAACAAGAATGTTATGACAGACTTCGATTGGCCTTTCACGATGAAGCCCCTTCTCGGGCCACTGTTTATAACTGGTTTAATGAGTTTAAACGGGCTCGCACCAATTTCAATGATGCTCTGCGTGAGGGACGGCCTTCTACGGCGACGACTGAAGATAACATCAGTGTTGTGCGGTGTATGATAGAGACTGATCCAAGAGTAACCTATCAGCAGATTCGGACAAGTTTAGGCATCGGTATGACTCAAGTGCACAAAATCCTCCACAAACATTTAGCCGTTAGGAAGCTTTGTGCCCGGTGGATACCTCATTATTTGACTGAGGCCCAAAAACTCCGTCGTGTTGAATGGTGCCGTGAAATGATACAAAGATTTAACGGAGGGGACTCAAAAGCTGTGTTCGACATACTTACGGGTGACGAAAGCTGGATTTATTGCTATGATCCGGAAACCAAAAGACAATCTGCTCAGTGGGTGTTTCCTTCCGAGGAGTTGCCAACTAAATTGAAGAGAGGTCGAAGTGTAGGAAAAAATATGGTGGCCTCATTCTTCGGAAGGACCGGTCATTATGCGACAATTGTTTTAGAAGATCAAAAGTCAGTTACTGCAGAGTGGTATACTAACAAATTTTTGCCACTTGTCTTGGAAAAAGTTCGAGAGAAACGACCTCGCAGTAGGATCCTCCTTCACCACGACAACGCCTCCTCGCACACCGCCGGGCGAACGATCGACTATTTGGCGTCGTCAGACGTGGAATTGCTGGGTCACCCGCCATATAGCCCCGACCTCGCACCTTGCGATTTTTATTTATTCCCGAAAATAAAAGAAAAACTTCGAAGAAAACATTTTATGGACGCCAAGGAAGCAGTGGCTGCGTTCCAGAAGGCCATCGAAGAGACCCCTAAGGACGAGTGGGCAAAGTGCTTTTCTCGGTGGTTCTATCGAATGCAGCGATGTATTGATGTGAACAGAAACTATTTTGAAAAGATATAATAAAAATAATAACATGCTAGTTTGCTCAGTTTTTGATTTTCTAAGAACTTTCAGTGTCACCCTCGTACATACACGCATATGTACTTTTTTGTGTATTGTTCAAGTCAAATTAATAGTTGGCGAAATCTGTGATTATAGAAGTGTAGTCTTTGACATTAATTATTATGGTCGAATTTCGACCACGGGCGACCACTAGTACACATTAAATTGATTTCGATACCGCCTGCTGTCTGTATTAGGTTAAAAACAAAATTATTCATAAAATAAACTTATTTACCTAAACAAATTTACTACGCAACTCTTAACACCTGTTATGCATATTATCAAAATAAAATTATAATGTTTATATCCAGTAGACCTTGATTCAGAAGTAGTGCACGCTGATTATAAGTATTTAACGCTTTAATATATACAAGTTAAAACTAAACAGACGATTGTAAGAGTGAAATGTTTTTGTAAATGCCGGCAAACAAGTTGAAATATGCATAGAACATAAAATAAAGTAGGCGGTGCGGGGATTTAAAGTTTAGAAATGGGGTTTACAGAGGAGTCGTGTATGCCATCTTTTATTTCGATTGAAAAGAAATGATAAGACTATAGTTACATGCCGACAAAAGTGAATGCACGCCTGCCTGCCATAAAGCACAGTTTATTACCTTCCCGCATTTGGACTTCTTTTGTTTTGAAAAACAGTCTATTGTGTTTTTTTTGTTGCCTCTTACGACTAGCCGCCAGGCCGCAGGAAGTTGTATTCTTTCTTCGTTGCCGCACGGATAGAATGATAGAATGTATCATTTATGTCTGAATCTATCACTGAGAAGGAATTCTGCTCGAGCGAAGACGAATAAAGCAACAGTTCAGTAGAAAATGGCTCCTCTGCAAATAAAACAGTTTTATGTGACGCCAACTTGGGGAGTCCTATATGCAGCTGTGGAGTGCGGTAGGCTGACGACGATCGAGGGAAAACATTATACAGCCTTTTTATACGTGACAGAGTTATGCTGGAATAATTATTTTAATTACAGCTTTTAGGGCCGGCTTGACTTTTTTTTTATTGCAGGAGATCAGCAGACAGGCAGACGGCCCACTTGACGGAAAGCGGTTACCATCGCCTATGGACATTTGCAACACCAAAAGTGCTACAAATGCGCTGCTGGTCTCTTAAGGGAGACTGGAACCTGGTCACTAATGCCGGAACACAACTCAAGGTTGTTATGGCGACATACTTTAGACCAGGGGTGGTAGCCATCCAGTCGGACAAATGCCCTACCACCTGGCAAAACTTGACTGGTGAGATACCACGCTCTCTCAGAATATCAGCTTGAAACGGTTAAACCTGATGAGTGAGAGTTCCGACGGTCCACTTGCCACTCTCCATCCTACATTAACCCAATCCTCCTACTTCATTCCCCTACCCCATCGCCATTATAAATGCTTGCCATGTTCATATTAAAAATGTTAAAAAAAATGCGACTCTCTGACTGTTATTTATGGTTGTTTCATTACCTATTGTACTGTTTTCTCGTAAATGTGTTGAAAAACGCATGACACTCGTGCGGTTGTTGGTTGTTATAAACTGGTTTGTAAAAGTCAACTTATCGCACTGCTATCATAAATAACAATTATTTTTCCTTAAACCCTCCCGTACTTAATAAGTACCAAACAACCGTCGGCACTTTCAACATTAATTTTCCACGAACCAAACTATAGACTATAGGTAATATATACCGTGGAAATAAGAATTCTTAATTTTATAATTACTCTAAAAGATATAATAAAACAATTCTAGAAAATAAAGAAACCGACTTTAAGAGTAATTAAAAAGCATGAAATAAATAATTTCTATAATATCTTGAAGTCGGTGCTAAGTAAAACATACATACATAACTTCACGCCAGTTCCCTTGCGGGGTAGGCACGAACAACAGAGCGCCATTTAGGCTTATTCTTACACACCTCACTTGCCTCTTTGACATTCATAACTCTTGTCATGCACACTCGTCTGTTCTTAAGGCTCCTGACATCACCTTCTGCTAGTACACGATCAATTGTGAAATAAATAATTTCTACAATATCTTGAAGTCGGTGCTAAGTAAAACATACATACATAACTTCACGCCAGGTCCCTTGCGGGGTAGGCACGGACAACAGAGCGCCATTTAGGCTTATTCTTACACACCTCACTTGCTTCTTTGACATTCATAACTCTTGTCATGCACGCTCGTCTGTTCCTAACATCACCTTCTGCTAGTACACGATCAATTTGATCATGGAAGGTGTGTCGTGGCCTTCCACGACTTCTGCATCCATCCACATGCTAAGTAAAACAAGTTAGTATATTTTGTGAATTTTTGTTGTTTTTTGTGTATGACTACGCACCTATTTCAAGAGTTGTGGAAAATACTTATTTTAGCTTTTTAGATACTCTTGAAGTCGGTTTATTTTTTTGCTAGAAAATATTAAGTTTTACACTTTTAAGTTACGTATATAATCCATATATATATAAAAGAAAGTCGTGTTAGTTACACTATTTATAACTCAAGAACGGCTATACCGATTTGGCTGAAAATTGGTGGGGAGGTAGCTTAGAACCAGGAGACGGACATAGGATACTTTTTATCCCGTTGGAACCGGTAGGTGGCGCTGATATCGGGTTCTAGAATCCTCCTAATAACCTGGACCGATTTTGGTGACTTTGTTTTTGTGTGTTTGAGTGAGTGGTCCCCGGATGGTTTAAATACACAATTGGAACCGGTAGGTGGCGCTGGGATCGGGTCCTAGATTTTTATTTTTTCAGAGCAGGACAACGTCTGCCGGGGCCGCTAATGCCCAATAAAAATTAATATTTTATATAAACTATCCTGATGCTACTGAATCTAAAGCAAAAATAATCGTGACAATCGGTTTAAAAACACAAAAATTTTGGTTGAAAATACATAAAAAAAAATTACATGAATTGAACCTCCTCCTTTTTCAAAGTCGGTAAAAATAGTAGAAACGCAATTAGCCCTAATTAATCTCAACTTGACTACATGCGCATGCCTTTGCATGCAGCTAATATCGTACCTGCCATAAAGTTTGCATCGAACTATACTCGCCTTTGTAACTGTAAAGCTGTAACCGTTGCACGTTACTGAGGGCTTACTCTCAAATGTCTTTCGTTCGTTTTAGAACTCTTTTTTTTAATTCTTTTATTTTAAAGGAGATTTGAACCTTTTTGGTTATGTCAGCCCCATCGTACCTTTTCTTAATTTATCATAACTTACATTAAACTAACATTCAATTAATACAAAATTTAATGTATATGTGACAATGTTTGTGATCAGTTCCCCGCAGACAAGGAGCTCATCACAAACTTGTATATTATTCTAGCTTGTTGAGAACTCTTTTGCTTGTTTTTTTTACATTTAAGTGCATTTGTGTTATATGGACTATATTAAGAAGAATAAGAATAATTTATTCATTTACATATATCGTATTACTATATATATATATATAGTGGATGGATGCAGAAGTCGTGGAAGGCCACGACACACCTTCCATGATCAAATTGATCGTGTACTAGCAGAAGGTGATGTCAGGAGCCTTAAGAACAGAAGAGCGGCATGACAAGAGTTATGAATGTCAAAGAGGCAAGTGAGGTGTGTAAGAATAAGCCTAATGGCACTCTGTTGCTCGTGCCTACCCCGCAAGGGAACTGGCGTGAAGTTATGTATGTATGTATGTATGTATATATATATATATATATATATATATATATATATATATATATATATATATATATATATATATATATATATATTTATCGTATTAGTATTAGTATAATTTAATATAAGTATTATTTTTATTAATGTATTTATATTATATAATGTATGTATATATGATACTGATTCGGTAGTGAGAATAATGCAACATACCTCTGTTCTTATCAATTTTTTTGTCCATCCAAAGGTTGTCTGGAAGAAATCGTTAATAGCGATAAGACCGCCTATTGTATTGTAAAATTTTATTTCTGTTAACTGTTTCTTTAAAACACAATAAAACATATTCATTCATTTATTCAGTAAAAACATGTAAAGGTAACAAAGTATAAACGACAATAATGTTTGCACTAAAACTAATGTGTGAGGGCTTCAACACCTAAAAATAGGTAAGAACTTGTATTGTATTAGGTGTCAGTGTTCTTCCAATGCTCTTTTTTTTTAAATTTGAATACAAAACTTTATGTTACTACCATGCATGCATATGTATGCGCGTATCTGTACGTGACTGTGTGTGCGCGTGTGTGTATTTCTATATATATATATATATATATATATATATATGTGTGTGTGTGTGTGTGTGTGTGTGTGTGTGCGTGCGCGTGTGCGAGTGCGTGTGTGTGTGTGTGTGTGTGTTAGTGTGTGTTTGTGTGTGTTTGTGTTTGTATTTGTATGTTTACCTCATTATTACTTATATCACCATTTTAAGTAGGTTTTCAGTTGCATTATAGTCTTATGTTTGCAGCCAATTAAAAACTTTAAATTTATGTATGCGCGTATCTGCACGTGCCTGTGTGTGCGTGTGTGTGTGTTTGTATGTTTACCTAATTATTACTTATATCACCATTTTAAGTAGGTTCTCAGTTTCATTAAAGTCTTATGTTTGCAGCCAATTTAAAACTTTAAATTTATGTATGCGCGTATCTGTACGTGCCTGTGTGTGCGTGTGTGTGTGTTTGTACGTTTACCTAATTATTACTTATATCACCATTTTAAGTAGATTCTCAGTTTCATTATAGTCTTATGTTTGCAGCCAATTAAAAACTAAATTTATGTATGCGCTTATCTGTACGTGCCTGTGTGTGCGCGTGTGTGTATTTGTATGTGTGTGTGTGTGTGTGTGTATGTGTTTGTATGTTTACATAATTATTACAGATATCACCATTTTGAGTAGATTCTCAGTTTCATTATAGTCTTATGTTTGCAGCCAATTAAAAACTTTAAATTTATGTATGCGCGTACCTGTACGTGCCTGTGTGTGCGCGTGTGTGTATTTGTATGTGTGTGTGTGTGTGTATGTGTTTGTATGTTTACATAATTATTACAGATATCACCATTTTGAGTAGATTCTCAGTTTCATTATAGTCTTATGTTTGCAGCCAATTAAAAACTTTAAATTTATGTATGCGCGTACCTGTACGTGCCTGTGTGTGCGCGTGTGTGTATTTGTATGTGTGTGTGTGTGTGTATGTGTTTGTATGTTTACATAATTATTACAGATATCACCATTTTGAGTAGATTCTCAGTTTCATTATAGTCTTATGTTTGCAGCCAATTAAAAACTTTAAATTTAAATTCAATATTATCTAATATATAAAATTTTCGTGTCGCGGTGTTTGTTGCCAAACTCCTCCGAAACGGCTGAATCGATTTGTATGAAATGTTGTGTGCATATCGGGTAGGTCTGATAATCGGCCAACATCTATTTTTCATACCCCTAAATGATAAGGATGACCCACCCATAAATATATTTTTTTGATAAAATTTCTCATTTATATTTTTGTTATGGTTTGGCATTAAAAATACATACAACCTTAAAATTGTCACCCTTCTACCACCAACCCCTATTTTTTAATAGTAATATTAGTACTGTAATAATTTAACTTACTTAAAATTACTAAAAATAATTTAAAAGGCAAAACGTTTGCCGGGACAGCTAGTTGTTGTATAAAAATAAATCTTTGTTCTTTCTTCTATCGAAAATTTCATTGGCAAAACGAAAGGCGTTAGAGAGTATGGTCTGTGTGTCTCTGTGACGATAAATCATAGCGGCTCGCAGCGAGCCGATGATTATCGGTTTGTCGCGAATCAAAGGCCGCGGCAGTCGATGCCGTCGAAGGGAAAATTTTGCTTCACTGCAGTAGGTATTATACTACCGTTGGCGAGCAGTAGAAAGATGACGGAGGCACAAGGAACAGTTAGTTCTTTGGAACACTTCCTATTTCCTGCAAACGTTAAAAATGCAATGCAAGGTCTCACCGAATGCCAAGCGCTAATTAAATTTAATGCTTTTTCACCAATTAATTTTTATTTTATTTTATAAATGTGAAGAGTGTGCTACGATACTAGACGTGATGTAAGGCTCTTGAATAAATATAACTTCGATCTTAAAACTGGCCTCTATTTTCACTTTAAGTATCTTTCAGTCGTACAAAATGCGGCCTTACTTATAATAATCTCGTTAAGAAACGATTAGGCATCTCTTAAGTAAGAGAATCAGAATCAGACCCTAATAAATGAATATCATGCCAGGTGGTAGGGCATTTGCCCGACTGGATGGCTACCACCCCTGGTCTGAAGTATGTCGCCATAACAACCTTGAATTGTGTTCCGGCATTAGTGACCAGGTTCCAGTCTCCCTTAAAGAGAGCAGCAGCGCATTTGTAGCAACTTTGGCGTTGCAAATGTCCATAGGCGACGGTAACCGCTTTCCATCAAGTGGGCCGTCTGCCTGTCTGCTGATCTCTTGCAATAAATATATTTTAAACTTAACCCTTCAGCTCACTATTAGCACATATGTGTCCGCAATGACAGCGCAGATCGCGTTTGTGCACGTGATCGTTTTTGTGTTGTTGTCTCACTCTGTTTATATAGGATTTGTATGAAATGGATATACTTTCTTGGTATATTACGAGATGGTGATAGTGTCAGTCTTGCGGCTTCAGATATATATATTTTATATATATATCTTTTTTTTCACTTATAAACGTGTATTACGTGTTGTTTACCTAAGAGGACCACAGATAAACGAGATTTGAATGATTAGAGTAGGTTGTACTCAGAATATTTTACTAAAGAGGAGTTTATGGGTAAGATTTTCACTAATCAGTTGCTGAGCAGTTTCTTTAAATTTGAGAAACGATTATAAGTAAGGCCCATTGTGTCTCAAATGCCAAAGGATTGACCTTGAACTTGACCTACTTTTGTTTATGAGAATTAGATTTTCTTGGATGTGCTTTTAGCAGGGATGGAAGGTACACCGCTGATATAGAAAGAAGAGTGAATTTGGGGAATAGTGTGAATGGAGCGTTAGGTAAACTTCTAGGCGCTAAGAACCTCAGCCAGAAGGCCCAGCTCGCCGTACACAACGCGGTGCTGGTACCTACGCTCACGTATGGAAGCAAGAGTTGGGTATGGAAGAAAGAGCATGAAAGTAGAGTAAACGCGGTCGAGATGCGAGCACTGCGCAAAATCTGCGGAGTGACGCTTGCTGACCGCGTTCGCAATACCGAAGTAAGAAAGACAGTTGGTCTGAAAGAGAGTGTCGGGGTGAAGGTAAGGAAAGGAATGCTCCGGTGGTTCGGACATGTAGAAAGAATGCATGATGAAAGAATGAATAAACAGATATACAATGCAAAAGTGGATGGATGCAGAAGTCGTGGAAGGCCACGACCCACTTTCCATGATCAAATTGATCGTGTACTAGCAGAAGGTGATGTTAGGAGCCTTAAGAACAGACGAGCGTGCATGACAAGAGTTATGAATGTCAAAGAAGCAAGTGAGGTGTGTAAGAACGGGCCTAAATGGCGCTCTGTTGTTCGTGCCTACCCCGCAAGGGAACTGGCGTGAAGTTATGTATGTAATTAGATTTAAATACAAGTTTTATTTATTACGAAAGTTTATAATAGAAATGAAATGATATCTAAGAAATGTATAAGCAAATAATTGAGTTGGAAACCCGAGCGTGTGGTAACCAGGATCGTGGTATCATTAACACCAACTGAAAATTTTTCATGTCACAACAATTAAACAATAAATTATAACACCACACAAAGTCACAAACACATAACTAACAACAAAACTTATACACATACTGAAACCAACGCGCACTACCACCGCATTGCATTACACGCACACTTCACAAACAAACCAAGACACACAAAGAGCCTAAAAATTAATAACCCAGGCACAGAAAAGAAAAAAAACAACACACATGGCACTAGATAGGACAATATATATAAGTATAGATATAAGGCCAACACTGCACATGCACTTTCTCACAACACCAGCATGTAACAGATACACTCTACATTAGTATAAGTTTAGTATTAAAATTAAAATAAATTAATATAATAAGTTATTCTTAAGGTACACCACAACATAAAAATCACTACATTAATGTCACACACAGTAACAAACATAAACAATAAGCGTGTATGAACCCTAAAATCTTTCATAGAAATTAAGTTGTAAAAAAGGGTACGGAACTCGAGTCCGTAGAGTTGTTCATAATAAAAAAAAACCAGGATCGTGGTATATTAAGCAAAGGAAATAATATAAAACTATCTACAATTTAACGGATGGACTTTAGCTTTATTGTGCAAAGTGCACGTCCGTCTACACCTGGATTAGTGTTTCCGTCGTTGGGTTTATGCACTCCAGTACCAGGTGCTCTTAAGTAACTCCTTACGGCGCTGATAGGTTCTGATTAACATGACACATGTAATATTTTCTTAAGTTTTCGCCACTAGTATACATAATCAAACTACGTTTTAACGGTTTTAAGCGCGGTAATTAATAACCATAGTAAATAATAACCATAAATAAAAATTATAATGAATAAGTTGGCGGTAGGCTAAATGAAAGTAACAACACTCGTTGACACTTGACATCTTTGTCATCCGTGATCACGGTTACTGAAAAGTGGCCGAAACGTCGGAATAATAAAATTGAAATAAATTACCGCGCTTAAAACCGTTAAAAGGTAGTTTTATTATGACACATCATGTTACAATAAATTTCTAAAATTATTTTTATATAAAAGATTGAGCTTATTTTTGAAATATCATGAAAGATATAATTTTAGTAACTGTTTGAACAATAATAATTAATACTCCGTTTGACTCGTTTAAGTTATGACGTCACAGCTTGCTGTTATCGTACAAAATCTAGGAGACTTCGGAGTTTTGTAAGATTATAAAAAGTGCTCGAGTTGAATTGACTGTCAACAACCCTATTGGCGATAATTCTGAACGTACAGACGCCTTAAAAGTCGTGGTATCGTAATGTCTAGCGCACGCGTCTCAAACCCAAAAGGCGCGGCTTCGATCCTAGTTGGAACGCATGCACCACTGGGCAGTTTTTTGACCTAATGTCCATATGGTTACCATTACCACTTGCTGACAACGGTGAATGAAAATATTGTGATGCAACCTGCACATCGATCTAACCGATGTGTCAAACCTGCCAAGCCGCCTTGGACAAGCGTGGCAGATATACTGTCCGTTCCCCTATAATGGGAGGCCCGAATCCAGCAGTGGGGCATTTATGGGCTGTTGTTATTATTTTTATATATATAATAATAATCGACAGACAAACACACATATTGTATATCCCCAAATTAAGCAAGTTACGCTTGTGTTATGGGTAATATACAACGGACTACTATGGGGCCGATCCCAGACACCTAGATCATAGTAAATAACGGAGAAAGTACGTTTCCGAAATTTACTATACCAGGAATCGAACCCGGAGCCCTCTGCGTTGCAATGAGGTAGGCCGACAAAGGCTTAGCCCGGTCAACCACAGAGGCCGCCTAAGCTGCAGAAGGTGCCAACGCGAAGCCCGCAAAGGCCACCGAAAGCCGCAGAAAGGCTGTAACATTATAGACATGGACGTAGGTCCAGCGGCCTCGCACTCCCGTTCCTGTCGGATTGTAGCCCGATGAGTGGAAGCCGGGGTAAAGAGCTTTATCTCTAAACCCCGATCTACCTCAATCTAGCCAGAGAAGGCAAGGAAACGTTTGTGTGAATAAAAGAACAGCACGCAGCTAATCGCTTTGTACGTGATCTGGTCATATTTCAATTAGGAATGATAATAAAGTATAGTCTTATCATTACAGTGTTGTTATCTGTTTTATTATAGTATTATGTTCAATGTCACACCGACTGTATGGTTTCACACACACGTACTTCGCCCGCGTCACGTTGCAAGAATTACTAGCAGCCACCGTCGACTTTGTGTATTTGAAAAAGTTGAGATATTCCGATATTTAAAGTTTGCATGGCCGTTTATCCCTCAAACGTTTCCGGCCTTACTTATAATATCCTTTTATCCGTGCAGGAACGGAGAAAGAATACAATTTCCTGCGGCCTGGCGGCCTGTGTAGGGTATTTGCTCGACTGGATGGCGACCGCCCCTGGTCTAGAGTATGCCGCCATAACAACCTTGTGTTGTGTTCCGGCATTAGTGACCAGGTTCCAATCTCCTTTAAGAGAGCAGCAGCGCATTTGTAGCACCTTTGGTGTTGCAAATGTCCATAGGCGATGGTAACCGCTTTCCATCAAGTGGGCTGTCTGCCTGTCTGCTGAACTCCTGCAATAAAAATAAAAAATAATAATAATCTCGCTAAGAAACAATTAACCATCTGTTAAGTAACAGAGTCAGAATCAGACTCTAATCAATGAATATCTTTTTTTTTCACTTATAAACGTGTATTATATGTTGTTTACCTAAGTGGAGCACCGATAAATGAAATTTGAATGATTAACGTAGGTTGTACCCAAAATATTAGACTAAAAAGGAGTTTATGAGTAAGATTTTCACTAATCAGTTGCTGAGCAGTTTCTTTAAATTTAAGAAACGATTATAAGTAAGGCCCTTGTTAGCATCCAGCAGTTTTAATTTTAAGTACATACATACATACATAACTTCACGCCAGTTCCCTTGCGGGGTAGGCACGAACAGCAGAGCGCCATTTAGGCCCATTATTACACACCTCGCTTGCTTCTTTGACATTCATAACTCTTGTCATGCACGCTCGTCTGTTCTTAAGGCTCCTGACATCACCCTCCGCTAGTACACGATCAATTTGATCATGGAAGGTGTGTCCTGGCCTTCCACGACTTCTGCATCCATCCACTTTTGCATTGTATATCTGTTTAGTCATTCTTTCACATGCATTCTTTCCACATGCCCGAACCACCGGAGCATTCCTTTCCTTACCTTCACCCCGACACTTTCTTTCAGACCAACTCTCTTTCTTACTTCGGTATTACGAACGCGGTCCGCGAGCGTCACTCCGCAGATTTTGCGCAGTGCTCGCATCTCAACCGCGTTTACTCTACTTTCATTTAATTTTAAGTACGTAATAATAATGACGCTGTCACTCACATCCATGCAGGGAGTGACGAGTCACCGCCTTCCCGTTTTTCCCACCATGAACATTGCGACGGGCACGCGCCATAGTTCCCATAACCCGGATCCCTACTTCCACTATCAGTTCATCCCAGTAGCTCGGTACCTTTTATTCTCATTCCCTACAATAGCCCTACACTGACCGGGGCTTGTTCTTGGGTGCATTTTTATACGGCGTATACAGGGATATTCACCGGTCAGTGTCTCGCCACAATTGAGATAGTTTTTCACCAACACGTGTGTGTTACCATGTGTATTATTTTTCAATAACGCCACAATGAATAAATAACATACTATTCATTTTTCTTCTATGGGTCTAAGTAAAATATGTATAGAGTAAGAAAGAGGTAGGCACTGAAAATCAGTGTTGTGTCGGATTGACGTTCGGCACAGCAATATGCTGAGTGCCAAGCTCATTTGTCCAATTGCGGCATGCAACTATAAAATTGTTTTGCTCATTAAAAATATGTCTTTTGTGTGTGTCGCCTTTGACAAATAAACGTTTTTCTTTCTTTCTTTCTTTCAATTACAGGAAACATGTGTATATAATTAAGTGCTTTATTTAGGTTTAATCCGTGCAGGAACGGAGAAAGAATACAATTTCCTGCGTTGGGGCGGCCTGTCGTAAGAGGCGACTTAACAATCCACAGCCAGGCGGTGGGGCATTTCCCCGACTGGATGGCTAAAGTATGTCGCCATAACAACCTTGAGTTGTGTTCCGGCATTAGTGACCAGGTTCCAGTCTCCCTTAAAGAGAGCAACAGCGCATTTGTAGCAACTTTGGTGTTGCAAATGTCCATAGGCGATGGTAACCGCTTTCCATCGAGTGGGTCGTCTGCCTGTCTGCTGATCTACTGCAAAAATAAGGTTTTTTTAGGTAATTTAATTTTTTTATGAATTAGATTATCATTATCATTGTTGTCTGTGTTTTTTTTCTTTGTTGTTATTCCTTTCACGTATACATCGACTATAATTTTAATTTTGCTTGTTTCTACCGTGGATCGCATGACTTTTGTGATTAAGGAGGTGGGCACTGAAAATCAGTGCTGTGTCGGACTATGTTTCAGCACAGCAAAGTACTCAGTGCCAACCTCATTTCGCAAATTGCGGCACACATTTTCATTATTAATGTTATTTTTGTCAAGGGGTTTCTACGTGTTGGCTTTTACGCAAGCCTTCCAAAAACCCGGGTCCATTTTGATGGCCTATGGTCTTGAAAGACATACAGTTATAATAATAATGACGCTATTACGACACTCGCCGGCCGTTATCACGTCATGGCCGCACGACAGCTGTTCTTAAACTACTTACGGCTACATTTTTATTTGTATATTTGTGCTTAAGGCGTTTGTGTAGATAGCACCACCACCGCCGCTACGCTGCCGCCGCGCTGTCTGCAAATGCCTGTATTCATGCTAAATAAGCATACAGTTCACTTGTATTAACATTTATTCGCAAGCGGAAATGACAGTCTTGTTTCCAATGCGTTCATAGGTCTGTTCTGCTTACACGATTTGTACACTGTCGGAGGATTATTACTTTTTTAAAACTGTAGTGTAGTACTAGTAGCGGTAATTAGTAGTAACCGCTTTACTCTCCGAATGACTCTAACTTTATTTTCCGAACATAGGTAATCCAATAAATCAGGGATTCCCAAACTATTTTGGGCAAGAGACCTCTTTTCCAAAATGAACTGATATCTCAGACCCCCATAGCCAAATTATTTTACAAATCTTATCTCTAGTATTTTTCGTATTGATACAAAATATTTACCAATTTAAAAACTGCGGTTGGTTAAATGAGAATTTTTTTTTTAACAAAGTAAATAGACATAAAAGTCAGTAAATACATGAACTTGTGCAATGATACCTCCTTCAAAAGTATTGGTTATTCGTACAACAAGTTAGTACTCGTAACACAACTTATACAGCATTTTAAAAGTTTTCAAATAAGAACTTGTGTTAATTAATTAGGGCCGATTTTTAGACCTCGTCGACCCCCAAAATTAGTTTTCGTTATGTCGACCCCTTGGAAAAGATTTCGACCCCAGGTGGTCGATATCGACCACTTTGGGAATGTCTGCAAGGGATGATATTACAAGCTAGTTTTGTTATATTAAACGATTTGCATATTAAGCATGTTTAAAATTCTATTAATAATTCAATGTTGGATATTGATTATTAATATGTTTACATTATTTTGTAGGAAATATTAATATGATGAAATATCTTAAGGTAATTACGTACTGTTTGACAAAACGTTTATAATGTAAAAAAAGCATAACTTGATTCTCGTTCAATATTATGTTACCATATAAATAAATGGACCCATTGCTGGGTTCGGACCTCCACATTGCTGGGGAACGGACCGCGCTTGTCTAAGGCAGATTGGCGGGTTTCACACATCGGTTATATAGTTGTGCACCAATCCGCTTTGTATAAGACTGTCGGGTATGCCATCCTTTTTCCTAGAAGAAGAGAAGCTTGAGCGTAACAATTGAATTTGTATTTATGGATTCATATTATTATTTATCCTCTCTTTCCTTTGATATTCTCCCAATAATTTGGGTCGGCACAATACCTAAGCTACGTTTTAAGCGCGGTAATTTATTTGTTTTTTATTACTCCGACGTTGCGGCCGCTTTTCATTAGCCGTGATCACGGAAGACAACGCTTTCCATCAGGTGGGCCGTCTGCGTGTCTGCTGATATCATGCAATAAATAAATAAATAAGAACAAGCGTAAATAATTCTTGGCGGTTCTATGAATATGCAAAAACAAAATATAATTATGCAACCTTGAACTTGTTTATATTTACTGCCTCGACTCTATGATATAATTGCGTAAGGTTTGGCCTAAAAACACATTAATATTAATATAATTTTGAGTATAGTCAACATACAAGGTTGATTTTTGATTTATACATATTTTTATCTTGCGTTCATGATAAGGAAAACAATGCATGTAAAATTGCACGGTTTTCCTTCAATACTACATTACATAGAAATAATTTATCCTTATTACTAATGCTTACGATCGGTATCATAAAAAAATTACACGACGAATTGAGAAAAAGTCCTCCTTTTTTGAAGTCGGTTAAAAATACATATTTTTTTTTATAGATTTATAGGTTTGCGTTTGACCACTGTCTCACGTGGTGTTGAGTGATGACGCAGTCTAGGATGGAGCACGCTTACCTGCAGGGCGTTCCTGTAGCTCACAACGCCCAAAATGCTCAGTTAGCCGTTCCACAAGGCGACCGCAGTCGTTGTGGTCGTGGCGAAAACGTCACTAATGACGGTCATCATTTTCGATCACACAACGCTCACAATGACCCATGTCAATAGGCGGGTCGAATAGCCGTTCCACTTGGGTTTACGATTATAACGCGGGCAAGCAAGTGGAACGGGTTAAATCGCGGTCGTGAACGTGGTCGTTGTGAGCCCTAATGGAATGTAGCCCTAGTTATTTTTTATTTTATTTAGGTTTATGGCTTGGCAGCTAGGCCTTTAAGCTCTTAGATCTTAGATTACAATGTAGTTTCTTCATTTTCTTAAGCCTAAGCACAGCTGAACTGTAGGTTATCAGCTGAGCCATTCAACGGAGTTCTTGTGACAACTCAAAAGGGCACATTTGACTATACAGTTCATATTTCTCACAAAACATATAATTACTACTCAAAAACGTATCAATATCCTACAACTGTTATTCATTTTAGAGTAATTTTACACATTTTTAGAAAATAAAACTGCACAGCACAACATCTCCTTCCAGTTCCGACCAAAAACTCCGCTTACCTAGTAGATACCTATTCACTCTAGGGCTGGGCCGAATGTGGTTTGAACCGAATACGAACTTCGGCCGAACATTCGCTTAAAATAAAAAATTCGCAACACGTTGTGACTTGATGATTCTGAATCTTTGGCATTTTTGAAGTCTATTAATAATACCGTTATTGTTCAATTTGTAAAAAAGTGATTTCAATCAAAATAAAGTTGTAATTGCTGATGTCCGTTAGAAATGTTCTTTAAAATTCAAGTTACGCATTATAATTAAACAGTTACACTAGTTACTGATGCGATTTTCAAAAGAATTAGAAGAATGCTATATTTATTTCATTTTTGCTTTAATTTGGTGTATATTTAATTAGGCAAACATTTATAAGGCTCTTCCATTGAGAAGAACTGATTTAAATTTTATCACATTGCAAGTTAAGGATTTACATGTACCTAACTAAAATAAATGTCCATGAATACGCGTATATAATGGCCTAATTTTATTTTACGTTTATAATAGATATGATTTCTATTAATTTCAGTCAAAATAGTGCAAGTAGGTATTTTACTTTTTTTTGGACCGAATGTTTGGCATTTAAATCGATTTTCGGACGAACTCCCGAAGTTCGGCTCAAGCTGCCGAAATTCGGTTAAACCGAATGTAAAACGAATATCGGCCCATCCCTGATTCCCTCGTGACTTGAAGACTTTGAGATTGTATTTGTCAGGAAAAACGGACTCGGATAAATGATCCCACTACGAAACGCTTGGTTCTGACTGGTGGTGTTTCCACCATGTAACGGTGGCGGTTCGATGAGGCAAGCAACTTGTTAAAATAATTTGTTCACAGTTTTATTTACTTTTAAAAATAAAATAATTCTTTCATTAAGCAAATTATCTACAATATTTAAAGTACTTCACCATGTTCTATCCGTGCAGGAACGGAGAAAGAATACAATTTCCTGCGGCCGGGCGGCCTGTCGTAAGAGGCGACTTAACAACCCACAGCCAGGTGGTAGGGTATTTGCCCGACTGGATGGCGACCACCCCTGGTCTAGAGTATGCCGCCATAACAACCTTGTGTTCTGTTCCGGCATTAGTGACCAGGTTCCAGTATCCCCTTAAGAGAGCAGCAGCGCATTTGTAGCACCTTTGGTGTTGCAAATGTCCATAGACGATGGTAACCGCTTTCCATCAAGCGGGCCGTCTGCCTGTTTGCTGAACTCCTGCAATAAAAAAAAAATAAAAAAAATGTGGTATAAGCTTTACGGTACGTGTTGCTGCGCTTCGTTCTGCTGTCTTCGTTCTTAAAGAACGATAATACCTGGTATACACGAGGCTAGTTTCTCCAAGCTAGGATAGCAAGCTCGACAACAAGTCAGGATAGTATACACCTCGGTATACTATCCTGACTTGTTGTCCTGACCTGGCAATGATCAGTGCTGTGTACATGATGCTAGTGAATTTGTGTATATTGCAGTGAAATAAAATGAACTGCATTCGTAAAAAAAAACAATTTCAGTTAAGTCTCTCTTTAAGTTTTTTATTTTATTTTTTATATCTTAGTCATTTGTATACCCGTTTTCAATAATTCGCCAAGCATTTTTAGTGCCGAATCACGCAGACACTTGCCCTTATAACACGGAATAAAGACGTTCTACAGACATTCCTCTTCACGGTACAATTGTACAGATTCTAAATTAACAACTTAGTGGGCATCTTTAAATTAAATTGACTCTGAAATCAGGTGGTCAGAAAAACAAAACGCGTATTCACTGCTCACTAGCCAATCGGATACTAGCTTCACAGACACACAAGGCGAGTACACAAGCCAGGATAGTAAAATCAGTGGTGGGGGATGCTACTAGCTCAAAAAATAGAACCCCATCCTATTAAACTATTCCTAGTTTCAGACACTAGCTTACTAGATTAGAAATGAAGCTAGTTCTTTATACACGAAGACAAGAGTTACTAGCTTTCTAGCTTACTAGTACTAGCTTGCTAGCGTAACTTGAAAAACTAGCCTCGTGTGATTCGGGCATTACACGTTGCAAAGCGATGTACATAGAATAGGAAGTAAAGGAGATCATCTAGCAGCCATTTTTGGGCTAATTTTGAGAATGCTGGTCACCTAAATTAAACTTGATATTATAATAGAATATAATAAAATAAACACTTTTTATGATTAGACAGAAAATTTTAAGTCAAGTCTGTGAGATAATATACAAACTCAAAACATCTATTCGCTTTGTGGAATTGTACAAACTCTTTGCAGGAGTTTATGGTCGTTTGACTTTATATAGAATAACATTGTCTATATGAGTATTATTGTGAATCAATGACTTAAACAAATCGCGAAACGAACACCATTCTGAATAATGCCCTGAGAATGTTGGCAACTTAATCTTCGGTAACTTAATCGAAGTGGGATTATTTAATTTATTTGTTTCCTCACATTCTATAAAATTAAACCGTTCTAAATTTCTATTCAATTCGCTTCTATAGTTATAATAAATTTCCTCGGTTTCACCATAAACTCCTGCAAAGAGTTTGTACAGGAATAAAACCTAATTATTATTATATTTCTCGTAACAATGTGCAAGTCAGAATGAAAAAAGGTAGCAGTATTTATTTGTTGTTTTTCCTCTGAGTCTGAGTTTGCCAGGTGGTAGGGCATTTGCCCGACTGGATGGCTACCACCCCTGGTCTAAAGTATGTCGCCATAACAACCTTGAGTTGTGTTCCGGCATTAGTGACCAGGATCCAGTCTCCCTTAAGAGAGCAGCAGCGCATTTGTAGCGTCTTTGGTGTTGCAAATGTCCATAGGCGATGGTAACCGCTTTCCATCAAGTGGGCCGTCTGCCTGTCTGCTGATCTCCTGCAATAAAAAAAAAAAAAGAGTTTTTATGATGCACGTGAGACTAAAACGCAATCGACTACCATTACACCACTTTATATAACACTTTTGACCGAACGAAACTGCTTTGCCTAAGAGCCAGGTGGTAGGGCATTTGCCCGACTGGATGGCTACGACTCCTGGTCTAAAGTATGTCGCCATAACAACCTTGAGTTGTGTTCCGGCATTAGTGACCAGTTTCCAGTTTCCTTTAAGAGAGTAGCAGTGCATTTGTAGCAACTTTGATGTTGCAAATGTCCATAGGCGATGGTAACCGCTTTCCATCAAGTGGGCCGTCTGCCTGTCTGCTGATCTCTTGCAATAAAAAAAAGCGTATTTTGAGAATTTGTACGCCGCATTTTCAATAAACAAGGTTTTTTGCTGTGCCGGCGTAATATCCGACACAGCGCCGGCCTTCAGTGCAAACCTTCCTTTTGCCGTGATACTAAACGACACTAATATTTTGTGAATTTAGTTCGAAAACTATTTAATTTCTAAATGATAATAGATAGTTACCTACTCAAATAAATAATATAAACGTGTTAACAGTCTTAACACATTTATATCGTAATATTTTCTTAAGTTTTCGCGACTTGTATACATAATAAAACTACGTCTTCCGTGATCACGGCCACTGAAAAGTCGCCGAAACGTCGGAAAAACCAAAATCAAATAAAATTACCGCGCTTAAATCCGTTAAAACGTAGTTTTATTACATTTATATCGTTTATGTAATTTCGTTAACTGTGTTATTTTTAACGCAATATATAACACGCATTGGCCACAGTCAACGACTATAAAGCTCGGGCTTCACCTGCGATAATGTTATAGTTGTTAAAAATTATGCCGTTAACGAAAAGCTTAATTAGTGTATGGTGGAATAATAAGTTCAACCATTTAATTAGGGGTGGTTATGGACTGTAGGTTTTGTGTGGAGGTTTGGTTTCAATTTTGGGAGTAGAAGGAACTGACCGTTGGTTGCTGCTCTTGGTTCTCTTCTTCAGCCCCAGTAACGGGTCCGAAGAGATTTTAATTTTGTTTTATTTATATTGTGGCGAGTGATCGTGGAACAATCTAGTTGGTTTAAGAAGTTTTAGAAAAAGGTAGAAGGTTCGGGAAGGAGAAGACAGAGATAGATAGATGTTGGAAAGGGATAGATGATGAACGAAAGTTCTAGTATAGAAGGTTCGGGAAGGAAAGACAGATAGATAGATGTTTAGAAAGGGATAGATAGTAAATAAAAAAATACCAAAAAGATGGAAATTATAGGGTCCAGAAGATTTTTTTGGGTCTATAAGCAGCGTAAGGCGCGCTTACCGGGTAGTTGAGTTGAGTTCAAGATAGCGAAGCGACAAGTGCCATACTAAAGAGTTGGAAGAGAAGTTTAATAGAAGACAGTGACGAGTTTAGTGATGAATTTAGTGAAAAGTTTAGTGGACAGTTCAGTGAAGGAGGAGTGTAGCGTAGTTTGAGAGAAGATCCAGAAGCGAGTCACACGCGGTTAATTCGAAGGTGAACACTGCAGTAGCAGGGGTGGTCTACGCAATATCGGCGACGGTATTGTGAGTGAGACATTTTATCGTCGGGACAGTGCGTCGTTAGTCGTGCGTGTAGGGGCGACCCTGCGGAGAGGAATCACGTACGGCTGTGTAAGTTAATAAAAGCGCTTAGTTAAAAACTGGTATTTTCTTGTAATCCTAAGTGCGTACCCCCGCTCGCACGTAACAATATATTTGTCACTTCGCGAGACGTGAATACAGTCTCGATTATGGGGGCGGTTTTTTATAACGGGGGAGTGATGAAATTTAACTCCGTGGAGCGAACGACGTACTGAGACGGATAGGGCTTGCGGCTCTTGTCGTAGCGTTTTTATTATTAGTTCTAAAAATGGTGACATCTTCACTTTTGACGCGGCGAGAAGGCTTAAAGTAAGAGAAATATTTTACATAAAATATACGAGAATTAATTACCAGTGTATAGGTATACATACACATACTTTATCTACCAATACTTGACTTCATTAACAATTAAAAAATAATTTAGCAACATGCTCGGGCCTTATCTGGGATAATGTTAAAGTTATTAACTGTTGCCAAATGCGTCTTATTTATAGCATTAAAAACAACACTATTAACGAATAGCTATACTAGTGTATATCTTATATTAATATATAGAGCTGAAGAGTTTGTTTCTTTGAACGCGCTAATCTCAGGAACTACTGGTCTGATTTGAAAAATTCTTTCAGTGTTAGATAGCCCATTTATTGAGGAAGACTATAGGCTATACATCATCACGCTAAGACCAATAGGGGCGGAGCCCCAATGAAGAATGTTTCAAAATCGGGGGTTTTGAAAACAAATTCCACGGGGACGACGTCGCAGGCATAGCTAATAACTATATAAATAATATGTACGCTACCTGTCAATATTTAACGTCGTTCACAAGTAATAACAATATCACATCACAGCTAAGGAATTAAACCCGTCGTGACATTTGCGTGAGACGGCCAATAACTAACATTATCCGAGATGAAGCAGTAGCATTAAAATATTTATGTTCCAATCACGTAATAAATAGTTTTGAAGAAGTGATTTACAAATGTTAAACGTGTAAGGTTGTTTGGACATGCGGAGAGAATGGATGAAAGTAGACTCACAAAACAAGTGTATGACTGGATTGTGAATTGGCGTCGGAGACCGCGACGTGCACACCATGATCAAATAGCAGAAGTGTTAAAGAGAAGTCAGATAAAGAGCATCTCAAGTAAACATATATGAAGAGGTTATTATTATACAATACAATACACTTTATTGCACACCAACGTTACATAGAAAAATACACAAAAAATTATATTAATACGTGATGCAAAAACTTTGTACCCCTTTTTACGAAAATTGCGCGGACGGAGGAGTATGCCAATATTTTTTTTTTAATTATGCATAAAAATACATTAAATCAATAAAAAAAAAAACATTAAACACACTACCATGTATTTGACACACACACGCATATATTATATACTCTTGTTTCTTGTTAAAGTCAAATAACAGTAAGTAGCCTTAACGGAATCTGTGATTGTAGACTAGTCTTTGACAACAGAACCTTAATAATGTTCAAACTTATAATTTAAATTAATTATGGTCGAATTTCGACCACTGGGCGACCACTAGTTTTTTTTAAATCGGCATACACACGCATTGTATATCCCCAAATTAAGCAAGTTATTTCTGTGTTATGAGTAATACATAATGGACTACTCTGGGTCTGATCTCAGACACCCATAATGAAAGTAGATGAAGGAAAATTTGTTCGTCAGGATCGTCGCATGTGGAAATACATAGTCTTTGCCTACCCATCTAAAAAACAGGCGTGATGATAATATAGATAAATAGACAACTCTTTATTGTACACCAATACAAACATGAACTTAAAGACTAAAATTATATCTAGTTATGTACAAAGGGCGGTCTTATCGCTAAAAAGCGATCTCTTCCAGACAACCCCAGGAATGAATTGAGATGATAAGTGCGATGGTGGTATACGTAACATATAGTACAAACTACTTACATTTTAATAATAAATACATAAATTATATATATATGCAGAAATTTTATATATTACATAGATATATACTTAATATACATACCATACAAATACATATCTACAAAAATATATAAATGTTTATAAATGAATTTAAATATCATATTCCAACGACAGGTAGTATTTTTTGATCATAGTTTTAAATATCGCTAGCGATTTTGCTTGTCTGATTGCAACAGGAAGCGCGTTCCAGAGCTGTATAGCATATGTAATATGTATGTTTTATAAATATTTTTTTTGTATAGGAAATGCAGCGACCCACGAAGATGACAGCGAGGGTGAAGAAGCTAGCGCGCTTGAAGAGGAACTGTCGCTCTTCGATCCCACAACACCGGCGCGGGCGTTGAACGCCCTGAACGCCCTTCGCAAATCCCGTCAGCACTACGACGTCTTGCTGGTGGCTGGTGGGGTGGAAATTGCAGCGCATAGGGCAGTTTTAGCGGCTGCTTCTCCGTATTTATTGGAGACGTTGGCAGCGCCGGCTCCTGCCCCGTCCCCCCCTGCCCCCGCGCCTACATATAGAGTCGAAGATGTTGACCCCGAAGCGCTTAGGGAGATTGTCGAGTACGCATACACAGGTAAGGCTAGCGACGACACCTGCCGAGAATACGGCGCTGAAATTTCGGCTAAATACGCTCTCAGTGTTTTTTCGGTAACCTATGACACATCAGCCGAAATTATGTAGTGTTCGGCATAATGCCGAACCTTTCGTCTGGCTGCTGTTTCTGTCAGGACGCATTCAATGTATTTTCCAATAAACACATGCGACGCGTTAAATAGTGCACCTCACAAGTTTGCTGAAGCAATGAATACATTAGCAGAAGACACATCTGCCGGTAGTGCGTTCCAAAGACGCACCGCCTAGACAGAGAACTATCATACGTAAATATTCATGCTATGTAAAGGTTACCTCAGCTACAACTTTCCTGATGATCTCTAGGATTTCGAATCACTGAGAGAACTGGAAGTAATTCTTCACAAAATTCATCTCTTTGTGCTATAATCTGCCATAATAGCAAAATGGCTTCTTTCTCGTGCAGGCAAACTGCGAGTACGCGATACAGGAGTCGCATGGAGCCTGTATCGCGCTGCTTGGCGGCTGCGAGTGGAGACAGCAAGGATTCATCTCGCTGAGAGACTTCTTCAACAATTAACGCCATGTAACTGTCTCACTGTGAGAGCACTTCCCGATTTAGCTCCACACCATTTGGCACAATTGGACACGTACATTGCTGAGAATGTGAGTTCCTTTTACCCTAAGCTTAGACTATATATGTAATCATTTCTAGGATTATATACAGTCGTAACTTTGTGAATTAATTCAGCCTCACATCTTCGGTTATAATTTGGAGAAGTCAGTTTGGGATTATGTTTAGTTACGATTTTGAGAAGCCAGTCGGTCTGGGATTATTTAAAATTACAATTTTGAGACGACTGTCTGGGATTATTTACAAGCACAATTTTGAGACATCAGTCTGGGGATTATTTACAGTCACAATTTTGAGACATCAGTTTGGGATTATGTTCAGTTATTATTTGGAGAATTCCTTAGTTTAGAAGCAACTGAATAATGATTTAAATATTTCAATATAAAAGTAGAGAAATAATATGTTTTGCTGTTCTGGATACGCCTTATCCACTTGATATCCAAGATTCTTTCATGCTAACTGTAACAAACTATTTAGATATGACGAACAATAACAACAATCAATACAAACTACTATTCAAGTCCAAGTCACCAATAAAGAGGAAATCAAAAAAACCCATTGCTAAAATTTGGTGTTTCTTTTCACTCCTGCATAGTAGGGTAAAACAGCCGTGCTGTTTCACAGTTCGACGCGATATGCACGAGTGGCAAGCTGGGCACCCTGAGATCGATCAACTTGGAGATGTTGAGGGAGAGCAGCGCGGAAGGGGGGGAAGAGACCCCTCAAGCTCTCGCAGACGCGGTCCTGACGTGGCTCAGAGAACAGCCTGTGGATCACTATGTAAGTTTCTTCTTTTGTCTTCTAAGTATATTTATTTAGTTTAGGAGGTGGGCACTGAAATCAGTGCTGTCGGAAAATATCTACCTTTGCAATAACGGAGAACGAATTAAGTGCCAACAAACAACCCGCAGCCAGGTGGTAGGGTGTTTGCCCGTCTGGATCGCTACCATCCCTGGCATAGAGTATGCGGTCATAACAATCTTGAGTTGTGTTCCGGCATTAGTGGCTAGGTTCCAGTCTCCTCTAAGAGAGCAGCAGCGCATTTGTAGCACCTTTGCAAATGTCAATAGGCGATAGTAACCGCTATACATCCATTCCACGGGCCGTCTGTTTGTCTGTCTGCTGAATTCACGCAATAAAACATATACCTAGTTAGTGTCAAAATATTATCTATACATATAAATATAAATGCAAAAGTGGATGGATGCAGAAGTCGTGGAAGGCCACGACACACTTTCCATGATCAAATTGATCGTGTACTAGCAGAAGGTGATGTTAGGAGCCTTAAGAACAGACGAGCGTGCATGACAAGAGTTATGAATGTCAAAGAAGCAAGTGAGGTGTGTAAGAATAAGCCTAAATGGCGCTCTGTTGTTCGTGCCTACCCCGCAAGGGAACTGGCGTGAAGTTATGTATGTATGTATGTATGTATGTATAAATATAATTACTTAACTTCACTGACTGACTGACATGAACTCACAGCCCAAACTATTGAGGTTTAGGACCAGGAACATTTGCATGCGGGTTCTTTGTATACTGGTAGAGGCGCGCTAAGAAAGGATTTTTGAAAATTCAACCTCTATGAGGATGAACAGTCATTTTCAACGTAAGTACGAAATTGTATACAACTGTTTCTGGTTAGAAGGAAACGTACATGTGCATCGTCGTTTTTGAAAATTTAATCCATAAAGGGTGAAGAAGGGAATGAAGGTTTACTCAAACTATGATTATTTTTCATCTGCACATCTATGTAACATTGTATATATCTAACATTCGAAATTTGCAATATCATAATGGGTTCAGAACTAAATTAAAGATATTTTTAAAAGAGCAGCAACGTTCACAGCGCGATCCAAAACATGATACAAGTGGTATTTCATTTAATTGTAATTTTTATCCGTGCAGGAACGGAGAAAGAATACAATTTCCTGCGGCCCGGCGGCGTGTCGTAAGAGGCGACTTAACAACCCACAGCCAGGTGGTAGAGTATTTGCTCGACTGGATGGCGACCACCCCTGGTCTAGAGTATGCCGCCATAACAACCTTGTGTTGTGTTCCGGCATTAGTGACCAGGTTCCAGTCTCCCTTAAGAGAGCAGCAGCGCATTTATAGCACCTTTGGTGTTGCAAATGTCCATAGGCGATGGTAACCGCTTTTCATCTAGTGGGCCGTCTGCCTGTCTGCTGAACTCCTGCAATAAAAAAAAATATCGTTTCAGTTTATTTATTTAAATTTTTGAAGAACGTATTTATTACACTAATATATTTATTCCCGATCATTAGTTTCCCTATTTCTACCTATTGTGTATGTACTATGTATCCATGTGCGTGTGTGCGTGTGTGTGTATGTGTGTATGTGTATATAGATTAAGATTCTAGTTTTATGCTTTGCAATGATTTAATGTTGACCGTGACGAAACTTTGGCACAGCGGAAGATCAGCGCTGGCTTTGAACGATCGGCATTATGCTGAGACTTTTACCCCTTTTGGGACGTAATTATATTACTCTAGTTTTTAAATTTGTTAGCGATTATACTGTATTTATATAATTTATCCTGAATAAAATTAGTTGCTTTCTTTCTTTCTAACATATGTATAATTTCAGCTTGAAGATCTATGCTCTCGCACCCATCTCCTGTACGTAGATTTGCGCGGGGCATTGAGAGACTGCGGCGAGTTGCCCGCGGCCCGCGGCGACGCGCCTGAATTGCAGGAGTACAAACGAGAAGCGGTCGAAAGAGGGCGCAGGGCTAACAACGTGCCCGCAGTGGCACCCAGACCGCTGCCCGGGCTGGAACTCGGTGCCAGAGCTGCCAGGACAGACTGTGCCGTTCTGGCTGCGAGGTACTGAACATAATGTTAACTGTTGCGGAGATTACCCGTTAAATGAGAGGTTTTTTGTGATGCCAGTAATGGTATTTAATTGTAAATACTTTGCAGTGTAAATAAACTCCATATAACGACACCGAAGGGTCCGCATTTTGTGACGTTATAGAGAGTTGTCGTTAAATGGAGAGAAGTCTGCTATTTTTGTCTGACGTCTTTTGTTGCACCAGTAATTTTGTTGTATTTTTTAATTATTTTATTCGAATCTTGCGATATTGAGGCACTTTGGTGATAAAGGAAGTGCGGGCTAGGATAATAAAGCGATAAAAGAATGTACACAGCTGCGCAGTTTTTACTAATTTTGGCAACTTAAAAGGTACTTTATATTACTTAATCGTTGTCGTTATTGAGAGTGGGTGTAATACTGTATATAGTGTATCGTTGTATGGAAGACAAGCTAAAACAACCAAAGCCAAGTGATTTCGTCGCTTAAGGGAGTTTGTCGTTAAATCGAGTGACGTTACATGGAGTTTAGAATGTACATGTAATTGTTTAGTTTAATGACAAACAGAAAAACAATCATAATGTGACAACCATACATCAAATAATTAGAAAATATATCTAAAAAGATGTGCATAGAAAAAGAGTACACAAAACTTTGGATAGGTACTTTAACACTGTTTTGTATTACTTGCTATGATTTGTTACTGTATCCGCATGAGCTATTCCTAATAGACAGGGAGGTAATCGGCGAGACTGTTTTATCGACCTTTTCGATGAAACTTTCAACAGTTGACGGCCTCTGTGGTTGAGCGGGCTAAGCCTTTGCCGGCCTACCTCACTGCAACGCAGAGGCTCCGGGTTCGATTCCTGATATAGTAAGTTTCGGAAACGTATTTTCTCCGTTATTTACTATGTTCTGGGTGTCTGGGATCGGCCTCAGAGTAGTCCGTTGTATATTACCCATAACACAAGCGTAACATGCTTAATTTGGGGATATACAATGTGTGTGTTTGTCTGCCGATTATTATTATTATTATTAGTTATAATAGTTAATTAGAAAGCTGATAACTACATAATTAATTGATTGTTTTTTTTTTTTTTTTTTTTTTTATTGCAGGAGCTCAGCAGACAGGCAGACGGCCCACTTGATGGAAAGCGGTTACCATCGCCTATAGGCATTTGCAACACCAAAGGTGCTACAAACGCGCTGCTGCTCTCTTAAGGGAGACTGGAACCTGGTCACTAATGCCGGAACACAAATTAAGGTTGTTATAGCGACATACTTTAGACGAGGGGTGGTAGCCATCCAGTCGGGCAAATGCCCTACCACCTGGCTGTGGGTTGTTTTGTCGCCTCTTACGACAGGCCGCCCCAACGCAGGAAATTGTATTCTTTCTCCGTTCCTGCACGGATAAATTGTTTATCTACTTTAGCCGTTTTCTAGTAAATGGCGCTTTAACAGTCATCCATATGTTCGCACTGCGGTCTCTGTCTCAGCTCTTAGTAAATACTACAGGGAGTTTGGTAAAGATTCATATCTCTAATAAATAAAAATCTCGTGTGCATACGCATGTATTTATTATAACTATAGTTGGTATATTAAAGCCACATTTGGCATCTATCAAACTGATTTTAATAGTTATGTGAACTATCAATGAAGATACAATTAAATATTTGAATCAATATAAGAATAATAAAACTACGATTTAACGGTTTTAAGCGCGGTAATTTTATTTGATTTTGGTTTTTCCGACGTTTCGGCCACTTTTCAGTGGCTGTGATCACGGAAGACAAAGATGTCAAGTGTCAACGAGTATTGTTAAAGTTTTATTTAGCCTACCGCCAACTTGTTAATTTTAATTTTGTTTATGGTTATTATTTACTCTATGGGAGCCTAATCTAATTTCAAAATCAAATAAAATTACCGCACTTAAAACCGTTAAAACGTAGTTTTATTATGTATATAAGTCGCGAAAACTTAAGTCAATATAAGAAGTCACACATTAGCAAATCTATTAAAATAAAACGATTTTTTATTTCCAAAATATATTTTGTTTCGTTGCCTTTTTTATATTTTAAATTTATAAAATATGCATAACTTAATTATGATTTACATTTAAACTTTCGATTATACATCAATCACCAGATCACATCACTAATATTTAGGAAAAAGTATTGACTAACATAACATTGTCAGGTGTTATGTTTCTAAAGAAATAAACTAATTATGTTGTTTTTATTTGATATTGTTACAAAGTTAGTTCGTTAGTATTTAGATGAAACTTCAAATGGGGCTACTTAGAATGGCTCAACTATAGTACAAACTAGAAAATTTAACTGCTGAGCAATATCCAGTTCTTACATCTTGCTATTCATTCCCTTACCTTACCATCAGCCGATTTTTGACATGATGTGACAAATGAGCTTATGTCAAATTTTAACCGCTCGTGAGTCAAATGAGCGGTTAAAAGATATAGGAACCGGGCACAAGTGATGTTTCAAATGAAAGGTCTGCAATTTGAAAAATATTTTTATTTGTTTTAATTTATCTTATAATATTATAATGTACTCGTATTATACCAAATGTGTATTTAATATGTACATTTAATTTTTTGCAGGAGGGCCAACGGCGCCCGTACTACTCGAGCCCTAATATCCCTACGTGGTCGCTTGGCACTCGTGAAAATAGCATGGCGCGAAGTGAGCGCAGGCGGCGTAGTCGCCAAAGGTGGCTTCCTCAGTGCCGAGAATGGCACCGGCGAGAAGCGTGCTGCTTTACCGACAGGCCGGTGCGCTTTAGGCGCGGCGGTGCTCAACGGAAAATTGATCGTATGCGGAGGCTATGATAGGGCTAGAGTATTGCAAGCGGCGGAGGCCTACGACCCCGCTTTGAACGCTTGGACCCCGCTGCCAGCTATGAGAAGTGCCAGAGCAAGATTCCCCGCTGCCAGATTGGGCAACACCGTATACGCTTTGGGTGAGTGGTTCTTTCGGAAATTGTAATTTTAGGTTCCCTAATATCATTACGAGGACGCTTGGCGCTTGTGACAATGGCATAGCGCGTAACGCAGGCGGCCTGGTCACCAGAGGCGGTTTCCTTAGTGTCAAGAATGGCACCGGCGTAAAGCGTGCTGTTTTACCGACAGGACGGTGCCCTTTAGGCATGACGGTACTCAGCGGGAAAGTGATTGTATGGGGGGGGGGGGTATGACAGGGCTAGAGTACTGCAAGCGGCGGGAGCTTGCGATCCCGCTTGGAATGCTGGGACTCCGCTGCCGGTTAAGAGAAGTGTCCGAATGAAATTCTCCGCTGCTAGATTGGGCAACACCGTAAACGCTTTGGGTAAGTGGTTGCTTTGGGATTGAAAACCTAAATATACGCTCGCGCCCGTGTCTATGTGCAACATCAGCCTTTTATTATGACAAAGCTCAATAGCCAAAGGCCAACCGCCAAGTTTCAAAATTCTATATGGAACGCAAAACCAACTATTGTACGCGCAACTAGAAAGAAGAGAGAATAAGAGAAATAGTTAAAAATTGAAATACACGCATTATTCGAGTAAAAGATGCTTCATTGAAGATTCACTACACTTCATATAGATCATGTTAGTTATTTACAAATTGTATTCTTATAGGGTCATAATTTGTCGTTTAAATAATCTTTAAAAGGTGTTGGCAACACCAACCAAAGGTGATATTATTTTTAAATTTGCAACACTCGTTGCTTTTTGTTTCTTCCATTTTGATTGTAGCCTAGGTCAGACGTATTTGTTATGTAAAAATGATTTATTATAAGTTTCCCCCCACGAACAGTGTTTAACTTCTATACCTACAACGACCAGGATATCGCCCACACCAGCAGCGTAGAACAAAATATTTTATACTAGCTGTGTCCGAGACGTCGTCCGCGTGGAATTTGTTTTCAATACCCCCCCCGATTTTGAAACATTCTTCATTGGTGCACCGCTCCTATTGGTCTTAGTGTGATGATATATAGCCTACAGCCTTCCTCGATAAATGGGCTATCTAACACTGAAATAATTTTTCAAATCAGACCAGTAGTTCAATCAAACAAACTCTTCAGCTTTATATATTAGTATAGATGTGCGACGGACGAGCTGCGCACATGTTGGTCCTTCGAGCAGGATATGAATCAGCGACCTATAGATGCGCGCACAAAAGGTTGATATGCTATTGCATAATTACAGGCGGTTCAGACGGCCACACCGAATTGGACTCGGTGGACGCGTACGAAGAGACGGAGGGCAGCAGCTGCTGGAAGGCGAAGCGGAAGCTGCCCCTGGCGATGTCGCACCTGGCGGCCGCCGTGGACGAGGCGGGCGGGGCGCTGTACGCCATCGGCGGGTGGGCAAGCGGGACCAACCTCAAGCGGGTGATGCGCTACACGCCGGCGGACGACGAGTGGACCGAGGCGCCGTCGCTTACCAACGGTCAGTTCTGTCGCCCTGGTACTTCGCGCGTTCTATTACACTGGATTTCGCTTATAACAACTATTAAGGTCATCGCTCTATATGTACAGTCGCGGTATAAAAAGGTTCATCATCTTAAAGTAGACTTGTTTGCACGAGTGTACAAGGTAGTACCGCCAACATTTTTATCAATGGTTATGGTTAGGCGCCGTGTATTCCTACCTTTCCTCTCCTTTCCGCAAATCTGTATAGAGACAGGCGGTGCAACCTGTCGGCTAACCAAGATTCGTGCCGGCGGGCGGCCCAGTTCATCAACGGTCACGCGAGCATCGGTAAGTGCAAAGCTAAAATCCCGCTCCTGTTTGTGGTATGTGGACTCTGTGACCAATTGAACAGACGCTAATTCTGAAGACGTGCCGAGCAGTCCAAAGGTTCGAGGACAGGGCATCCGCAGGTGACTGCCGCTAGAATGAATTCTAGCCGACTGTGAATGTCTCCCTTCTTTTACCACTAACAACTACCTCTGCCACACGCAACACCAGTTACGTTTATAAAATATAGAAAAGCGAAAAAAGAAAATTGCAATTTTGACAATGATGTCTGTCAGTCTGTCTGAGGTTAACAGTAGTTTTAATCATTAGAAATAAAGAGGGCATAATAACTACACCTGTCATAAATATTAAAACCAATAAAAAGGTTTTACATCTCTAAACAATCTTTTTAGACAAGATAGAAAATCAAACAACTTTGATCTAAGTAATTTTAAACGTAATTTCTTTGACTTAGTTTGAAAAGGTAATGTGCTGTGCATGTGCTAACGGAACCTTAGGCAAGCCTATTTGAAAACAGGCGAACCTTTTCATACCACGACTGTACATAGGTAGAAAGGAATACAATAATTGTTACAGCCGTGTTTATCTTAATGACATCAACGCTCCATAATCTGTTCCACTAGAATTTATGATTGTATTGCCCGCAAACAAGTGGTGAAAAATCGCGGTTGTGAACGTGGTCGTAGTAAGCCTCATGTGGAATGTAGACTTAAAAGGTCTTATGGCGCGTTACTACCGTGAATGCGTACCAGTAATCAGTTTTGCCGCCCTGGTACTTCACGTGTATGTGACATCATTCGGCTTGTGTATCCTCTTTTTCTATCAAATATTTAATCATGCAGGTCGTTCGCAATGCGCCGGCGTGTTCTGGTGCGGGGCGCTGTGGGCGCTGGGCGGGTGCGACGCGTGGCATTGCCTCGCGACGACTGAGACGTTGCCGCTGGATGCGCAGCCCGCGCAGTGGCGCCCCGGACCCCCACTCCCCACCGCCAGGAGGTGATTGACCACCACCGCTGACCTCTATTACTACTAGTGGAGTGGACCAAACTGTTGTCACTTGATTTTTGGGCCCATTTCATTGACGATTTTGGCGCTGAGTGCGAGTTTCCGTGAACTAATTCTTTATTTAAAATATTGATTGTTCCCTATTTAAAATATTGATTGTTCTATATTTAAAATATTGGTTGTTCCATTTTCAAATATTTATGGTTCCATATATAAAATGTTCATGGTTTCATGTTTAAAATATTATTTGTTCTATATTTGAAATATGATTTGTCGCCAGCACGAAACAATGTCAAAGATGTTAAAAAAAGTATTGTTGGGTATCAACATGCTCTCAATAATTGCAAGTATTTTCTGGTTACACTCATTGAATGATGTCGTAGAAAAGCGTATTTTTTTCTTTTTTTTTAATACATTTGTTAACATAGTAAATTAACATTAACGATTAACTAAATTTAAACTCAATTCAGGTCTATGGGTGGTGCTGTGTGGAAAGGGATGCTGGTGTCAGTGGGTGGGTCTGATGGAGCTGCCTCCTTGAAGAGGACCGAGTGGCTCGAACAGGGCGCTTCTGCTTGGAAACCTGGTAAGTACCGAGGCCGGCTATATGTTATAATACTATAATTTTTTTTAAACAATATTAGTAGACAACAGGTGGAGTAAAAAGTTTCTCTTCTGGTACCCTAGAGATTATAAAAGAGGCTGAGAAAGGCCCATTATGAAATAGTGCAATGATATTGTTTTAGTCACGGTCAAATAATATGGGAAAATATGGAGGAGGCCTACATTCAGAAATGGAGGAACTTGAAAAAATTAATAAATATATATAATAGGAGCTCGACGAAGTGTGATAATGAGTGACAAAGGGTGGGAAGAGTGTTAAATTTCGTGACTGACAGTGGTGGGAAATAAAATCACCATTTGATTTTGGGGGTTTTTGTGGACTGTATAGGTATAATTTGGATTGGAAGGAACTCACCGGATGCAGCTGCTCTGGTTCTCTTCTGCTTCAAAGTCAGCAACAGGTCCGAAGAGTCCTTTTAACTTATTTATGTATTTATTTCGCGAGACGTGCGCACAGTCTTATTTTTAAGAGCGGTTTTTTATATACGGCGGAGCGATCAAATCTTTGCGTGTGGTGCGAACGACGTACTGAGACGGAACGGGGGGATGCGGCTCTTGTCGTGCGTTTTTAGTATAATTTTTTACATCAGTGATGCGGCGAGAATAGGACGGGTGGGAAGGTTTTGTGGAATGGAATTAATTACCAGACAGACTGCTCTTCTGATTTAATAATTTGATGTAAAATTGCAAAATATGTGATGTCCCACTAAGGAGGGGGAGTCTCACGAATGTGACCAACTGTGACAAGGACAGGGGAGGGGTCAAAAATCGTAAAGTTCGTGTGACATTATGGGGGATGTAGATATAGCATGTACCACCACACATTTACTTATGCACCGTCTTATTTGGTGCACAGTCAAAAAAAACAAGCAGTTCGTAATCACTCCTATATTGCACTTAATTATAATATTAAACAATTTGTAAAAGTATTATCAGGTCGTTAGTTTTGTTTTTCTAACTGTCACACCGCAAAAAACTGCAAACTTCACACCTATATTTTAGTTCGCAGGCGAGCCACTCGCGGCGCTTGTGTGCGTGCGCAGTGGACCTGCGCATGCGCGAAGAGAGATAATTGCCCCCCTTTATACGACACGACCGATGATGCCTTACGACCAACGATCTTTGGTCGTAAGATTGGGTCGTTTCGATATATACTTATATTTAATATTTATCGACTTACATATATTATATAATTGTGTGTATGTGAATAATGTATAATAAATCTATATATATATAAAAATCAATTCCTGTTCGTTAGTGTCGCTAAAATTCGAGAACGGCTGGACTGATTAGGCTAATTTTGGTTTTGAATTATTTGTGGTAGTCCAGGGAAGGTTTAAAAGGTGAGTAAACATGAAAAAAATGCTTGGAATATAGTGAAAACAACAATATCGCTTTCCCTTAGGAACTATTCCTACCTGTCAAAGATTTGATGTTTGTCCCGTCGTTTAGAAATCGATTAAATTTAAAAGTCGTTCCGAAATCAAATTTAAAAGTGAAGATTTATTTTCTTTTTTTTGGTCTTGAATGTCAAACGTTTGATGTTCGTTCCATTTCAAGTTTTGACCACAATTTTGACTAAAGTTGGAACATTCTGCAATTATCATTCAGCTTTTTTATTTATTGATTCTGAAACAGTACGAAGTTTGCCGGGTCAGCTAGTATATATATATATATATATATATATATATATATATATATATATATATATGTGTCTGGGGTGCGGGGTGAAGGTAAGGAAAGGAATGCTCCGGTGGTTCGGGCATGTGGAAAGAATGCATGATGAAAGAATTAAAAATAATACTTTAGTAAATAAATAACTGGATATACAATGCAAAAGTGGATGGATGCAGAAGTCGTGGAAGGCCACGACACACCTTCCATGATCAAATTGATCGTGTACTAGCGGAGGGTGATGTCAGGAGCCTTAAGAACAGACGAGCTTGCATGACAAGAGTTATGAATGTCAAAGAGGCAAGTGAGGTGTGTAAGAATAAGCCTAAATGGCACTCTGTTGTTCGTGCCTACCCCTCAAGGGAACTGGCGTGAAGTTATGTATGTATGTGTATATATATATATATATATATACACATATACGATATAGGGGTGAGTTTTTGCATGACTGTGTGTGTATGTTATATAATACACCCATAACGTAATTCATAGATGGCCCCCAAAGAAAAAGTGTATTTCTTTACGGTTTTCATTAAGAAACTATGCTAGGCAATTAAAAATAATACTTTAGTTGTTTAATAAATAACTGGTGTTTTATTTTATCAGGCCCGGACCTCCGTAAGCCTCGCGCCGGTCTGGGCGTCGCTGTCCTGAACGAAGTGCTATACGCCGTCGGTGGGTTCGATGGCAAGGAGTTTTTGGACAGCGTCGAGTGCCTCTATGACCTGCAGGGGGAGTGGACCCGGCTCAGGCACCCCCCGGCCATTCAGGCACCCATCACCATGGTGAGTTGATACTTCTTTTTTAGGGTCTAGGGAACCCCCAAAATAGTTTTTTCGTGAATTATAATATTATAAAATTCTAAACATTCCGTGTCTGTACATTGAAGCTATTAAAAAAAATATATCTGACGATGTACTTTATTTTAGATTTCTTGTCTGTTTGTTCGGATTCACGTTAAAACTACTGGGCTGATTTCGATGCGGTTGTCATTGGCCGATAGAAAATTCCTGGACTTAAAATCTGCGCTACTTTCTGTCCTGGGAATCTCACGGGAATTTTTCTGGGAATTATTTAAAATGGCCAGATTAAAAAAAGTCGAATTCCAATGTGATTTTTTTACTGATTGATAGCAATATTTATAATAAAACTACGTTTTAACGGTTTTAAGCGCGGTAATTACAAGTTGGCGGCCTTAACAAGTTGGCGGTAGGCTAAATAAAACTTTAACAATACTCATTGACACTTGACATCTTTGTCTTCCGTGACCACGGCCACTGAAAAGTGGCCGAAACGTCGGAAAAACCAAAATCAATATAAAATTACCGCGCTTAAAACCGTTAAAACGTAGTTTTATTATGTATACAAGTCGCGAAAACTTAAGAAAATATTAAGCAATATTTATTTTTTATCCTGGGAGCGGTTTGTATTTGTTTGGGTGAGTAAAGATTAGCTTATTCCGACACAGTATTCACTAAAACGATAGCTTATGGTCTATTTCAAATGCTGCGGTATTTTGTGTTCCGGGAATTCCGCGGAAATTTTATGTCAAGCGTAGACAAAGTCCCCGGCATGACCTAGTATATAAATAAACACAGTGAAACCTGTACAACTAGAATCTGAATGGACCTATTAATTTTTTTTAAATCACATACAAGCTTTGCATTTACCCAGTTTTCCAAGTAGGCAGGTTAACACGACAGTTGTCTTATTTATAGAGGGTCCCACTATGAGGTCGAAATGTAGCATTTCTCCTGCAAAGAGGTGGAAATGTTAATGTAGAAAAGTTAATATAACGGAAGGGATTAGTCTGTTTGTACAGAGACTGGTCTAAATCTGATAAATTGTCTCACTTATATGGGCTACTTACAACACACAGAAAATTGTATTCTTTCTCCGTTCCTGCACGGGTAATTTATAAATTGGCTAATTTATCTGTGCAGGAACGGAGAAAGAATACAATTATCTGCCTGGAAGGCTTTACCACCCCTGGTCTAGAGTATACCTCCATAAAAACTTTGAGTTGTGTTCCGGCACCAGTGGTCAGGTTCCAGTTTCTCCTTCGCGGCCGGCAGCACCTCTGGTATTGCTAATGTCCATAGGTGACAGTAAACACTTTCCACAATAGTTGGGCCCGTTAGTCTGTCTGCTGTGCTTCAGTAATAAAAAAAATACAGAGATGAACATAGAAACATAGACTTACCACTCTCTCTCTCGACTCTCTCGCGCAATTTGTCATTACGTACTTTTTTATGTATATTTCGATTTATGTAAATAGTTTAATAATAATAATAATAATAAGGGGGGCTTTGTGGCGAAGCCTTAGGTGAGTAGCGACACCTCGTACCTGACTCCGGGGGCCAAGGCAAGGCCCCCGCCTCCGTGCTTGCCTTAACCAGCCGGCACGGAGTGGAGATCGCTAGAGCTAAGACTCAAGCTCCAGGGGTGGAAGTGATAAATGGCCTAACGTCGGAAGTAGCTTCGGTGAACCTGCAGTCCACCTTTCGACATCCCTTAGCCACTCACACCCATGTTGCCCCTGTCTTTATGGCATTTTTTGGGGCCCATGCAGGGAGTGGTGAGTCACCGTCTGCCCATTTTTCCATGTTCCCTGAACATTGCGACGGGCAGACGCCATAGTCCCCATATTCCCAGACCTCTAGTACCATTAGCAGTTCATCACAATAGCCCGGTACTTTTTGTCCTCATTTCCCACAATAGTCCTACACTGGCCGGGGCCTGTCCTTGGGTGCATTACTATATGGTGTGGACAGGGATAATCGCCGATCAGTGTCACGCCAGATTTACATTAAATTTGTCAAAGGGCCTCTACGTTTTGGCCTTCCCATGGCCCCACGCAAGACCCCCAAAAGTACGGGCCATTTTTATGGCCCGTGGTCTTGAAAGACATACAGTATAATAATAATAATCATACAGTCCATTATATCGAGTTTAATTTTCAAAAAAGAAGCAACGGCCACCAATACTAATAGTAATTATCAATAACAAAGGTCTCTCACAAATCAAGGGTTACTTATCCAAGTCTCACTGTAGTAGTATTATTATTTTTCTCTCCAGGAACCACCACAGAAAGAGTATGAGAAAGAGAAGACACAAGAGAAGAAAGAGAACGGCGACATAGCCCAAGAGGTGCAGTGACCGGCGGCATTGTCATACTTGTATGTTAACACCAATCATATTTAGTCATATATCATATTTTATAAATACATAAATATCATAAGAGATTTTACATAAAAAAACAGTGAAATGAGCTTCCAGTGACCATAGATATGTGGAGGGGGGTGTGTCTATTCCTTTTTCAAAATTTTTACTATTATATCTGGGGGTTGGAATTGTATTTCTTAGAGCTCTCATGCGATGTCGAGCGATGCGCTTTCACGCGATATCGAGTGTTGAAAGGTTATGTGTTTCAAGCGACATTTTGATGATGAGTTTTTCTTTCTAATTTTTATTTTATTTGATAGATCTTGATATAGATGTCCTTTTTATTTTCGTATATACTATGTGGTTTATTAATGATGTGAGTTTTTTGGGTTATTTGAAATTTTCTACTCGCGACACATTTTCCAAATATAAAATTCAAAATTTTTCGAACTTAGTACAAATGGCGAAAATTATTAAAATTAAAGCTCACGCATATAAGTCTACTGCCTTATTTTTTAATCATCGCTATGCCACGTGTTATCGCTGTTTAAGGCGAAGAGGAAAAAAACTGCCCAACGATATGTCTAGCTAAAAATTATTTTACTTCATATTTATCTATCTTAGGCTTTTTTATAAATACGGAAGTATGTAATTATTTTTCGAAGAATGAATGACGCTTGAATCAAATAACTTTCACCCTTCGATTGATTTCTATAGTTTATTTGGTTACATACCGAGTATACCATACGATGGTAAGTGCGTAAGCTCTAATTAATACTTTTGTGCGTGTACCTCCTAGTACCGTTCGCAGCTTTGATAAGTTCGCGCGTCCCACGCTCGTCATTTCTGTACTTGGTTTGGTTAAGTTTTTTGTTTGTAATTTATTTATTTTTTTGCTCCTTTATCCTATTAATACTGTCCCTCATTAATATTTTTATTACTTTACATTTAAAAAGGAAAATAAAAAATATTACAAAAATCAGTTATTAACAAATTAAAATTAATGACCACAATCATGTTGGTGTTATTAGATTTTTTTTGCAATCGGTACTCGCCACGATCAACCAATCGATCTTTATTTGCATGTCGTCGCACGTGACGTCTAGCATTAGTCCACTTGGCTTGGTCGAATTGTATGGGCATTGAGAAAAGTGTTTATTTGACTTTCTCTGGGTTGATAGGAATGTTAATAATGGTCCAAGTAAAACACTTAACGGTCTATCTAAATGCAGTTGGGTATATCACTCGCACATTATTACATCTTTGAAGATATAAATTGATAGAAATTACTTACGAAAAAAATCTCAACAGTATTACGAATGTTGCACACAATACGATTTTTATTATTATTATTAAGAACAATTTCAACAACAATTTCATATACATACATTGTATGTCTTTAAAGAGCACGGGCCATTAAAAATGCCCCGGACTTTTGGAGGGCTTGCGTGGGGCCATGGGGAGGCCAACAAGTAGAGGCCCCTTGACAAATTTAATCTAAATGTGGCGTGACACTGACCGGCGATTATCCCTGTCTACACCGTATAATAATGCACACAAGGACAAGCCACGGCCAGTGTAGGACTATTGTGGGAAATGAGAACAAAAAGTACCGGGCTATTGGGGTGAACTGCTAGTGGTACTAGGGGTCTGGGAATATGGGGACTATGGCGTCTGCCCGTCGCAATGTTCGGGGCCCCAAAAAATGCCATAGAAGACAGGGGCAACATTGGCGTGAGTGGCTAAGGGGTGTGGAGAGGTGGGCTGCAGGTTCACCGAAGCTGCTTCTGACGTGATGCCATTTATCAGTTCCACCCCTGGAGCTTGAGTCTTAACTCTAGCGAACTCCACTCCGTGCCGGCTGCAGCAGCAGCTAAGGCAAGCACGGAGGCGGGGGCCTTGCCTTGTCCACCTAAGGCGTCCCCACAAAGCCCCCCTGCGGGTTTATTATTATTATTATATATATTAAACGTTGGCTGAATCAAAACAATTTTTTTGTGAAACATTCGTAATAATATTATTGTCGAGATTCGTAGAATACATATTTGTCGTAAGTAAGTTCTGTCAATTAATATCTTCAAAAATGTTGTAATACACGAGAGACATTAACGAATTCCATTTAATGTAACTACTTGATCGTCTTGTTTTCATTTAATTTTTTGTTTTGATCCGAAACATAAGTGAGAGAACAGTTAATGGGCCTATAGCGCCATCTAGTATGTTTAATAGCTTTTCACAATTATGTCTTTGTAGTATTTATACATAAATCCATTTAGAACGGAAATGTTCTTCACAAAAATTTATATTCTACCCCCCTCCACCGAAGACATCAAATCAAAAAATGGAAATAACCTAAAAATCGTAAAGTTCATGATATATTATATTTTTGTATAAGTATATGTATGTATGACACGCTCATATGCAATCGATCATTCATCTTCCATTCGAGAAAGCAATCGTGTTATATTACTAAATTAGTATATTTAATTGTGTACAAGGAAATAATTGTTTCAAATCCTATAATAAGAATACTACTGTTTAATTTTTTTTGTGTTTTATCTTTGACAGCTCGATTACTGATGAATTAGTAATGATTCGATTTGATATGAAAATCGAGTCGGTTTCAATCGATGTAGGTCCGATTTCTTAATCGCCAGTTAATAGTGATTCACAGGCCTTTTTATTGTCACTTCTTTTTTGGGGGCACGCTGATTCTCGAAAGTTGTAAGTCTATAATTGTCTATGATTTTGTATTTGGATAATTTTGACTTATTAAAAAAAATATTTTTTTTTGGTAAAGGTTACCAAAATATTTATTTTTCATTTTTTTTTAATTCTTTCACTTTTCAGTTTTTTTAATATTTTCGAAATTTCCTTTAAGGGCACTGCGTGCCCCCACAAAAACAGCCCTGGTTATTCATAAGGTAATGCTTAATAAGTAATAGTTATGACTAAACATTTTTCAAATAAATTAAAAACATTTTTAGTCAATGCTATTACTTTTATAAACATTTGTGGTTATTTTATGGGTCATTATGTTTTATTATCAAGTCCTCAAAAAATTAAAAAATAGGTTGAATGATGCTCAACGAGACATTTTTTTTTAAATATGGTGTAGGAGCAAAATTGAATTTTTTTGTCAAAAATCACAAAATTCAGAATAACTTGACAACCGTTAACTTTCGGCCATACTAGTGTCGAGTTTGTTGCATTTGAGCTCCTCCAGCTCGTCATATTAAAAAAAACACTATACATATTTACAAATAATAAATTGTGTGTGTGTGTGTGTGTGTTGCATGCAGTTCACACGCAGTAGAAGTGAAGCGAAGTGTGACATAGGGTGGAAGGTTTCTGAATTTCGTGTCGTCACATTTCATATATTATACCGTTATAATATATTTAAGCTTTAACACACTGAATTTGAAGTATTAACGAAAAACTTCAAAACATTTCCAACTCTATCTGAACGAGCATAGTGCTTAAATTATTAAATATAATGTATTCTATCTCATTCGGGAGTTTTTGGCGGGAACTGAAAGGGGACGTTGTGCTGTGCAGTTTTATTTTCTAAAAATGTGTAAAATTACTCTAAAATGAACAATAGTTGTAGGATATTGATAGTTTTTGAGTAGTAATTATGTGTTTTTGAGAGAAATGTGAACTTTATAGTCAAATGTGGCCTTTGGAGTTTTCACAAGAACTCCGTTGAATGGCGTTTGTTGTAGCCTACAATACAACTGCGCGACTATTATACGAAGACTTAAACATCAGAATTGGCTGTATGGACTAAAGATTCCTTTGCCTGCCTTTGTGGCGAATACAACTACTACTACTCTATCTCATTCTCGCAGGCTTAGTCTTTTATGTGTTTATCACTTTTTCGTTTCATCGAGTTTCAAATAACAACGATTCTAAAGTTTCACTTTAAAAATTGGATCCAATTTCACATAATAAAATTAGACAAGCGTTTTGGTTACGCGAGACTTCTTTTAGTCATTGAAAGGTCTGGGATACATGGATATTGTCTTATTTGAGTATCCACTGTTTGCGGTATTCTACGAGTATTTGATTGTTTATTTCGACGGCGGTATTTTTTTTGTGTGTTTATGGCTTGGCAACTAGGCCTTTAAGCCAGGCGCAATTCTTTGTAGGCTACAATCGACGCCGTATAACGGAGTTGTTGTGAAAACTCGAAAGGCCACATTTGACTATACAGTTCACATTTCTCACAAAAACACATAATTACTACTCAAAAACTATCAATATCCTACAACTAATGTTCATTTTAGAGAGATTTTACAGATTTTTAGAAAATAAAACTACACAGCACAACGTCCCCTTTCAGTTCCCGCCAGAAACTCCCGACGGCGGTAAATTAGATTAGGTTCCCACAGATAATAATAGCTACGAATAAAAAAATAATCAAACTGAACAAGTTGGGCCTAGGCTAAATGATTTAACATTACTCATTGACACTTGACATCTTTGTCTTCCGTGATCACGGAAAAGTGACCGTAACGTCGGAATAATAAAAAATCAAATAAAATGCAGTTATAACCGTTATTTTTTTTATTACAGTAAGATTTCATTCTGAAATAAACATATTAACTTTCAAACGTTCCGTCGAGTGGCGTGCTGGCAATATGTTTCCGCCTTGAGGCTTTCGGTTACATACAATTATTTCTATGTACACAATGAAACTATTAGTGAAAAATTATATAATCGCATATGCGGTGTGTAATAAAATTACCTACCTCAAAATTGTAAGCGATACGCGACGCGGCATTTTATATATTAAAGGCGTAATTTTGCTCGTTTCCATTCATTTGCCTTAAAACTATTTAAAATTTGACAATCTTCGTACAAGAGATGTCAATTTTCTACCTACCCTAATGCTGATGTTAGGCTGATCAATCTGATTGAATCAAATCATCATTTAATGCGTAAAACAAGGCACATGATAGGGCGTGCAAATTGTCAATCAATTTGATTGAAAGGATGCGGCCATGTCCCCATCAGATGGATATTGAGCGGCTAACTGTTAGCCTGTCTATAGTTTTCGCGTAATGTACGCGGTTTACCCCGACTCGTTTAGTGAGCGGTCGGTTAGCAGCGAACGATGCGCGCGGTCGGCGGCGCAGTTCGCTCACTACGCCGGAGCGCTAATACTAATATATCGTGCCTTTATTGAACTAAGTATATTTTTTTTGTTGCAAACTGTATTTTACACTGTTATTTTGTTATAAGACTTTCATTTTTAGTTATATTAGACCCTACTGAATCAAAAACTGAAAGTCTTAAAGCAAAAGAATAATTTAAAATACCTTTTGCAACAAAATGTATACTTAGATATAAATGTTGCTTACGATACTATAATAACCGCTTACCTTCCCACTCAAATGTTCGCAAGCGCTTCGCGGCTAATACGTTACAGTTCGCTGCTAACTCGACGTCGAGTTAGCGACCGATACGCGGGTCAGCCAGCGGGGACAGTCAGCCGCTCACTGTTCGTCTAATGTGGGCACGGTCTACGACGGTGTTAAATGATATTGAACGATTCATGTTTATATATATATAGTGGGTAGTTTAAAAAAAAGCTATGTACAAATCAGGCTTCTTACGTTTCATGCATGTGTAAATGAGGATTTTTCATTAGGAGTATGGAACCCTTACAAGTTTCACGTTCGTTGGTCTGTATGTCTTAAGAGAGAGAGAGAGAGAGATCTTTTTGAGATATAAACTGATAGAATTTACTAACAGCAAATTATGTATTCCGCATATTTTAAATTAAATCTGGAATGTCAGCGACACAACCGTTTGTGTCGTGAACTTTTTAGCTACCCTCATGTTGCGTGCCCACTGTCGGGCAATGGTAGAATCCCAAATGTTGCCACCTGTGAAATATAATGAAGAATTCAACTGAAAACTGATTTTTTTATAATTTTTTTAATTGATTACGTCATTTTAGGAAAAAAAAATAGTATAAATTTGATTTTGTTTCATATATATATTTCTTCTTCACATATTTCTATTTATAAAAATTATTTCTTGTCAAAAAAAAAGTATATTATATTTTTGTGTATGAAACCTTATACATATTTTGATAGTATTCACGTGGTTAGATAAGCGCAGAAGAAATCAGAAATCATCAGAAAATACATAGTAAGACAATGCATACACAAACATTCATTTAAAAACCAATGTCAGTTGCTTCGTTTTTATATTGCACAGCTGGTGTGTTCTTATTAAAATGCTTATTTCGTGGTTCCCTTAGCCAATTAGGTATTTGAATCAATTTTTTTCTTCTAATATGGATCATATATATAAGTTTTATAAGAAACTATTTTTTTTTACCTATAATTAAAAAGTTATATCAAATTATAAATAACTCTTCGAACTCGCAATACCTGAGTACCGAATACACTCATCGTGCGTGATTCATACATGGCATTTAGCAATAAAACAAAACTATTTTCGTCGATTATTAATATTTGTATTATGAAATCGTTGTGTTTTACACTTTTCGCTGTTGATCCGGTTTTATTAAAACTCTTAAAACACTTGGAACTTTACCCGAAAGATTGCTTTCAAGTCGAGTTGGCTGCTAATAACAAAAAAGGATCGGACGGTGGATAACTTAGCGTCGCAGCTAAGCGCATATGAAAAAGCATTGACAATTAGAATAGAAACGAAAGATATTGTCGAAGGAAAATAAGAGTAAAGTTTTTAAATGGAAATATTGTAGAGAAGTTGTATTGTATGTAGGAGGTAAATGTCGAAAATGGAAAAATGATGGATGCCCACAAAATCCCTCAAATAACAGACAAAACTCAAATATATATCTGACAGTGGTAGCTTTGGATGACGGAATGTCAATAGACAAAAGTAACTTGTACGTCGATAACGGAGTTACAACCCATGTTACAGACAGTGGCGACTTTGAGTTTGAGCATTTTAAAGCTTCATATACAGTGACTGCGGCGAATGGACAAAACATTGAAGCTATTGTAATAGGCAACAAGTTAGTTAAGTTAAACTTCGGCTCTTTGAAATGACAGGGCGCGGCTAAACAAACGAATCTATTGTCAAAAACAAACAAAAGAAAGAAAGAAGCAAGTGAAATGTTTACTCGATGTTTACAGTGAACGTGATGTGTTCGTACAATTTGCAAGCTAGGGATTAAAACTAATACAACGGAGGAGTCCAACGAGGATGATGTCGTTCTCGGTGAACTACACGCTTGGAAAACTGCTCGAAACAGCAAGTGTCCGATGTTCAAGATCGTGTAATGGTAGCATTTCCGATTTCAGAACTCTACTTTATAATCATGAAATTTCCCTCTGGCGGCCTTCTGAGACTGCAAAGGTAAATTTAACTAGAATTTAGGTGACGTTTTAAAGTTAATCAAGTAAATTATGCACTAAAGGTGGCTGCGAGGCAGCGGTGCATTCAATGAGGTCTTTCGCCACCACTGATCCTTATGAAGCAATCTTGATGGTGGATGTCAAAAATACCTCCAATTTAGTCAACAGGTGCGCTCTGCTGTCCGATATGAAAAGACCGTTCCCCCAAATATACAGATATATTCAACAATGCTATAATAAAAATTCGTACTTAGTTTTTCAAAATAATACGATACATTCGGCAATCGGATGCCAACAGGGCGACCCCCTCGGGCCAGCCATTTTCTCACTTACCATTCGGGGTGAATGGTATCATAAAATAACTAAATTCATAATTCAATGTAGAGTTTCTCGACGATGGGACCTTGGTGATATAAATACACTGAAAACTGATATAAGTATTTTAATACAAGAGTTTGAAAAAATAGGTTTGACTGAAAAATTTTCGAAATGTGAACTTTTCTTCATCGTCCGAAAGAGGATGACAGTAAAGTTATTTCTGACTTTACAGAGTTGGCTCCAAATTTAAAAATCGTCAGTAAAATTAATTTAAATTTCCTCGGGCCTCCCATTTTCGAAGAATCCTTTTCATCTTTCATAGATGACAAAAGTCAAAATTTTCCGTCTAAAGTATTAAATTTAAAAGAAATAAACATACATAGTGCTTATTTTATCATCCGGCATTGCGTATTCACTCCCAAATTTACATACGTTCTGCGATGATCCTTTGACAACAACAAAATATTTTAAACATTTGGACAATATTATTCGGCAGACATTAACTTCTGTCTTAAATATTTCTTTAGATGATCGATCGTGGACCCAAACTTCTTTACCGATAAGGTTAGGTGGCTTGGGTATACGCAAAATTTCTGACATAGAATTTCTTGCCTTTCTGTGTTCAGTCTATAGTACTGCGGACCTCATCGGTAATATAATAAATCCGTCGCTTTGTAATTTTGAGATCCCATACTTGGCTGAGGCCAGAAATGCTCGGTCTTTAGCTTGCCCGAAAGAAATTTACCCATTAGACCCAAAAGCGCAGAGGCTATGGGATAGGACACTCAGTAAGTCCGTGTATAACAATCTATTTTCTTCGTGTATCAATGAAACTGATCGTGCCGGTCTTCTGGCTGTCTCCAAATGGGAGTTCGGTCTGAGGATCCAGACTCTGTCCTCAACGAATCCAGGGACTTGTCTCTTGTCTCCGCCGGGGTACCAGCTTTTCTCGAACCGAACGGACTGTGCCGCGACGATGGCAAGCGACCAGACGGAATGTCGTTAATACCTTGGAAGATGGGACGCCCCTGCCGTGCTACTACATATCAGGAAACCCTGAAACGTCACAAATATGTATTCATTGGTAATGGGTACATATTTGTGGCTTCCGAGTTGAGATTCTGGGGCCGTGGGGACGCGAGGCTTGTCAACTGTATCGAGACCTTTTAATACGACTGAACGAAGTCTCGCGTAACCAAAATGCTGGCCTGTATTTTGGTCAACGCATTAGCACTACAGCGTGGAAATGCGGCCAGCATTTTGGGAACGCTCTCCAACGACAGTGACTTGGAATCCATTTTTTATTTGTAAATATGTATATAGTAGTTTTATTTTTAGGTTTTTTTTTAAATATTGTGTAATGTAAATAACTGTGGAAACATGTTGTAAAGTTTAAAACTTATTATATGACCGTTTCCATTCATTACAAAAAAAATGATTCAAATACCCAATTTAGTAATACTGTAGACCTTTGTCACCTTCACGGAACCCCTTATACTTCGTGCGCTGCCACGTACTTATCCGAGTTTCACATCATTCGGGAAGTGAAATGATAAAATGAGCTCTTTGTATACAAGACAAATGATAGTTCCTATTTTTATATAAATGTTTTGAGGATATACACAAATAAATAGTGCCATGACAAATGCAAAATTGCGCCTGAAAGAAATGTGAGCAATGAAAAAAGCAATAAAAGTTTACCGCGCCGCGATCGCAGATCGATGCCTTTATACGCATTTTATTGTATAATAAAATTATATATTATATTTATTATGTGTAACTACATGTGCGCCACAGTTTCCAAAGTGGGATATGATTTGTAAGAGAGAATTGCTTATTGAAAGTAACAAGTATTGGGTTCATGACATCTTGAATTAAGTCTGTGAAAAAACTACAGAATAATAATTTAATATTAAGTCGTACATGACCTTCAAGTCTTATCAAGCAAAGTGAATAATAAAATAATTATTTAGAAAATACAAGGTCGAAAAACACTTTTAATATTCGGAGAACACTTATAGTGCTCAGAGAATACTTACAGTGCTCATAAGAACACTTATAGTGCTCAGAGAATACTTATAGTGCTCAGAGAAACTTTTAGTGTTACCAGAATAAATTTAAGAGTAGTATATGGATTCATTTGGAGAGTAATCATTTTAATGGAATAATGTAAGCTTGATTTTATTTGACGGAATGTTTCGATTCGAACATAAATGGTTCAATTTAATTCTTACGAATCATATGTCACTTTATTGCTGATTTTAGTTGTTTGTATATATTTGCCTTTTATAAACAAGTAGTTTAAATTTATTTCCTTGAAGACTGTACCATTTTAAATTCTTTCAAACTTTTTTTTGTATTATCGAACAATGTCATTAATTAATCACATTTAATAAGAAGCAAATTTTAAACTGTTCTGTTTGAGACATTTTGTAGAGATTTTGGGTTTAAAGAGCAGATGTTGTCTTGCTCTGAAAAAAAATATGAAAATCTGGAACCCGAATCCAGTATCATCTACCGGATCTAATTGTGAATCGAAACCATCCCGGGACCCCACTTGAACACAGAAAAAGATTTTATCAGAATCGTTCCAGCCGTTTAGGAAAAGTTCGATTGATATACAGAAGAATTTTATTGATACCTCATTTCTATTGGAATATTGCAAAAGGTACAGTTTTCAAGTGTTGTATATGCGGGATGTAAATTTTAAAAATAACCCATTGCCAATATCCTTTTTACATTCCGCCATCGATTTTATCCTCCATATTTGGAAGTTAGGACGCCGTCTTATAATTTTTATATTTATATTTTTAGTGTATATTAAGGTTTTAACACACTTATTCGTCGTGAATCGTATTGTGTTGTACGTAATTTATTAACCGTTTTTAAAGTGGTTGATAGTGGCATTAATCTAGAAATGTAGAATAATACTAGTGATGATGTTTTTCCAGTTGAAAACTTAACTCTGAAATGCTTCTAAATTTTAAAGGATTAGATGGAGCCATAAGTTCTTTGTCTCTCGTGTTTTGATGTTTTATTGTTTGAAACATATTATTTTAATACATAATCAGCTAAAAATGTAAAAGTAATATATTAAAATATCGTATTTTAACAGTTTCGGTCTTTAGAAAACATAAAACGACAAAAAACGGGATAAATATAATTTATGGCGCTATCTAGTCATATAAGATTACTGGTGATTGTCATTACTTTTGTCATTGTTTTTTTATCGGACGTGAAGATAAGGCAATGTTTATTTAAATCTGTAGGTAAGAAGCTATGTTGTGGGTGTTATATACACACGCAATATAAAGGAGCGGACAGTGAAATAACTGAATTACTTTTTAACGTCTTACAAAACTTCAAAACTTCATAGATTTTGTACAAGCTTAAATGCTTATGACGTCATTTTAAAAGAAGATAAATAGCGCAGTCATTACTTTTGAAACAGTAATTAAAATTGTTTCTATCGCAATATTTTAAAACCAAGATGTTATTTTAACGCATGTTCTTTTATATGTCAATGATTTTAGAATTTATTGTAATTATAATATGTGACTACATCCTTACTGGCTTACTAAGTTCGATGTAATAGAGGCTAAGCATATTTAAGCGGTTTTCTTATAAATTACAAACATTTGGAAATTTTAATAAATTGTGTTACAAGTTACATGCGATTTATGACGGATAAGTGTGGTCCTACTTTAAGTCTGGGATTACATTTTCGTTCAGGTGGCTATGTAAGACTCGAGCTAATATATTCTTTAATATAGTAAGAAATTGCAATATAAATTAAGTAAACCATCTGATGCGGTCAATATTCAATGATAATGAAATTCCAAAATAACATTCCCTGTTCGGATCACATCATTTACAATATTACTGTCACACTCAGAATGTTTGACTGCAATCAAGTTAATGAGCAGTCGAAACTTGTAAGTTTATATTAAATTGTCTTTACGTAACTAAAAAAGTTAATTTTATTATATGAAATCTAAAACTTGTCGAAAAAATTAATCGCGATTTAAATTTCTCAATTTTTAAATATGACTTCGCATGACTTCTTGATCTAGCCAGTATTAAATATTGCAATTTTAGTATAAACTTTCAAGTAAATACTAGCCAGACAATAGCGGGACTCTTATAAGTCTAAAGATAATGGATCAGTATTCGGACTCATGAGTGCGCCAGTTGGTCTCATTTTAGAACGATAATAGTACATCCGAGTTATAAAGCATTTTTCAATGTATGTAACTTTACACAGCTGTTATGACTTTTCGTTTTATGGATTATCATGCAAGCGTTCGTGTATGGATATTATATCTTATTAGATTTCTTCGTCAAGTCCTGATTTATATTTGTTAAGAAGCGAGTTGACTTGCTAAACTGACGAGTTACTACTTCATGCCAGTGGGGTTGACTTCATACAACTCGATTCCCCATAGCCAACCTTAAACTAGCAACCAATAGATTGAAAACGTCATGAATTTATTGGTCCTTATGTTCCTTATTGTTCCGCATTTATTGGATGAAATAGCAACTAACCCGTTCGGGTAGCGGCTTTTGTTTCAAAATATGCGGTAATATTGCAAAATTAAAAATACAAATCGTAATATGAAAAAACATCGCGAGCTAGACGTTTTTTACAAGCTTTTATTTAACTTGCAATGGGTGTACCTATGTATGTATGTAAGTTCGGGTGGAATCTTGCAAGTTAAATTTGACCAACTTCCCGGTTTCCGATTATGCTGAAATTTTGCACGCATATATATATCGCGTGACAATGCAATAATATGGTACCATGGAGCTGATCTGATGAGGGAGTCGGAAGGTGGCCATAGGAACTCCTGTACTAAACAAGAAAGACTCGTCGTGTTTGGGCTCATTTTACTTGTCTTGGCTAGCACTCTGCGGCTACATGATATCCAGGATCTCAAAAGCTTGTATTTAAAAACCACTTTAAAAAAGCTTATTTCAACAGCGGTGTAGTCGACGCTTGCATCAATAGTATGTTTTTGTCAACGGCCTTACCCGAGCCGAAAATCAACACCCCGCGCCACTGCTACATACTACTCTTATCATCATTTATGAACAATAATCCACTAAGTATCAACCATATGGGAGCTGCATACATCTAGTCATCGCAGCGGACAACGAACTACTGACTAGCGCAGCGCGGGAGTGCACATGTTAATAGTTGCTCTATCCCGCTCACACACTGCTATACATTGTACTAACAGTACGACTTGTTAATATTTGTACTTAAGGTTACCGTTTCCAAAATAAATCAGTTCAGATCAGCACTCGACAGTGAAGACTACTCTCTGCCATCTGAAGTATTATTTAACCTCTACCTCTCGCTGCCAAAACCAAATTGGATCAATTTGGTTGACAGGCCGCATAATTGATTGGATACGATGTTATTCAATCACTCTGGTTGATTCATTTAAATTGAAAGACAGAAACGAACCGTGTAACATCGGCTTTGTAAGTTGTCGATTAGTGACCGGTGCATATATCTTACTACTCATTCACTTGCCTTAGCATCGTTAGAAATTTGACGTCAGATGTATGGAGCTCATGTCAAAGTTACGCAATTGAACGATTGGTAAATAAATGTATATATATGGCTGTCCAAACGGCGATAAGGTCCTAAATCGCCAGTTTCGCAAGCTAACTCCCTCTGCATATGTAAATGAAGCTTAAATTTAAAATAGATAATGAAGTACGTCAATTGTGATATCTGTACTATGTGAAATTTACTGTCAAAAATGCTTAACGTGATAGACGTGCAAAACCGGCACTTATAACCAAACATTCACCATTTCAAATTTCCTTCCAGTTATTCAAGACTTTGAAAGCATTTAAAAATGAATATTGAACCGTCAGATTTCCTGTGTGATGTTATTAGGGATCCATTATTATATTTGTTATTGTATCACTGTATTGCGAAGTAGTTTTAGACCTGTGTTTTAGAACAATACTTAGCGCAAATTGACACTCGAGTTGATGATGCAGTACGAGCAAAACTTTAATGCGTCTCGACTACTGGACTAAAGTTGGCTGCGCGAGTTTGCGCAAATCCAGTCAAGTGTTCACGTTAATTCCACCCGAGCAGAGATGTTACGGATCTTCGACTTCGGCTCCTATCATTTTGAATCGGTGTCATTACGAACATTTAAATGTAGCTGCGTACAAGAAGGATGTGTCTCGTTACTAATACCCGAGCAGGAAGTCCCCTTCTCCGGGCCGAGCCGGGAACTACGTGTACGCTTTTAGTACAATACAGTTTAACACGGTAAAGTTAGTTATCGATTGGAGTCTGACAGAAACCAAACTAGGCCCTGGGCACTTGCCCTGTCCATTAGATAAGAGGGGTGTGAACATAATCCTTGGTACTTCGCCTCCGGATTCCGCCACTGCTAAATCAAAATTAAACACTCCAATTCCAGTAACCTCACATCCGTAACATCCTCACACCTGGCGGTGTTTAGCGTGAAGAGATGGCATGTGATTCTGGATAACGGAAGAGCGAGAACGCGATACGCTCCCCTCTCAGCTCTGTATATACCACCTCGTGTATATTATATTCTGTGTACTGATATGTAGGAACTTCACGGACGCATTAAAATTTTGCTAGTACTGTACAACCAAATTAAAATGTGGTCTATCTGTGTCATGTTTGTTGCGTTCTAAAGAAATTCTAATTTGAAGTGTCTATATGCATTAGTGTTGTTTTAGAATAAGGAGGGTCTTAGTTGATGTCTCGTACTTTACACGTACATTCTCTTCTATACTGTTTAATTATTTGGAAGGAACTGTTGAGATATTTGTACAGCTAACTGAGATATGGGGTTTTTCAAAAATTATCATAAAATTTTTTTTGGCGTGTTCCACATAGCGACCATGGTCGTTATGGTCGCCGTGAAGACGTCACTAATGACGTAATTATTGTCGCTCGCGTAGCGCTCACAACAACCCATGTTAAAAGGTTAGTTGAATAATTCGTACCACTTCAGTTTACGATTGTAACGCCCGCAAGCAAGTGGAACGGGTATCGCGGTCGTGAGCGTGGTCGTTGTGAGCCTCAAGTGGAACGTAGCCTTTAAATAAAATAAGTTTTAAATAAAATAGGTGTGATAAAACCTCTATTGTTGCAGATTTCTCTTTCTATCAGATGGATCTTCAGTCTATCTGCTGTATACAAGCAATAATAAATGATTTATGTTTATATGAAGTAAATTTGTTTTATGGTTCTTTTTGGCTTATAATAAACTTGCTGTTGGATTTTTCTCGTTTTTTAAAGGACAGTTAAAGTGAAATTTAAGCAAGTAAAATATGATGTAAAGTTTTAAACATCGATGTATTTTTCATCAGTTTTAATGGTTTAAATTGGTATGTGTAAAAAAGTCGACCGCTCTATTAGGAAACTGTTAAACTAATTAATATATAATTAGGATTAAATATTTTATTGTATACTTTTTAGTTGTATAGTTATAATCTTAATAATATTTTATGTAAATTTTAATGTGTGAATATTGGTACAGTGTATATTATTTATATAAAAGTAGGTATATTAAAATTTATCGTATAGGTAGTGTGTTCTTTTTGAGATTTTGGAGTTTGACAAATGTATTTTTTTTTTATTTGAACATTACGTTCGAAATTTGAATGACAAAATATCGTATGTGTTGTCTGTATTTTTGATCTCAATAAAAAATTGGTATTGCCATAATTGCTTTAGAAGGAGTTTGCTTCGTTATATATATTTTTCATTAGAATTTTTCTTTAATTTATATCTTTTCTGATATTGGAACTGTTAGTTATTGGTACACTAAATTGCTTTTTAATTTTTGCTCTTTGGTCTCGTTGTCTAAGCGTCCAGACTCCGCTAGTATGCTCGAATTCAGAGGCGAGAGGTTCGAGTCTCTCCAGGGTAAATGTCGCGAAAACTTTTGTTCACTTATTTACTTTTATTTGAATATCAGAGGTCTTTAGATGCCAGGCTGGTATAGATCGAGTTTCAAGCGTGTAACATGATTAGTCTGGCCTATCTATCTGAGTATAACATTCGCAAATGATATATTTTATCTCTTTTACATTGCCTATATATTATATTGAATTGTATATATTTGAATACATATTGTATATTAAAATGTATAATATTATTAGAACACCCGGCAGTACAGCCGCCACACGTGTCCAAAACGGATTGGCGGATTTGACACATCGGCTATCTCGATTTGCAGGTTTCATCAGTATTGTTCTCCTTCACCGTTGTTAGCACGTGGTAGTTGTAACAATATGCACATTAGGTCAGAGTAATGCCTAAGAGTTGCATGCTAGGATTCGAACCCAGGTCTTAAGAAATGCTGACCCGTATTCACACATAAAAAAACTTTAATGCCGTGCCCTTTGTATTTGCTTTTAGTTAGTGAATAAAAAGACATTATTTTTAAGTGCAGTTTTGCGTGTATGTGAAATGCGTCTGCTTGCATTTTATATTCAAATTACTTGGACATACCGGTCCTTTACCGCCATTTTGTCGTAAGCGACACTTTATCATTTTGTTTCAAGAATTTCAGTTTTTGATTCAGTAGGGTCTAATCTAACTAAAACTGAAAATCTTAAAACTAAATAATAGTTTAAAAAATACATTTTGCAACAAAAAACTTTTTTTATTTACTATTTCATATATTTTGAATGTTTTATATTATTTATTGTCTACACCGCCACTGTCATGTTTTAATACTTTCCTTAGTTTAGGGGGTTGCCTGGGAGAGATCGCTTTAAGCGATAAGGACGCCCTTTGTTCAACATTTATTGTATCTAGAACGTAGTTTTAATTTTGGTGAACAATAAAGTGTTTTCGTTCATTCATTCATTCGTTCCTTCATTCATTCATAGGCCCAAATATCTCTTACGATGAAATGGCGGTAAAGGCTCGATATTAAGAGGTAACCTAATTTGAGTTCATTACCTCGCTCGTACATTGCAAGATTCTTCATGGTATACATTGACAGAACTTACTTACGACAAATCTGTACTAGACGAATCTTGACAGTAATATTACGAATGTTCCATAGACATTTTATTTGTTGGTTTTAATTTAAATCTATATAGTCGTATATAATAATAATATGTGAAAAATGTAATTACGTCACTATTTCTTCAGATAAAGACTTTTCCTTTCTTTCTTTCAAATTTGAGTTTGATTCGTATACGTTTTTTATAAAAAAAATTATTGTGAAAAAAATGTGTATCAGCTCCGAAGCCCGACTGGAGTTTACTCCTGAAATATTAAAAAATCATAAACTAAATTATTATACGAGTGCTGGGTTAGCAACTACCGACTTTTGTTGTCCTTGTGCTCCAGCCAAAGGTTGTCTGAAAAAAATCGTCATGGGCGACAACACCGCCGATTATACTAGTATATTAATGTTCTTGATTTTGGCCCATGTGATGAAAAGCGGTTAACATCGCCTGTGGATATATTGGCAACACCAAAGGTGCTACAAATGCGCTGATGCCCTCTTAAGGGAGACTGGAACCTGGCCACTAATACCGGAACAGAACTCAAGGTTGTTATCGCGGCATACTCTAGACCAGGGATGGTAGATATCCGGACGGGCAAATACCCTACCTACCACCTAGCTGTGGGTTATGTTGTCGCCTCTTACGTCTGGCCGCCCAGCCGCAGGAAATTGTATCCTTTTCTACTCTAAAATCTATTAATTTAGATCTTATATCATTGCATTAAGGTTCGAAATTGTATAATAAAGAGGTAACGCTTGTATCAATTTCACTCGTCATAAAATTTCTACACCGAGGTCCTTATATGAAAATCGATTACTAAGGAGTAAGGTGCAAAAAGTTGGTTATATTTGTCTGTATGAACCTTGTCTGAATCAAAATTATTTTTCTGAACCTTTCGTAATATTGTTGAGATTCGTAGAATACAGATTTGTCGTAAGTGAAATAAATTTAAATCTTCAGAAATGTGTTAATACGCGAGTGAGATGGCGAACTATATTTACGTAACTCTTTAAAGAAATAAGAAGTATTTTTGATCAAAACAATAAAGTGCATGAATTCTGTATTAAATGCCTTATATGCCAGTCGGCATGAAGCGAATCTGTTAACATGTAAAGAATTTTTATGATATTATATTACTGGTGGAAAGTAGTTATTAGGAGATTAAAATCTATGGCCGGTTTACAATTATTAAGTACGTAAGTGGATAAGTAAATTTTAAGTGCAAGTTATTACAACTTATTATTAAAATAATCGATTATATTGTGCACACTTACGGCAGTAAGCAGGGAACTGGGCAGTGCGAGTCCGCCATGATTGACATGTCGTCGACATCAGTGCAGGAACCTTGTGACTACATTTTTTTGGTATTCTTTTTTCGTCAAATTATGATTAAAAGTTCTTATAATATGTAATCATTTTTGACAAAAAAAAAATTAAAGAAATTACTTCAAGGTCCTGCAGTGACACCGACGATATGCTGTGTTTACATACTCGTGCTACTCACTTCATCGATTGCTGCCGTGGGAGGAGACATATAAACCAAACGTTACGTGCACTTTCACTTAATTTACTTAAATACGTATAAACCAACCATTAAATAACATCTGGGAAATTGTAAAACATGGTTGGATAATAATAATAATCTGAAACATATATTTTCTCAGCATAAACAATAGGTTTGTTTTTAATATACTGTGAAAGCAGACGACGGGGTGGTGGGGTTAAAATCTAATTTATATCGATTCTATTATATTTGTAAGTCTGTATCGTTAGATTTAAAAATTATAGAATCGTCAAATATATTTCATTTAAAATTCGTATGGCGTAATGCTATTCGTAAACTACTTGAGTATTATTATTGTTTAGTTGATAAAATAAATTGCATTTTGTCACATTTTTTTGTTTTATTTCTGTAGGTATATCCCACCTTTTATGGCCGGTTAGTATATCTTACCGACCGTTCATTTGTCTTGCTATCGGGTAAAATTTGTCAAAGGTTCCATATAAAAAATGTCAAAATTTAAGCTATGGTAGGGCAAGTGAACAAATAGTAAGATATACTACAGCGCGTTCCACGAGTAGCTTTTTCTTTCTTTAATCCACGAGTAGTTCACAACACCTAAAATGTTCCGTTAGCCGTTCCACAAGACTACCGCGGTCGTGGTCGTGGCGAAAACGTCACTAATAACGACAGCATTTTCGATCACGGCGCTCACAACGACCTATGTCAGTCAAGAGGTATGTCGAATAACCGTTCCACTTGGGTTCACGTTTGTAACGCCGGCAAGTAAGTTGAACGGAAAAATGACGATTGTGTACATGTTTATTGTGAGTCTAGTGGAACGTAGCCTTAGCAACACTACGAGTGCTGTCAAGTGTCAACTGTCATTTCATTAATTCATTTTATTTATCATTGTCCTGCGGACAGCGATGCCAGGTGCAGTGTAATTACAGTAGATTTACTGTAATTTTACTGCTTTTGCTGTACACTGTATTCCAGCTATACAGTATACAGTGAACAGCGAAAAACGTAGTTTCTTTTAATATTAACCACCAAAAAAAAAGTAGATTCACCATTCACTGCGTGAAATCGCACTGTGTTCTACTTCAAGTAAGCATTACATCTTGGGCCGGGGAATTCCCACAGTGCGGGGAGCGGATTATAGATGACTATTATTTGAGAAAATTGAGATGTTTATATTTGGCATAGTCTTTGTTTACTGTAAGCTACCCTTGTAATGTTGCCGATAATAGTAGGTAAGTTTATAAGTTTATTTGGAAATAGTGGCTACATTGTTGGGATTAATTGTAGTATAATTAGTATTACTTTTAAAATTGTCATTAAAAATGTCGACTCGTGAAAGCGACGACGAAGGACCCTCCACGCCGTAAAAAAAGAGAACTTATAAGCAAAAATTTCGTGATGAATGGTTACTCCATGAAAAATTCAAAAAGTGGTTGCGACGTGATTTGAAAGATCCATATATATAGATATTGATTGACAAATTGTATGTAAATTATAATAGTGATTATTAAATACATTGATAATTCCAATAAAAGTATGTTTTTTTTCACTGTAAAAACACTGTAATGAGTTTTATGATTTACTGTATTTTCCTACCGATCTACTGTAATTTTACATGCGGAACACTGTAATTTTTTCAATCCAACCTGGCAACACTGCCTGCGGAGAATTACTCTTGATGGTTAATTTAATTTCACACACAAAACCCGCTTACGTATACAATCGTGCCATAAACAGCTAAAATGTTTTCGCGGTGCCTCGTGTCTCAAGTGAAACACAACTCTTACTTTTTGATTGGCCTATCCATCGGGCTTTGGTTATCTCTTGCTGTTATACCGTTAGATGAAGACCCAGTTCCTTGTGTTACTAGTGCAGGAAGCGCCGCGCCTTTAACAGATGAATATGAACCACAGAGAGAAGAGAAACCATTGGGAAATGGAGGGCAAACTGCTGGAAGAAGTGTGCAACGACCGCGATATTACAGTACAGAATTGGGAATGCGAGGTACTATTTCAAAATGTTTAAAACGATCAGACATAGAAAGCTGGTGTAGCAAAGATTTCCGACCCTTAATTTGCTGTATGGATTACATTTGTAATTAAATATCCTATTAAAATAACTAGAGATCAATCTGGAATCTCAGATGAATCCCTATGTCAAGAAAATGTATAATTATTTCATTATAGATATGTTTATGTGCAGCATGCATGAAAAACCCTAGTAATAATAGTGAAGCCTTTATATCTGTTAACATCATTCATAACATTTTAACTAATTAATAAACACTAGGTATGGTATCACGTGTCATGTGGTAGCGTAATGGCTAGCATAGCAACATATCCCATACTCAAAGGTCGTGGGTTCAAATTCTGGCCGGTACGCGTTCTCCACTTAGGAAGTTTTCTAACCTAAAGTGCATATTGTTATGATTACCAAGTGCTAACAACCGTGAAGGAAAACTTTATGATGAAACCTGCATATTGAGGTAACCGATTTGCTAAACCTTTCAAGCCTTGGACATGCATGGCGGGTATACTGTCAGTTCCCGAACAGTAAGAGGCCCGAGCCCAGCAGTGGGAGGTTTATGGGCTTTTATTACTATATTATTAATAAACACTATATTGCAATGAATGTCTTTTATTATAATGTTTCATCTTTATCATGCTTCTGTCAACAATTTGTCATTGACTGACAAAGGAGACCTCAGTCAGCCAACAATAACTTTTCCGTGTTAGTCTATTTTTTACTTTTTGCGCCCACAATTTCTCTGCAGTCTTTGTTATACTGTCTTCTCATCTTTTGATTTGTCTACCTCTTTTCCTCAAAGATCGTATTGCAGCATACAATTTTATAAATTTGTGTTTTTCTCTTTAATATCTTCTGTTGTTTTGTGTGTTACATTATTTTTTTATAATTATATATACATACATAACTACACCAGTTCCCTTGCGGGGTAGGCACGTACAACAGAGCGCCATTCAGGCTTATTCTTACACACCTTACTTGCTTCTTTGACATTCATAGCTCGTCATGCATGCTCGTCTGTTCTTAAGGCTCCTGACATCACCTTCTGCTAGTACACGATCGATTTGATCATGGAAGGTGTGTCGTGGTTTTCCATGACACACTTCCTTTTATAATTATGTAGTAACTTTATACTTTGAAATACAGGGTCACTCCTGACGGGTGTTCTCAGTTCAGAGGAATCTCTTAAAAACCAAGTGGCGGCTATAAACAGAACTGCTGCCCGGCTACAGCCTGCTTTGAAGTTCTTCATCACTGCCAGTGCCATGAGCTCTGTGCCTGGTTTGGCCAATGTTGTAGGTATGTACCGTTTGCAATGTTATTACATCATGTTAGTAATGTGCACTGTGTTAAATACTGGTGGCAGCACCTGTTCTATATCATGCTAACAATTTATGGTTTTAAAGAGGTCAGTCATTTTTAAATACTTAAATTGCATATAAATAAAAAAATAGCAATGGGTTATGGTTATAGGGCATATTTATGTATTATGAACAGGTCTGAACTTTTTAATATAAGTTAGCAGGCTAAGGCAGTAGCAAAACGAAGCGGAGCTCCATCCTCAGCCTGTTAAGGATTGTTAACTTTATAAAGCCTACATGTGGGAGTTTCTAATTTAGACAGATAGACATAACACTTTATTGATGGCCAAATAAACAATTCCAAAAAATGTATGATTACAATATTTTAATGATAAAAATAATAGGCGGCCTTATTGCTCAAAGCAATCTCTTCCAGGCAACCTAACTTAAAGAATATTTTAAACTAATCTGGCGATGTAGGTGGTGCAGAGCATTATAGATAGGATATAAATATATCTTCGTTCAACGGACTCATGAAGGATTATTACCTCCGGCTCTAAAGTCAATCATAACATCTTCTCTGTCCCATATTTACGTAATTCTATACATTATTAATTTGATTATTATTTATGTATATATCAATATATGTATATTTTTTGTCTTATATCTATGTCTATTATACTTGCCATTTCAAAATTTTATATATATAATTTTATTTTTATTCTAGTTATATTGCAAAACCCACATGTTACACAATTTTTCTCTAATCCATCCTAAGGTTGTCTGAAGAAATTGCTTTTAGTGATAAGACCGCCTATTGTCTTCTGTACCTAAACTTCTTGAATTGTATCTTAATTTTATGCAATAAAGTATATTCTATTCTCACAGACACAAGAGAAATGTTAAAACCTTTCCATGCTCTAAAATACCTAGCAGACAACTACCTCGAAGAGTATGATTTTTTCTTCATAGTATCTGATACTGCTTTTGTAAACGCACGCCGTTTGATAGAGCTCGTATCGCAGCTAAGCGTCAGTCAGGACGTCTACATGGGGATGATCGCTGAGGATGACAGTCATTATTGTTCTTTAGGTGAGTATAAAATAAAAAAAGTCGAAAACTAGTGTTTAGAACACTCAGATGGGCAACGCTTTGTTAAAAAGAACAGCCCTAAAATCTCCTACTGCTACACGCTAGTACATACGACTCATCAGAATGGCTGTATTGCGCTCCTTGCTGTTAAGTTCTATTAACTTTTAAAACCAAATTTGGTTTCGCTAGCCACCTGTGCGCGCACAGCCGGACTTGACAATGTTCGCAGTTGACAGATACACATATATACGAATACACACACACACACATATATATGTGTATGTATATATGTGTATGTATATATGTGTATGTATATATGTGTATGTATATATGTGTATGTATATATGTGTATGTATATATGTGTATGTATATGTGTGTATGTATATGTGTGTATGTATATGTGTGTATGTATATGTGTGTATGTATATGTGTGTATGTATATGTGTGTATGTATATGTGTGTATGTATATGTGTATGTATATGTGTATGTATATGTGTATGTATATGTATATATATATATATATATATATATATATATATATATATATATATATATATATAATGTTGAAGGAAACTTAATAAAACTTGAAAATAAAAAATAACCTTCTTCATGTGATGTGTTTTAATGAAGAGTTTTATCTAAAGACAATAGATGCTTAAATTCTATGAGAATAATTTAAATATAAAATATATTACAAACCTAACTAATGCCACTGAAACTAAAAGGTCAGGTATACAAATCCATCATAGGCTGGTCATGTTAGTTGGGTCCGAATGTTGGGCCACTAAAGTGATAGAACACAAATGTCTGCGTTCAGCTGAGATGAGAATGTTAAGATGGATATGTGGTGTTATCAGAACTAGTGGTCGCCCATAGTCGAAATTCGACCATAATAATTTGTAGTCAAAGACTATTTCTATAATCACAGATTTCGCCAAGGCTACACTGTTAATTTGACTTTAACAATAAACAAAAGAGTATATATACGCGTGTGTGCATCAAATACATGGTAGTGTGTGTAATATTTTTTTTATTGATTTAACTTATTTTTATCATAATTTAAAAAAATTCTGCTATTCTGCACTCCTTCTCTATATAAACTATAAGTGTGCGAAATTTTATACTCCTCCGTCCGCGCAATTTTCGTAAAAACGTGTACAAAGTTATTGCTTTAATACGTAAAGCAAAAACTTTATATAATATAATAATTACACTAACTATATACCATACATATATTTAACAATTATGTCTTTCATGCACGCTATCCTATGGGATCATTAGAAAAAAGTCAGGTAAATAATTTAAATAACACTTCCATTGTTTACTACTAAATGTGGCTTTATATTTATTTATACATTGATTTAATATTCATATCTTAAGAACGCTGCAAGATATCGAAATGGAACATAAACGAAAAATTAAGAATATTTTTTAACCTTGAAATTTTCATTGAAATTAATTGTTTTTTTTAAACAACCCTACGGACTCGAGTTCCGTACCCTTTTTTACAACTTAATTTAGAAGAAAGTTTTTAGAATTTATACACGCTTATTTGTTATTTTTGTTTTTGTGTGTGACATTTATTCAACGACCCGGCAAACTTCGTATAGCCTCAGTATTAATAAATAAAAAAACGTAGATTTCTGAACGACGGAACGAACATCAAATGTTTGACAGGTAGGAATAGTTTCAAGGGAAAGCGAAATCGTTGTTTTTATTATATTCCAAGCATTTTTTTCGTATATCATCGTCGTATATACTCACCTTTTAAACCTTCCTTGGACTTCCACAAATCATTCAGAACTAAAATTAACCAAATCAGTCCAGTCGTTCTCGAGTTTTAGCGAGACTAACGAACAGCAATTGGACGTAATTTAGCAGAAACTACCTAACACATAAAAAAGTCGTTTTTGAGTTATTTGAAGTTTTAAGTTTAAGCAAAAATTGCTGGTAAATTGGTATATACAACTCATTTTGGACAACAATGTGGGTCGAGTCCTTTCTGCTAAACTACGTCCAATTGATTTATATATATATATATACATACATATATATGTGTATATATACACATATATATATACATATATATATATATATATATATATATATGTGTGTGTGTGTGTGTGTGTGTGTGTTTGTATTGTGGTGTACCTTACGAATAACTTATTATATTGATTTATTCTAATTTTAATATTAAATTTATATTAATGTAGAGTGTATCTTTATTTATTTAAGGGGGTTTTTTCAAGATGAAAATGTCGCCCAACTATTGCGTACAAAATTTTGATAGCTTTTCAACATTCATTTCGGCTAACGCCAATTCCGCTAATGGTGATACCATTTATTTTCCAACTACTATTCCAACGCGACGATATCGAGAGGATATTGTGGAGTTAGTAGAATATGAATTTTGGACACTATTGCAATGGAATCGTACTTAGAATATCTTCGCAAAGCCAAGACATTTAAACAGCAGTATTCGGCCCCAGTTATCATTTAAAGCTTTGTATTACACAGATAGCCGCTTTCATTTGTTGGTATAGTTTAGAATACAGGAATGAAAGAGTGAATTATCTGGAGATCAGATATCGATATTAACTTAATTGAATTAAAACTAATGTTATATAGATCCATTTGAAGATAAATCGATAAGATGTTATCAAACAATAAATGTACATGATCAGTGATAAGATATAAACATATACTTTATGACTCGATAGATATAGATAACTAGCTTCTGCCCACGACTTCGTCCGCTTGGAATAATAAAAAAAATAAGAAATTAAGAAAAACCCACGATTTTGAAATATTCTTCATTGGTGCTCCGCTCCTATTGGTCTTAGCGTGATGATATATAGCCTATAGTCTTCCCCGATAAATGAGCTATCTAACACTGAAAGAAATTTTCAAATCAGACCAGTAGTTCCTGAGTTTAGCGCATTCAAGCAAACAAACAAACAAACTCTTTAACTTTATATATTGCTATAGATTTGTGGTTGTGTACCAAAATAATTAACTCTAGGGGTCTCGGCCGACGTCCTGCCCTGAAAAAATAGAAGTCTAGAACCCGATTTTAGCGCCACCTATCTATCTATCCGTGCAGGAACGGAGAAAGAATACAATTTCCTGCGCTCGGGCGGCCTGTCGTAAGAGGCGACTAAACAACCTACAGCTAGGTGGTAGGGCATTTACCCGACTGGATGGCTACCACCTCTGGTCTAAAGCATGTCGCCATAACAACCTTGAGTTGTGTTCCGGCATTAGTGACCAGGTTCCAGTGACCCTTAAGAGAGCAGCAGCGCATTTGTAGCACCTTTGGTGTTGCAAATGTCCATAGGCGATGGTAACCGCTTTCCATTAAGTGGGCCGTCTGCCTGTCTGCTAAACTCATGCAATAAAAAAAAAACCTACCGGTTCCAACGGGATTAAAAGTATCCCATGTCCGTCTCCTGATTCTAAGCTACCTCCCCATCAATTCAGCCAAATCGGTATAGCCGTTCTTGAGTTTAAAGTGTAACTAACACGACATTCTTTTATGTATATCGATTTGGACATACGTGTTTAATCTTATTGTTTATTACAGTGTTTTGCTATTACTATTCTACTTTACATCGACCACCTGACTGTGGGTAGTTTCGTCGCCTCTTACGACATGCTGCCCGGCCTCAGGAATTAGTATTAATTCTCCGTTCCTGCACGGGGAAAGGTTTTCTTTTAATTAATCCAATGTTCCTTTTCCAGAAAGCGGTATAATCTTATCAAACTCAGTGCTTCGTGGAATCCACAACGAGTTGGACTGGTGCGTGCGTAACTCTTACTCGCCGCACCACCACGAGAATATCGGCAGGTGCGTGTTACACGCCGCACATCTCTCGTGCCAGTCCGAGTTACAGGTGAGTGTTGTTCCTATTTTATTGGCAGGTGGCAAACAGGCAGACCGCCACATAATGCCCGTGTAACAGAAAATGTTTATCATCTATAGATGTGTGCCACACTAGGAGTATTTCCGAGCTACTTTTTTTTTCATTTCTTTATTGCAGGAGTTCAGCAAACAGGCAGATGGCCCACTTGATGGAAAGCGCTTACCATCGCCTATGGAGAACTATACAAACATGTATAACACAGGTACAAATATAACCGGACGCAATAAGTTCAAACGTAATGCGCGATTCAATAACACGCCCAAAGTCCGTCACTATATAGATTATCGAATGTACACACGTCTTGCCTCGCGGCTGATTATCGCTCGACTGCCGATCTCTCCATTGGGCCGTCGTTTTATACTGCACCGATACAATATGTCTGCCCGACCGAATTTCTTAGAATCAGTTCTACAAACCTGTCTAATGACTGCCATAAAAGATTACAATACACAATGGACTGTTTTTTTAATTACAATTATTAAACACAAAGTAAACAAAGAGGACAGTCATAAATAGTTTCAATGTTATTAGCTCAAACGCCGGCAGTTAACAAATGTTCTTTGTCTACAGGTATGCAGGTGGCCCAAATTGTAATCAGGGCTTGAAATACCGGTAAAAATGTGGTATCGGTATTTATGCTAATTTCAGATAACGGTAAAATATAAATATCTTTATAACACTTACCATTATTTCTATCCATTTTACCGGTAAAAATTATTACGTGAATTCTATAATTATCGGTAATATTAACTTTATAACTATGTTTTGTTACCATCGTCGCTCTCTTTCACTCGCAAAGGTTGTCAAACAGCACACTGCTAAGAGCGCGCGTAATATTTAGATTTGTGTTTATCGACTGTTTCGGTAACATGCAGTCATAATAAAGCCAATTCTTAAAAATGGCAACGTCGCTTGAAATAACGTAAAAATTACCGATACGTATAACGTTATACATACGATTTTTAACGTTATTTTATAACGCTAAAATCATAGAAGTTACCGTGTAACGGTAATAATATATAAATATACGGTATGCTAGTATCTTTTTTCGAAAATACCGGTAATTAAATTATATATTTTTAAAGGTAAATGATAACATTTTCTTAAGTTTTCGCGACTTGTATACATAATAAAACTACGTTTTAACGGTTTTAAGCGCGGTAATTTATTTGAATTTTGGTATTTCCGACACACGCTGGATAAACCCAACCACTACATCAGATTCGATAACCCACAAATCCTCGCGAAAGAGAATCGTTTCATACCTAGAAATAAAAAAAATACCCAAATTTCAATAAAGATGGTTGGCAAGTACCAACTGTTTGGGATCCAATCATCAAAACTATTAGAACACAAACCCAGCAAAAACCAACTGCCAGACCTCAAGACACTGTGAGCTCTTTCTGCGTACAACGGAACACAAACCAACTTGACTGATAATTTCTTTTATTTTTCCTTCCACCCATTTTAATATTATATAAAATTATTAGAGCTAGGCATGTTTGCTGAAGAGTTTCTTGCGCCGCTTCTTCTCTTCAAGCCATAACATGTTGCGAAGCGGTAGTAAATTAGTAGTAAATAATAACCATAAACACAATTAAAACTAAATAATTAAAATTAACAAGTTGGCGGTAGGCTAAATAAAACTTTAACAATACTCGTTGACACTTGACATGTTTATCTTCCATGATCACGGCCGCTGAAAAGTGGCCGAAACATAGGAAAAACAAAAATCAAATAAATTACCGCGCTTAAAACCGTTTTAAAACGTAGTTTTATTATATAATGGCAACGTCGCTTGAAATATCGTAAAAATTACCGATACGTATAACGTTATACATACATAACGTTAAAATCATAAAAGTTACTGTGTAACGGTAATAAAATAAACCGGTATGCTAGTGTCTTTTTTCGAAAATACCGGTAATTAAATTATATATTTTTAAAGGCAAATGATAACGTTTTCAAGCCCTGGTATAGATAGATTTTATTGCTACGTTTTAACGGTTTTAAGCGCGGTAATTTTATTTGATTTTGGTTTTTCCGACGTTTCGGCCACTTTTCAGTGGCCGTGATCACGGAAGACAAATAAAATTACCGCGCTTAAAACCGTTAAAACGTAGTTTTATTATGTATACAAGTCGCGAAAACTTAAGAAAATATTAGATTTTATTGGTTTTTTTTGGCAGTTTTTGGCGGGAACTGAAATGAGATGTTGTGCTGTGCAGTTTTATTTTTTAAAAATGTGTAAAATTACTCCAAAATTAACAATAGTTGTAGGATATTGATAGTTTTTGAGCAGTAATTATGTATTTTGTGAGAAATGTGAATTGTATAGTCAAATGTGGCCTTTCGAGTTGTCATAAGAACTCCGTCGAATGGCACCAGCTGATAACCTACAGTTCGGCTGTGCTACATATAGGCTTAAGAATATGAAGAAACTATACTCAAAACTAAGATCTGGCATAAAGGCCTAGCTGCCAAGCCATAAACCTAAATAAATAAAATATAGGTTTTTTTTTTATCTGTGGCGTTGCAGGGCGAACGGTACATGTCGATGGTTGCGAGTGAGGATAACGGCGGTGCCCCAATTTCTAGCGCTTTGGCTGATGCCGTTACGGTGCATCCAGTGACGCAGCCGAGGAGCTTCTACCAGCTGCAGGCGTATATATCGCGGGTAAGTGGGTTCCAAGAACACTATACTAACGGCACACTATGATGACCATTCTGACATTTGCCCGCTCATGTTTTTTTTTTTTTCATTTAGAAAAGAAAAGAAAACCTTTGTTTGAAGAAACAGCGACGTAATTACATTCCTTATACATTATTATACACAGAGCATATTTTGAGGTACATACATACATAACTTCACGCCAGTTCCCTTGCGGGGTAGGCACGAACAACAGAGCGCCATTCAGGCTTATTCTTACACACCTCACTTGCCTCTTTGACATTCATAACTCTTGTCATGCAAGCTCGTCTGATCTTAAGGCTCCTGACATCACCTTCTGCTAGTACACGATCAATTTGATCATGGAAGGTGTGTCGTGGCCTTCCACGACTTCTGCATCCATCCACTTTTGCATTGTATATCTGTTGGTGCCGGAATTATATCCGACACAACGCTGATTTTCAGTGCAAACCTTCCTTTTGGCGTAAGACCAAAACGACCCAATTTTGTTAAATAATAAATAATAATAACAATTAATAAAACTAATTCTGCTTGTGTAATATTTAATTAGTAAAAGAAATAAATAAATTTTAATAAAACCAACAATAAAATACTTCAATTTTTTTTTATTGCATGAGTTCAGCAGACAGGCAGACGGCGCACTTGATGGAAAGCGGTTACCATCGCCTATAGACATTTGCAATACCAAAGGTGCTACAAATGCGCTGCTGCTCTCTAAGGGAGACTGGAACCCGGCCACTAATTCCGGAACACAACTCAAGGTTGTTATGGCGACATACCCTAGGCCAGGGATGGTAGCTATTCAGTCGGGCGAATGCCCTACCAACCTGGCTGTGGGTTGTTTTGTCGCCTCTTACGACAGGCCGCCCGGCCGCAGGGAATTGTATTCTTTCTCCGTTCTTGCACGAATGAAAATACATACATACATGCATACATAACTTCACGCCAGTTCCCTTGCGGGGTAGGCACGAACAACAGAGTGCCATTCAGGCTTATTCTTACACACCTCACTTGCCTCTTTGACATTCATAACTCTTGTCATGCAAGCTCGTCTGTTCTTAAGGCTCCTGACATCACCTTCTGCTAGTACACGATCAATTTGATCATGGAAGGTGTGTCGTGGCCTTCCACGACTTCTGCATCCATCCACTTTTGCATTGTATATCTGTTGGTGCCGGAATTATATCCGACACAACGCTGATTTTCAGTGCAAACCTTCCTTTTGGCGTAAGACCAAAACGACCCAATTTTGTTAAATAATAAATAATAATAACAATTAATAAAACTAATTCTGCTTGTGTAATATTTAATTAGTAAAAGAAATAAATAAATTTTAATAAAACCAACAATAAAATACTTCAATTTTTTTTATTGCATGAGTTCAGCAGACAGGCAGACGGCGCACTTGATGGAAAGCGGTTACCATCGCCTATAGACATTTGCAATACCAAAGGTGCTACAAATGCGCTGCTGCTCTCTAAGGGAGACTGGAACCCGGCCACTAATTCCGGAACACAACTCAAGGTTGTTATGGCGACATACCCTAGGCCAGGGGTGGTAGATATTCAGTCGGGCAAATGCCCTACCAACCTGGCTGTGGGTTGTTTTGTCGCCTCTTACGACAGGCCACCCCAACGCAGGAAATTGTATTCTTTCTCCGTTCTTGCACGAATGAAAATACTAGTGTAATTTATTAGTACATTTATTGGTATACACAACAAATTACAATTGTAAAAAAAAAAATGAAAACAGAACCGACTTTACACTAAAAACCCCAAAATAAACATATTTAACCGACTTCTTTCTACAACATCGTGAAGTCAGTGGCAAGTAAAACATAAAAAACAACAAATTTACAAAAGTTAGTAATTTTTATGTTTTACATAACAGCGACTTCGAGCAGCGCGTTCCATTAGTAGCTCACAACGCCCGAAATGCTGCGTTAGCCGTTCCACAAGGCGACCGCGCTCGTTGTGGTAGTGGCGTAAACGTCACTAATGATGTCATTTTTTTCGATTACACAACGCTCACAACGACTCTTGTCAAGAGGTGGGTCGAATAGCCGTTCCACTTGAGTTTACGATTGCAACGCCGGCAAGCAAGTGGAACGGGATAAATCGCGGTCGTGAACGTGGTCGTTGTGAGTGTCTAATGGATAGTAGCTGGGATGTTGTAAAAAGTGTTTTGTTTTTGTTAAAAAGTATATTTTTTACTTTTAATTTGCGCAATCGGCGCTTGGAATCCACTCATCAGATCCTGACATGGTGACAATGAAACAAATTCGCGAGTATAACCTTTCGATTAAAAGAAAAATTTTGAAAATCGGTTCACAATTAGCGGAGAAATCGAGTAATGAACATACAAAAAAAAAACAACATACAGACGAACTGAGAAACTCCTTTTTGGAGTCGGCTAAAAAAATCACACATGGAATTCGAAATATTTTTTCAGTCTGGCCTTTTTAAATCATTCCCGCGCGATTCCCAGAAGAAAAAGTAGCGCAGATTTTAAGTCGTAAGAATTTGCTGTCGATCAGCGAAAACCGCATCGAAATCGGCCCAGTAGTCTTTACGTGAATCCCGCACAAACAGACGAGAAATCTAAAAATAGAAGAAGAAGAGACTTTGCGCCCCTCTGCGTAGTTTACTGTCTGTACAACGGGGACTGTTCCGAGGAACCGTTTGATGTGGTGCCAACGCCTCACTTTTACAACAAGATTTCACCCCCATTTCCTTGAGGGACTACGCAACGGTTTTCTAAAACATTTATTCCCCTTACAACAATGATCCGGAGGGAACTTCCGGCCGCGGCTTTCCATTTGCGCTATAACATGGGGGTTTTTTAAGAAGGACGTTATAAAATTTCTTAGAAGTCGGCAACGCGTTGGCGACACTCAACGTCCATAGGCGGCGGTAACCACTTTTCATCAGGTGGGCCCGTCTGCCTGTTTGCCTGCTTCAGGTTTTAAAAAAAATAAATAATTGCATCATGTTCTCCATCGTTTAAATTGCCTATGCCAGTTGTTTTTTTTTAAATAGCTTTAAGGTGCAGACACGGCGGCATGTTTAGAATTTTATATTGTTACTAGTTGTCTCGGCAGACGTTGTTGTGCCCTGAAGAAATAAAATTTAGAACCCGATTGCAGCGCCACCTACCGGGTCCAATTGTGAATCTAAACCATCCTCGAATCCACTTGAACACACAAAAAAATTCATTCAAATCGGTCCAGCCGTTTAAGAGAAGTTCACTGTCAACATACGTACAGAAGAATTATATATATAAAGATAGAAAGGCAGGCTGATATTGTATCAAGTCGTTGTTTCAGGTGTTTCTGGAGCGAGATCACGACGAAGTGTTGAATCTCAGGGGTTATTTATGGCACAACTCTGTTCGTCACCCCGTAGGGTATAGGAATGCGACTTGGCCAGCCGGGTTGAGATCGGACCCAGGTCTCGCCTCACCATTGCCCGAAAATAGGTAAGCAGCTGTTTTTTTCTTTATTTATCAAAACAACATAGAAAAAATTACAACTGATTGATATATACATAATATTGGAAACAATGTTGAAACCCTTTAAGACGGAACCACCACAAATTTGTGGTCAAATACAGATAATTGAAATGAACGTTGAACTAATGCTTTCTCCCTCTAACTACATAGAATTTGTATAAGAGTAAAAAAAGACGATATAATTCTCTTGGTTTTGGCACGGCAATTTTGATGGCAGCTTGTGGAAAGAAAAATGTGGTCCTTATAGAAGGTTAAGGTGCTCCCTCACCGCGAGCATTCGCTTGTAATGTGACGTTACAAACCGAGCATTACATCAATGAAGGAGGATCAGTCAAAGGAGGAGAATCAATGAACAATTTGGTAGCTTTTCAATATGCATTTTGGCTAACACCATTTCAGCTAGTGGCAGTATCAATTTTTTCTAGTACTATCCCTTCGCAATGATATCGAGAGGATATTGTGGATTTATTACAAGTTGCGTAATGGATGCGAGAGTTGGGTATGGAAGAGAGAGCATGAAAGTAGAGTAAACGCGGTCGAGATGCGAGCACTGCGCAAAATCTGCGGAGTGACGCTCGCGGACCGCGTTCGTAATACCGAAGTAAGAAAGAGAGTTGGTCTGAAAGAGAGTGTCGGGGTGAAGGTAAGGAAAGGAATGCTCCGGTGGTTCGGGCATGTGGAAAGACTGCATGATGAAAGAATGAATAACCAGATATACAATGCAAAAGTGGATGGATGCAGAAGTAGTGCAAGGCCACGACACACCTTCCATGATCAAATTGATCGTGTACTAGCAGAAGGTGATGTCAGGAGCCTTAAGAACAGACGAGCGTGCATGACAAGAGTTATGACTGTCAAAGAAGCAAGTGAGGTGTGTAAGAATAAGCCTAAATGGCGCTCTGTTGTTCGTGCCTACCCCGGAAGGGAACTGGCGTGAAGTTATGTATGTATGTATGTATGTGTATTACAAGTTATCACCAAAAACAGTCTTTAACTTCTACACCTACATCGACCAGGGTATCATCCTAGGCCCACACCATCAGCGTGGAACAAATATATATATATATATATATATATATATATATATATATATATATATATATATATATATATATATATATATATATATATATATATATATATATTATACTAGCCTCTGCCTGCGATTTCGTCTGCGTGGAATAGTTACTTTGGACTAACGCTAACTTTAACTCACGACTTTGTTTACGTAGAAGGTGAAAATATTTTTAAATATTAATGACTGCCCGCCGGCCTTGCACATCATAAATGCGCGCGTAGTACTTGATCAATATTTTGCTGCGATGTTATTTTAAAATTGTGATACCTCCTAAGATATTCATTGAAATCGAATGATGTAAATGGCAATTTTGTTTTAAATTAAATACTTGTGATGAATAACATAATTATTTAGATAAGGATTAATGTCCTGTTTATAAAAACACCTTCGCAAATAATGCATTATTTTATAACAAATGTGGTTAGCATTAAAAGGGTTACAGTGAGCCAACCTTAAAAGATAGACATATGCTCTCGCGGACTTTTTTTGAGAACTTTTAAAGAAGAACAATTCTGTCACACATAATTTTTGCGAAACTTTAACCGTTTACGTAGTGCTCGCAACGGAAGCTATCAAAAAGGGAGAAAACCCCGATTTTGAAACGTTCTTCATTGGTGCTCCGCTCCTATTGGTTTTAGCGTGATGATACATAGCCTATAGTCTTCCTCGATAAATGGGATATCTAACACTGAAAGAATTTTTCAAATCAGACCAGTAGTTCTTGAGATTAGCGCGTTCAAGCAAACAAACAAACAAACTCTTCGGCTTTATATATTAGTATAGATGTGCGACGAGCTGCGCACATGTTGGCCCTTCGAGCCGTCGTGGTAAGTACTTCGCGGTCTACCGTCACCGACTCTACCACACGCACTGTTTATTGAATTTGACCGTCTTTGTTGCTGCCATATAAAGTAGGTACTATTTCTTTAAAGGTTTGATTATATTCGCTGGACTTCATTCAACAATACGCACGCGTTCATGCCTGACGACCACCGCACCATCGGACCCATCACCGGGGCAAACAAACAGGCCATCGATGTAAGTATAAATAGGTATACATATAATATTTTTTTATTTTTTATTGCAGGAGTTCAGCAGACAGGCAGACGGCAGACGGCCCACTGGATGGAAAGCGGTTATCAACGCCTATTGACATTTGCAACACCAAAGGTGCTACAAATGCGCTGCTGCAGCGCATTTAAGTGAGTCTGGAACCTGGTCACAAATGCCGGAACACAACTCAAAGTTGTTATGGCGGCATGCTCTAGACCAGGGGTGGTAGCCATCCAGTCGGGCAAATGCCCTACCACCTGGCTGTGGGTTGTTTAGTCGCCTCTTGCGACAGACCGCCCGGCCACAGGAAATTGTATTCTTTCTCCATTCCTGCACGGATAATGACAACCCATAAACGTCCCACTGTTGGGCTCGGATACATTCTGTAATTTTTTAGAACTAAAACTTTACTGTTTCTTGTTATATTCACTACAATAACAAACAAACTAAGTCCATATAGTCTACACAACTGCCCAGCAAAACACACAGATGACAGACGGAACGATGAAAGAAAAGTCATGACGTACGCGAGTGTGGTCCTCGTCCTTGCCAACGATTCCAACAACTGGAAACTTCAAAATGTCCAGAACTGATTTTTGCGCACTGCATCGCGACCTGGAACTTCTCTCCATCAAAGACTATCTCATCTCCCTCTTCCGCAGATTCTTTGACCGAGCCCCCCATACTCGAAACCTCTGGTGGCGGAAACGGTCAATTATAAACTCACTCCGAATGCTTCCACGAGCAAACGGCGTCCTCGCAATGTCCACATTGACGAAGCAGATAAAATCACCTGACTCCTCGCGATCATGAATCCCCCGAGGCTCAGAACATCAGCCTGGCATAACAGACGCCGATGAGCCCCCGGCCCTGGCCCTCTCACTCAACAATCACACCTACTCATTACAGACACAAGTAGCCACACAAGATTAGTTTGATTGTGTTGCTGGAGAGTTTCTTCAGCCGGTTCTTCTCTGCCAGCTATAACACGTTGCGAAGCGGTAGTAAAGATAGACGAAGATCGGCTCCGCCGGCGGAGTCGACAACGAGTTCCCATTATAACACTTCAGCCTATTGGCTTAGTTCATTCAGCCTCTGACGGCTTAATCCGATAGAGTCATTCCCCCCGCAGCGGTCGAGCCGAGGTCGAACTTCACAGGAGGTGCCTCCTCGAGCGCGCTGTTTCCGGGCTGAGCGCCTCCGCTTCCACGGAGTCGGGAAGCCCTCCAAGTCCGGTATCGCTGAAACAGCCATCTGGAGCCTGCACAAAAACAAAAATGAGAGAACATTGTCAATCCGACCTTGGTCGGGGGCAGAGTCTCACTTCAGCTTTGGTTCGATGCCATAGAAACTTCTAGGGTGGCTAATTATTGTGCGAGAAGTTCGACTCAATTAAATTAACTATTAATACGATGAGCGGAATATTGAATTCAAATGGTAAGAGCCTTGAGCTGATCGTGTTTCATGCGGTGAGTAAGAATACTGATGGAAGAATACTGTCCCATCCGTCCTATTACAATCACTTTATTTATATTTTATTCTGCTTCGATTGGGTATCGAGCCCATAAACAAGACGATATAAGACTACTTCTACAATCAGAAACATACCGTCGAATGGGGAGATTGTAGAATTTTTTTTTTTTAGTTGGTACTGGACAGTGCGAAAGCGTGGGCGTTGAACCGGTGGCCGGAAGCTGAAGAAACACAATTCATAGAAGGCTCTTGGAAATGGGAACCGGCTCAGTCGCTCTCTTATATTTTGCTCTTTAAACTCATCGCTAAGGATCCTGGGAACTCTCATGTGAGTGTAAATTGTATATTTTTCAAGTGAAACTTCTTTAGCATTGTTGTGATTTGAAACGCGATGAAACGAAAAGCGACACTAAAAAGAGATAAACACATAAATGTATAGGACTAAGCCTTCGAGAGTTGCTGCGAGTTTGACATTGCGAAGCACAGATTAATAGGTCTAATTTGGAACTGATAATAATATATTTTATATATATATATCCTTGTATACATCATATAATTATGCACCCAAGGACTAGCCCGGGTCAGTGTAGGATGTGTCAAATCTGCCAAGCTGCCTTCGACAAGTGTAGTGGGAGGCCTGAGCCCAGCAGTGGGAGATTTATGGGTTGATATTATAACTATATTTACTTTCAGCTGATGCGTCAGATCCAAGTGGTCCGCCCGCTGGGTGCAGCCCGGCTCGTCCCCGTCCGATACGTGACCGAAAGTGCCAGGGTCACGATCCTGCTGCCACTGGTGTTGACGCCACAGACCCTGTTGGACACCCCCGGATTCCTTCAGAAGTACGAATCACTCTGTATAACGCAGGACAAGAATACCGCGTTGATTGTGGTAAAAAGTTTTTGATACTTTCTTTTCACTTTGTATTTTATTTGCTTCCGTGTTTGTGTATGTCACTTTAATGGCCCTAGGCGGAAGATCAGCGCTGGTCAACCTAACCAGCAACATGCTGAGCTAGGACCAGTTTAGAGCTACACTTGCTTCGTTTTTTGAAGTGAAACTTCTAATATTTTCTTAAGTTTTCGCGACTTGTATACATAATAAAACTACGTTTTAACGGTTTTAAGCGCGGTAATTTTATTTGATTTTTTGCTATTGAAATCAAAAAACACCCAAATTTCAATAGAGAAGATGGTTGGCAAGTACCACCTGTTTGGGATCCAATTATCAAAACTATTAAGACCCAAACCCAGCAAAAACCAGCTGCCAGACCTCAAGACACTGTGAGCTCTTTCTGCATACAACGGAACACAAACCAACTTGACTGATAATTACTTTTATTTTTCCTTCCACCCATTTTAATATTATATAAAATTATTAGAGCTAAGCATGTTTGCTGAAGAGTCTCTTGCGCCGCTTCTTCTCTTCAAGCCATAACATGTTGGGAAGCGGTAGTAAATTAGATTAGGCTCCCATAGAGTAAATAATGACCATAAACAAAATTAAAATTAAATAATTAAAATTAACAAGTTGGCGGTAGGCTAAATAAAACTAACAATACTCGTTGACACTTGACATCTTTGTCTTCCGTGACCACGGCCACTGAAAAGTGGCCGAAACGTCGGAAAAACCAAAATCAAATAAAATTACCGCGTTTAAACCGTTAAAACGTAGTTTTATTATGTGAAACTTCTATATAAACGGGGGGGGTCTTAGGATTTTTCTGTCACGAAAAAGCGTTACGGCCGCGTCGAGGAGGGGCATAAATTTAGAGTGCACTATGGCTGCGTTTTTTTGGTTTCGGATCGAATTCAGTATTTTTGTTTGATAAAATAAAATATGTTTAAATAAAAAATGCATTAATTAAAATGTACCTAACCTAACCAAATTATAATTTGCAGTAAACCTGCGAAAAATAGAAATGTCTGCTGGGACACATGGTAGAAGTGAAACGTCAACGAACAAGTGGAAAAACGAATGGCAACAAAATTTTAACTTGGAAGTTCAACTTCGCAAGTAAAACTTCGAGTTACAATTTTGTTCCGATTCGTTTTGCCACTTGTCCGTTGAAGTTTCACTTCTACTATGTTTCTCACTGCATGTTACATTTATTTACTTATGCTAGTGTAATGTATTCTCATTTGTGTTGTAGTTGTGAATAAATGTTTCTTCTTTCTTAATTTCAATGTCTTTATTCATAAATTCCCGCGGGATTCCCGGCGCACAAAGTACTACAGCATTTAAAAAAGTATGTATGCTAACGTTCTAGCCAAAACTGTCTCGCAATAAGCTAATCGTTATGTACCCAAAGAATTACAAACCGCTCCCAGGAATTCCCGGGATAAAAATCACAAATTAGTAATAATCTCCCTAGTGTGACATCACAGACTTTGTAATTTTACATCAAGAAATTATTGAATTATGAATTGAATTTAAACACATATTTATACATTTATATCCGTGCAGGAACGGAGAAAGAATACAATTTCCTGCGGCCGGGCGGCCTGTCGTAAGAGGCGACCAAACAACCCACAGCCAGGTGGTAGGGCATTTGCCCGACTGGATGGCTACCACCCCTGGTTTAAAGTATGTAGCCATAACAACCTTGAGTTGTGTTCCGGCATTAGTGACCAGGTTCCAGTCTCCCTTAAGAGAGCAGCAGCGCATTTGTAGCACCCTTGGTGTTGCAAATGTCCATAGGCGATGGTTACCGCTTTCCATCAAGTGGGCCGTCAGCCTGTCTGCTGAACTCCTGCAATAAAAACAAAAAAAAAACACATGCACATACAGATAGAGTTGGAAATATGTTGAAGTTTTTCGTTAATAGTTCAAATTTCGTGTTTTAAAGCTTAAATATAGTAGTTTTGAAATGTGACGTTATGAAATTTAGGCCACTCCCACCCCTTGTTACACTTCGTCGACACCCTCCCGAAACGTGTGACAATTTATTGATGGCCTCTATATACTAAAACAATATGTCACACATGAGTTCAATAAATAAATTGTGAACGCAGTAAACTAAAAAATTACATCAAATTCTAATGATCATATTATCAAGATTAGCATCCTGGTTATATGGGTTTAGCCATACGGTTATAACCATATAACCATTGGCTTTAGCCATGTGGTTATAACCATATAACCATTGGCTTTAGCCATGTGGTTATGACCATATAACCATTGGCTTTAGCCATGTGGTTATAACCATATATCCATTGGCTTTAGCCATGTGGTTATAACCATATGACTTCGTTGGGTACTCAACAAAGTTATATTTGAAAAACTATTTTAACATTTCAATATAATCCTTCAGGTAATAATCCGTCAGCAATCTGACAATGTAACTTCATCGAACTCAATTCACGAGTCTCTGGGTGCCATCGCAACGAAGCACAAGAACACTCAAATAGAGACACTGGAATCCTCTATGGACGACTTTCCCGACGCTGACGAGGTTGAACTCTTCGAGAGGGCTGGCAGGGTTGCCATCACAACGGCCGCAACGAAACTGGCAAGGGATGCATTGGTGCTAATAGTTGTACCGCATATGGACTATAACCAAGATTTTTTGAATAGGGTAAGTGTTATTATACTTATATTATAAGAATATATCTTGATATCCTTCCCAAGTCTGTAAACCAAATTGGCAATCGACGCGAATTGGAATCGTAACTTTTGACGGTTATGGTATTCTGCAACAAGGCTTATAACCGGTTTTAATCGGTTATAACCGGTTTAGTCAACTATTTCGTTTGGATGTAAACGTTAAAGAGAGTGTTACATGAACCGGTTTATTCTGCGAGAAGAAGTATCATTCTCATTCATCACGTATAAATGTTTGCTGTCCCCCTCTCACTTGTTACTAGAAATGGAGACAGTAGATGTAATACTCAAATTACCTCATTTTATTAATTGCACCTAAAGCGTAGACTTAGCATCTTAGTCAAACCCTTTCGGGTTTTTAACGGCTTGCTCTAAACGCCATGATAATTTAGTCCCTAAAACAACCATACGATTGGCAGTGAAGAATTTTCCCATGGGAAGAGTGCGTGCTTCTATTGATAACTGGCCTCAACGTTTAAAGGACTGTATTGCAGCCAATGGAGACAACTTCGAATAAGCTTTTTATATTTTAATTTTTTTTATATATTTATGTATTAAACTAACACACTGTAAAACTTATAAATGTTATTTGCGATAGAAAAAAAATCTTTCTTTCAATATTTATGGCAAGACTAGTTATTATAATCAAAGATCGATCGATATCCAGTTTCTCTCCGGAATGACTGGTTTATCCTATGGGTTGAACTAGGCCTTTCAGCAAAACCCGAAATAAATTCCAATTTCGGCCTTTGACTTTTGACTAAAGTGTTTTTAGTCAATATCGATATATAAAAAATGTATTTTTTTTTTGACTAAATAAAAATGGTAATCGAAAAAAAACCGTTAAGACAGAAAAAAATGGAATTTATTACGAAAAAAAACCGATTAAATCTAAACTGGTTCTAAGCCTTTTTACAAGCTTTTATTTAACTCGCAATGGATGTATGTAAGTTCAAGTGGATTCTAGCATGTTAAATTTGACCAACTTCCCGGTTTCCGATTGAGCTGAAATTTTGCACGCGTATGTATATCGCGTGACAATACAATAATATGGTACCATGGAGTTGATCTGATGGAGTCGGAAGGTGGCCATAGGAACTCCTGTACTAAACAAGATAGACCCGTCGTGTTTGGGCTCGTTTCACTCGTCTTGGCTAGAGCACTCTGCTGCTACATCTCAAAAGCTTGTATTTGAAAACTTAAACCAGAGTCTGTCAATAAAGTTGGGTGCGAACTGTTAGTCCCGAGCACTTATATGTAAAAAAAAACACTTTTGGCTATTAGGAGGCCCTTTTTATTTCACTATTATGAATAAAAAGTGACTTGGAGTTTCAATATACGGGACCTCAAAGGTCTACCGGACCGATATCGTATTAGTTTAAGCAATCCAGCCGGCAGGCATAAACCAGGTCCGTAGCTGTAGAGCTGTGGCTAATAACCAAGAGAACTCTGCGAATTTGGAAAAAGATTTGGTATTTATAGGCAATTGCCACCCCTGGTCTAGAGTATGCCGCCATAACAACCTTGAGTTGTGTTCCGGCATCAGTGACCAGGTTCCAGTCTCCCTTAAGAGAGCAGCAGCGTATTTGTAGCGCCTTTGGTGTTGCAAATGTCCATAGGCGATCGTAACCGCTTTCCATCGAGTGGGCCGTCTGCCTGTCTGCTGAACTCAAGCAATAAAAAAAAAGAAAATTGCTGATCGACATCTTGGAAATTGATGTTAATGAACTGTCCGACTCAGCAATAAGTGCTTACCGAATAGGGTTGTTTTTTTTTTTTATTGCAGGAGATCAGCAGACAGGCAGACGGCCCACTTGATGGAAAGCGGTTACCATCGCCTATGGACATTTGCAACACCAAAGGTGCTACAAATGCGCTGCTGCTCTCTTAAGGGAGACTGGAACCTGATCACTAATGCCGGAACACAACTCAAGGTTGTTATGGCGACATGCTTTAGACCAGGGGTGGTAGCCATCCAGTCGGGCAAATGCCCTACCACCTGGCTGTGGGTTGTTAAGTCGCCTCTTACGACAGGCCGCCCGGCCGCAGGAAATTGTATTCTTTCTCCGTTCCTGCACGGATAAAGGTTGTGACGGAAGGTTCCCATTTAGGTCCGGATGAACACGATCCAAGGCGAGCAATGGTACCTGCCGAGCGCGTTCGCCCGGTTCGCGCTGTACGACCACCCGCGCTTCCTGACGCCCGCGGGCGCCAAGCCGCAGGTCAACACCGGCCGGTTCAACCTGAACGTGCACAACGTGCTCTCCTTCTACAGGAGCGACTACGACTCCGGTCTGTATGCTTTTATATTCACTTTCCATCACAGCGTTATTCGCAGTTTTACACTATGTGTCGCTTAGGTCGCGTTCCACCTGAATTGTCACATACTGTTTTATTGAAGTTTTATATATCGCCTGTCAGGATATGCAATTTTCGACATTTTGGTTTTATTTCACTAATGACCATAAAAAGCATTGTTTTTCAATAGCAGCAACAAAAAGGTAATTTTTCCTCATAGTTTTTAAAATAGCCACATTAACAATGTCATATATGCCACCATCTCCCATTAAAAAGGGGGGTATGCGGGGTATATTTTTGTAAGAAAGAAATTACTAAGACTGATTATCTAAGCTAATGAAACCTGAAATGTGATTATTAAGTGCCATTCATACAGGTAGACTTTATAATTAATGATTTTAACAAATTTTATGGCAGGTTGTTTTCATTTTGTCCCTAAATTGTCAATTATATTTGATTATTTGTTATTTGTGAAACAAATTTATTAAAAATTGGATTTAATTTATAATATCAATTTAAATACGGCATAAACTTAAACAGGATTTACTAATGACTATGTTGGACGTGGCACTTTTTACAAAGAATAAATATGTTTGTCCATGTAACTTTGTTGGATGTGACAGATCCGACAAATCATGATGACCCATGTACGGACAACAAAGCCATTACTAGCTTTTCAAACATTTAGATAAGTAAAAATGTTAGTAAATTGCATTGCAAATAAGCTCTCGAACATATATTAACATATACTATTTTTTTTGAAAATTAATTCTTGTAGTAAAAAAAAAAAATATAAGCAATTCAAAGTTCAGAGCGCTCTCCTGTAAAGTTGCTGATTTGCAGATCTGACTCTGTTAATAGGCACAGGCGATATGCGTTCACTGGGCAATAATTTCTAATTGTGTATTTAATTTAATTACAAATATATTTGGGTACATGTCAATGTAAAAAAATATTATTCCAATTTCTTGTACCAGTTTCATACGTACCGCTGAACAGTGGAACTCTTTAGCGTCGTCTGTTTTTCCTGAAGAATACAATCTAGGCGTCTTCAAGTCTCGCGTGAACAGACTTGAACTCCTTCTACTTCTTGGTAAGCGTGCTCCACCTTAGACTGCATTTCCACCTGACATCAGGCGCAGTGTCAGTCAAACGCGAACCTATTCAATGTAATAGAAAAAAAGTTTCGGTACGATCAACAATCGTTATACTTCGGCACGTCAGTAACAGAAGACCTTCAATCTGTATTGGAAGAACAATTCCATCTATACTCTGATGTTTAATTACGTGGACTAAAATGACAGCTGCGATCGACCTTTTTCTTGTTGCAAGCTGGGAGCAACTCACGACTCTGAGTTGAATCCTATAGAAATTCTGTAGGATTCCAACTCAGGGGTTAGTTGTTGATTTTTTTAAATTTTTTTTTGTTGCACGAGTTCAGCAGACGGGCAGACGGCCCACTTGATGAAAAGCGGTTGTGATGTCCATCGCCTATGGACATTTGCAACATCAAAGTTGCTACAAATGCGCTGCTGCTCCCTTAAGGGAGACTGGAACCTGGTCACTGATGTCGGAACACAACTCAAGGTTGTTATGGCGACATACTTTAGACCAGGGGTGGTAGCCATCCATTCGGGCAAATGCCCTATCACCTGGCTGTGGGTGGTTTTGTCGCCTTTTACGACAGGCCGCCCGGCCGCTGGAAATTGTATTCTTTCTCCGTTCTAGCATGTCTATTCTCAGTGACGCATGACGTCTCCATGTGTATGTCTTTGAACTGATTTTAATGAATTTTATGTCTGCACATTTCAGTTCAGAAATTAATCACGAGTTTCCGCCTTTAAAGCACATGCTAGCTGAAGCTTAGGGATTTTTATTTTTCAAAACTATCTAATTGTTTTAACTTGTAAGGCGGAACTACCACAAATTTGTTGCCGAAACTGTCAGACACGGCTAATTGGGAAGCACCACAAATTTGTGGTCAAATACAAATAATTGAAACGAACGTTGAACTGATACGTTCTCCCTCTAACTACATACAATTTGTAATAGAATAAAAGAGACGACATAATTCTCTTGGTTTCGGCGCGGTAATTTTGATGGTAGCTGGCAGCTTGTGAAAAAAAAAATTGGCCCTTACAAGGTTAATAAATAGTTAAAATACTATTTTATACATAAAATAACTAAGAATGTACCTTCCACAGCTATAGCAGAGTACCGTGGCCCCCAGTCGTCGTCAGTGGCCGACATATTGGCAAAGTCACCCCTCCGTTGCATATTCGCCCCGGAGCCGGGGGTGGTTTTGTCCCCACGCCCCCCCGCCTGCCAGCACTCACCCCAAAGGGACAACTGCATCAAGAGACTGAGGGATGATAATTTTGCACACCTCGACTTTGGGGCGAGGCATTCTCTTGCCCAGTTATTATTGGAATATCAGGCTGATTTGTCCTGATAAGTATTGTGTACAATCTTCAGAATCATAATTAAAAGTACACTTAATGAAACCGTATTCAAATTGCTACAAAATATATCTGACCTATATTAGGGTGATTTATTTTTCTGTCCGCACCCGATATTTTGTTGTGTATTTCGGAAAAAAACCCAGAAAGTTACAGCCCTTAATATTAATTTTAAGTACTGTCCCTGAGTGTGAAAAGATTTTTCATATAAATTACACTTAAATCATTTTTTTTTGTTTTTCTATAATTCAGCCGCATTTTATGCTGTCACATCGGGCTTGGTCGCGATTTACTCAGAATGAAACAATCTACAATAGTGTCTATTGCGGGGAATGTGTAACTTATACTGGTGAGTTGGTACACGTCACTGAAGTTGATTTTCACCTAAAATTCTAGTATTTTTGCTGTTATCTCCACAGCAATGGACTATACAAAAATAATCAAATAGCAAATCTGTTGGAAATTTAATTTCCTCCAAAAAAATATCGTAGACCTAATTGCTTAGATCAGTATTTTCTGAGATATTGAATTTTAACTCATTAGTGGTATAAAATTTTTATAGTTTATGGAATGGTTTTTCCGACATACACAACAAAATTTCGGGAGGCAACCGAAAAAATAAAATTAGACCGAAAAATCACCCTACTGACCTATTTCACTTATGGTGTTGATAGCGTGTTAGAAAGGGATACATGTACAATCGCACATTTACTATTTGAAAGTATCAAATTTATCACTAGTTTAAAACAATACAATGATACATCATCAGTCTTGATCTTTATTAATTATTATTTCGCAGTTCCTTTAATTAATAATGAAATGTCAATAAATTAAGTAATAATAAAATATTAACAGTGTAATAACACATTTATTATGTGTAAAATATTAAATAAAAATAAATATCTGAACTTATTAGCCTTCCTATCCATAAGACGGCCAATATATTAAGGAAATCAGGAACTATGCATAATAGATTATGCAGTTTTACTCTCGCATTTAAATTTATTCAAATTACAATAAAAAAGGGATATCATAAAATTAGGTCCCATAAAACTCTGTGCTATGATCCCACGAAAACTCTTAAAAGTTATATGGCCTGTGGTATTGAACAATATAGTAGTACGAGCAAAACTTAAATGCATTCGTGAAGTTTGTACATGTAATTTCGCAAAACACAATTATAATTATAAGGTTCACGTGGTGGCATGTGCAAGGAGTGTTGCGCTCTCGTTCTTTCGTTAGCCGCAGTCGCATACTGTCTCTTTCGCAGCACACACTGTCAGTTGCAGTTGTATTAACGTTAACACTTGATTCGACCTGCGTATACTCAAGCGGCTAACTTCACTCGTGACTCATTTAAATTTTGCGCGTATTGTACATCTCTATAAATATTATAAACGCGAAAGTATGTAAGAATGGATGTATGGATGTATGTTTCTTACTCTTTCACGCAAAAACTACTGAATAGATTTTGATGAAACTTTACAGTAATATAGTTTACACATTAGAATAACACAGGCTAAAGATATAGCGTGAATTATCCAAAATAGAACGATTTTCCAACACCACGCGGATGAGTCCGCGGGCGCAGCTAGTTATAAATATTAATAAACCAAGAACAATGTGACTTTGTTTTATTCTTAATATTATGTATACATGTAATTATTTTATAATTCCGCACGTAATAAATGAACATAGTTTATAATTATTGTTTTTTAATGTTTCATAATTACCCGTGAGATCGTGACCTTAGCGCTTGTGCAGATAGCAGCGCCAGTTGTGAGCCCACATTAAACATGACCTCTGCCCGAGGCTTGGAACTGGTTAACCCTTTAAGCTCACTATTAGCACATATGTGTCCGCGATAAGAGTGCAGATCGCGTTTGTGTTGTTGTCTCACTCTGTTTATATATATATATATATATATATATATATATATATATATATATATATATATATATATATATATATATTATTGCACTTGATGGAAAGCGGTTACCATCGCCTATGGACATCTGCAACAGCAAAGTTGCTACAAATGCGCTGCTGCTCTCTTAAGGGAGACTGGAACCTGGTCACTAATGCCGGAACACAACTCAAGGTTGTTATGGCGACATACTTTAGACTAGGGGTGGTAGCCATCCAGTCTGGCAAATGCCCTACCACCTGGCTGTGGGTTGTTTTGTCGCCTCTTACGACAGGCCGCCCGGCCGCAGGAAATTGTATTCTTTCTCCGTTCCTGCACAGATAAAAATATAATATATAGGAGTTGTATGATTTGCATGAAATGGGTATATTACGAGATAGTGTTAGTGTTAGTCTTGCGGCTTTTTGGTATATCGATAATTGTCTTAAGGGTTAAACACAACGGGTTTATTCAAATAAACCATTTTAACGAAATTTTGTTCCCAAAAACCGTTAAATTGAACTTAAAGTGAGAACAAAACCGAAAAATGCTTATATACTTGGGCTGTAATCGGTTCAACTTTTTACCGGTTTCCAAGTCTTGCCTCGGCTGTGTCAAAGGAATCAAGAGTGTATGACGGTGGTGTGCAAACCAAATACATGTAATTAATAGGATACATAGATATTAGACATACATACATACATCGCTTCACGCCAGTTCCCTTGCGGGGTAGTCACGAACAACAGAGCGCCATTCAGGCTTGTTCTTACACACCTCACTCGCTTCTTTGACATTCATAGCTCTTGTCATGCACGCTCGTCTGTTCTTAGATATTACATAATACATATAATTAAGAAACAGAAAAAGAAAATAGTAAAATAACAAATATTAACACTTTCACAGTCCAGGTACTGCAAGTGGGACCCGGACGTATAGTTCTGCACGTCCGGGTCTTATATGTGCTACCCGACTGCCATAGTATTTCATATAAGAAAATATCTTTGGACTCTACGGAAAGGATCATTATTGAGAGATGAACTTCTAGGGCTTGAAACTAGTGAACTAAAATTCTATTGTACCTCCAAATGTCTTGATATTTGACCAAGTTATGAACAATACAAAACTGTAAATGAAATATAGAAATTGAATAGAGAATATGAGTTTTATATGACTTATCCTAAATGAAATTTAGCAAAACATACCAAAGAGAATGGTTTCTCACATTGTTTACAAATATGATCAACTTTTTTGTTCGTCGTAACACAGTGAACACCGTCTCCTTATAACTTTTTTGTCGTCCTTACGAGGTATTTCCTCAAGATAATTATTTGTGGTTCTTCGTGACGGCGGGATGGATGTCATGGACGATGACGGACGATTAATGGAGGAAGTATCTTCTTCTAAATTCAACAATAGTCGTATAATACGCAATTTAGCTTGGAGTATAGTCATTTTTTCTATATGTACAGCAGTGGGATGTAGTTTGTTATAAACCAAAACGCTGTTTCTAATTGCTACGCCGAAAATCATGTCGATTGCATTTTTTTTATACCATATCAATGACTTTCTTATTGATGATTGATAACTGCATAGTTGGTCCGAGAAATCAATGCCCTTTTTTTTATTATATTCCAAAACTACTTTGGATTTTGGTTTAGGATTTCTTTGGCCAGTCATACACATTTCATTCAGGTGGAAATCATAAGAACATCTCTTTTATCCTACCATTTGCTCAAGGTAACATCTTTTTTTTTGGCTGGCAATAATTTCACCCCGGTGTAGCTTTTTTGCCTTCACATATCCCGGCAGTTGTTTTCGATTTTTTTCTTAGAGTGCCACAAAGATCAGTTTGATTAGCTAAAAGATATGTCGCTAGAGGGAAACTAGCAGGGTTGGGCAGTATTTGAAATACTTGTAATTGAAATACGTAATTGAAATACAAATTCGTATTTTGTATTTGTATTTCAATTACTTGTTAAAAATGTAATTTGTAATTAGTATTTCAAATACCTGACGCTGAGGTATTTTGTAATTAGTATTTCAAATACTTATGGTTGCAAAATACATTTCACAAAATACATTTAGCTACCTTATTGATGGGTGTGTTCTTCAGAAAATAGCGCTCGATAGCTTTCATAAGTTTCATAAGAAAATGGTAACCGCTAAATATTAGGTAAGTTCTGCAGTACTGGCCATTTAAAAGAAATATTTTTGTTTCGCTAAGATATATAATTTCAAATTAATTTTACTTTGAAAACATGAAATTCTTTTTTTAAAATTAGTCATTTGTTTATTGATAAGTGTCATGTTTTCTTCGCATTTGAATCTTTTTCATCATCATGGATAGTTAAAAATTCGAGTAATTATGGAATAAGAGTACCGTAGTGGCAGCAACGCGACAAGAGCGACAAGCAACATCAACAACCTTTATGAGCGAACACTACAATGAACGTACCACTTGTTATTGGTTTTCCCGCTTCCATTCTGGAAATTTCGACCTTTCTTTATAGCTGGAGCACAACAGACAGGCTGACGGCCCACCTGATGGAAAGCGGTTACTGTCGCTTATGGACATTTGCAACACCAGAGATTTCATCAACCTGCTGCCAGCCTCGAAGAAATTTTATGGCACCCTTTTTGAAGAACTCCATATCGTAGCGCTGTGGAAAAACCTCGGCTGGGAGCTCATTCCAAATCCCCACGGTATGCAGGAAAAAGGTTCTACAGAACCGTTGCGTACATGAGCGAAGCGGCTTAAGGAAGTGGGGGTGAAATCCCAACACATGGTGAGTGGTTCGGTGGTAGAAAGAGGACGAATACACCAATATATACAGTTCTTCCAAATACACTCCGTTATACAGTCAGTAGAATACGTAGAGAGAGCGAAGTCTCTCATAAGGCCAAGCGTATCTAGACCATCTGTGAGTATGGGATCATCAACAACGTCAACAGCTCGACGTTGAATACTGTCTAGGGGATCGAGTTGGTAGCCAGGTGCTCCAGCCCAAAAGTGTGAGCAGTACTCCATATGCGGGCTCACCTGGGTTTTACAAAGCACAAAGCGTTACCGCGGTGTGAAGTACTGCTTGGACCGGTTTAACATTCCCAGCTTCTTAGAGGCAAGTTTTGCCTTGCCTTCAAGATGGCCCCTCAACATCGTTCGCGATGTCAACACTGAGGATCCCAATACTCTTGGAGGTGGTAAGGGGAGTTCCTTGGAACTGAAGCGATTGCTCGAATGGAGTTTTTTTGGCAGATAATACGCAGACCTATGTCTTCTTGGGGTTGAAATGGACAAGGTTTTGTCTCCCCCATTCAGAGACTCTCTCTAAGGAATACTCTACTCAGATACAAGTCTAACCCAACTTTCCTCCACAAATGATCGAGGGACGTTTGCACGACCAGAGTACTGCGCATCGACTGTGCTGTCATTCGCATTGGAATGAATGTTGCGAATAGACAACATATCAATGATATGTAAGATGAACAACGTTGGCGATAGCACACAACCCTGGGGCACACCAGCGTTGATGGGCTTAAAACTTGAGGCAACAACCGTCGACAACGACTTGAACGCTGCGCTCATCAAAAGAGATGGATAGCCAGGTGCAAGACCCTTCGGGTATTTCATACGATGGCCGCTCCGATAGAAGAGCCCTGTGCCAGACCCGGTCGAAGGCCTTAGCAATATCTAGAATTCTAGACTAACTGCCAGTGCTTCCTCTTTGCTCTCAATGGCTTCAGCCCAACGGTGGGTTAGGTAAACTAAGAGATCTTGAGCTGAGCGACTGTGGCGGAAGCCGTATTGCCGATCGTTTAGCAGCTGGTAATCTTCGACGTAACACAGGAGCTGCGCGTTGATAATGCGCTCCATCACTATTGAGAGTAAAAAGGTTATTGCTATAGGCCTATTCGACGTGTCTGTTACGTACCCTTTTTTGGGGACAAGGTGCACGTGGGCAATCTTCCACGAAGCGAGGACACAACCCTTGTAGTAAGAGAGAGTGAAACGTCGGGCAAGGACTGGCTGGGGACAGCTCAGCTAAACACGTCTGCAGCACAATGGCAGAAATGCCATCAGGGCCAGAAGACTTTTTGACGTCGAGGGAGAAGAGAGCACATCGGACTGCTTTTTGAGTAAAGCGCACCTCCAACATTCTAGACTCACACAGGGATTGTAGGTGGAGTTTCTCCTATGTCTCAAGAGTTGAATTGGCCGCAAAGATTTCACCCAGAAGATTGACTTTATCTTTGGCGGCGTGTACCAGACGGTCGTCCACTGTGCGCAGAGGTGGAAGAGACGCCCGACAAAAGTTTACTTGGACAGCTGAGTGAATCCATGGGCGAGAGCAAAATCGTAGGCAGTAGTTCCTGACAGATCAATTCTCGAGGAACCCAACCACTCAACGTAATGGGCATTAAAATTTCGATTATAACTACATCTGTTAAAGGATACTGCCCAAAAACTTTGTCGATCACCTCATGAACGAGTTCAAAAAAGCAAGCTGTTTTAGTCTTTGTGCATTCCGTGCCATGGGACCGATATACGCACGCATAGATTCGGGTGGAACCACCAAAATCTACGCGTACCTACAAGATGGAAATATCCCTATCTTCAAGGCCGTGGAGATTAGAATAAAAAAATATAATAAAATTAGGTTAACTTATTTAAAAAAAAACGGCAATTTCATAGGCAAGGGACCTAATAATGATTATTATTTGATTTTTGTGAGTATTTTATTTACATAACCTAACACCTATTATTTTGTAATTTGTATTTCAATTAAAGGAAACCATGTATTTTGCCCAGCCCTGGAAACTAGTAGGTATAAAAATTATCTGCGACAATCAAACGACCAGCACCAAGTAAATTACGACATAATTTTACGACGATACTACCAGACTTATCTAAATTATCTATTTTTTTCATCAGCGCCGCAATATATCACATATTTCCAAACATAGCCATCTGCAGTACATAACTTATAAATTTTTATTCCATATTTATTCGTTTTGGATGGATTGTATTGGCGAAAAAGATGACGACCTTTAAAGGGTACCATGGACTCATCGATTATAACACAATCCCCAGGAGTAAATAGTTGTTGAGATTTGTTTACAATTTTATCAACAAGGGGCTGCACTTTGTATATATAATCTATTATATGGATCTCGTGGGGCTGAATTATCAGCAAAATGCCAGCATCTAAGCATTAGAGCAAAGTATTATAGGACATGCCTAGTTTGTGCATGAGTGGATGGTAATAAATTGGATCCTTTTTCCAATAGCATTCTAGAGTCGGCTTCACAATAATACCGGTGTAAAGAATAATTCCTAGAAATTTTTTCATCATATTCCGATCCACGTCTTTCCATCCAACAAGTCTGCCAGCGTTCGAATGAACTTGCGCTGCATATAAATTATTTTGTTCGACCACCATATCCAAAAAGTCGTCGTCTATGATATAAGAAAAAATAGACTACAGTGGTATGACTTTCAATATCGACACCTAAACGTTCTTGTTCAGTAAATGGTAAACGTTGTAGATCACGAACGTTATAACTCCATCCGTTATTCATGTCTTTAGTTTTCAAATGTCCATGTGGATCACTTCGAAGGATAGAACTATTTTGAAAAGAAAATTCACTTACTGAAAGTGCAGACACCGACGGCACCGGATTTTCGATAGGATTTGGTGATTATGTAATATTTATTCATAGGAATGTCATCAAAATCGCTCTGGTCATCAGAGTCAGAATCATTTTGCAGTAAAAATACTTCCTCGTTGACAAGTATTTGTTGGGGATGAGAATATTGAATGAATCTGTATATATTTTCCAATGTTTCATTATCAGAACTTCCTGAATTATGTCGATTATCTTGAGGCACTTCATAATCAGGATCATCTTCATCACTAGCGTATAATGGATCTAATGACGAATCACTCAATTAATCTAATTCTTCGTCACTATTTTCTAAATTACGCAAAACATTGTGGCGAATGATGGTGGAACCATCTAGTTAGTTTAAGAACTTTTAGAAAAAGCTAGAAAATTCTGGAAGGAAAAGACAAGGACGGATATATTTTAGAAAGGGATAGACGATGATCGAAAGTTCTAGAATAGAAAGTTCGGGAAGGAAAAGACAGAGATAGATAGATGTTTAGAAAGGGACAGATATACACTATCCGTGCAGGAACGGAGAAAGAATACAATTTCCTGCGGCCGGGCGGCCTGTCGTAAGAGGCGACTTAACAACCCACAGCCAGGTGGTAGGGCATTTGCCCGACTGGATGGCTACCACCCCTGGTCTAAAGTATGTCGCCATAACAACCTTGAGTTGTATTCCGGCATTAGTGACCAGGTTCCAGTCTCCCTTAAGAGAGCACTAGCGCATTTGTAGCAACTTTGGTGTTGAAAATGTCCATAGGCGATGGTAACCGCTTTCCATCAAGTGGGCCGTCCGCCTGTCTGCTGATCTCCTGCAATAAAAAAAAAAGATAGTAACTAAAAGAATAACGAAATTATGGGTTCCAGAAGATTCTTCCGGGTATATAAGCAGCGTAAGGCGCGCCTACCGGGCAGTTTAGAGTTGAATTCAGTTCAAGACAGCGTAGCGACAAGTGCGATACGGAAGAGTTGGAAGAACAGTTTAATAGAAGATAGTGACGAGTTAAGTGGTGGATTTAGTGACAAGTTTAGTGGACAGTTAAGTGAAAGAGGGGTGTAGCGTAGTTTGAGAGACGAACCAGAAGCGAGCTACACGCGGTAATATCGGAGGTGCGCACGGCAGTAGCAGGAGGTGGTCTACGCAATATCAGCGACGGTATTGTGAGTGAGACACCTTATCGTCGGAACAGTGCATCGTTAGTCGTGCGTATAGAGGCCACTCTGTGGATAGGTATTACGTGCGGCTGTGTAAGTCAATAAAAGCGTTTATTTAAAAACTGGTGTTTCCTTCCAATCCTAAGTGCGAACCCCGCTCGCACGTAACAGTATCTTCTTCACTTGTTCAGCGAGACATTTTTTGTTTTTATTTGTAAACAAATTTTAACAGCTGATTGCTATAGATAAATAATGAAATGTACTATAGACTAAAAAATAACTCCGCAGAGTAAAATAAACTCCACGGAGTAAATTTAAAATGGATTTTACATGTGGGAACCCGGACTCCTGATGCTAATTACTCGTCCCAATTAGCCCAGAGTGTCCAGGGATCCACATACGGTACCCGTCACATACCATAGATCAGTGGATCCCAAACTTATTTTGTATCCTGCCCACTTTGAGAATATTTTTTTTTAGCGTCCCCTTTTTTTCACCTACTTAAAAACCACTAACGTCAAATTAAATTAATTGATTATTGTGAGCTATATTAGCGGAGATTAAACATTTATTTTAAACGAGACTTACTATAGCCCGCAAGATTTAACTTGAGACCTAAACGCAGTAGGTCGCGCTGAGGTCTCAAGATAACTCTTACGGGCTACACCTGCCAATGATAATGATTATTGAAACGCAACTTTATAGTATTCAGACAGAGACTCTTTTATTCAAAATAAAACAAACATAATCGATTCTTATATAAAAACTAATGTGAAGGATGAATCTGATGCTGTTTAATAAGTTTGTTGATATCAGGTTCCAATTTACTCAAGAACAGCCGCAAGTCACCACGTTTGGTAACATGCAAACGATTTATCTCTTTAGTAAGCAGCGTTGCCACAGCACTAAATCCACGATCACACAAATATGACGATGAGAATGCTATCGGGAATCGCTGAACGAATGACCACTATCTTGGGTACAATTGCGGGATCGGTTTTTGTAGCCAAAACTCTTGGTAGCCATTTTTGAACTTCATTTTTATTTTCTCGTTTGTTGTCAATTCTATAAGTTCTTCTTCCAGCTTAGGTGACATTGCTGTGTTGACATTTGAAAATGGATCCAACACCCAGTCTGGTATTTCCAATTTCAAAATGTCCTGGTATCGTTCGGTGAAGTTAATGTGGAGGTTTTCCAAATGTTGGCAGTAGGATAGCAAGTCATCGTTGCTGCAGGATACTGATAAATTCGGAAAACTGTGAAACTCACGTCTGCCCATATTCCTTTTGTGTAGAAGCAGGTTGGTTGCGAAAGCAGCAACAACATTTTTTACATACATACATACATAAATAGCTTCACGCCAGTTCCCTTGCGGGGTAGGCACGAACAACAGAGCGCCATTTAGGCTTATTCTTACACACCTCACTTGCTTCTTTCACATTCATAACTCTTGTCATGCACGCTCGTCTGTTATTAAGGCTCCTGACATCACCTTCTGCTAGTACACGATCAATTTGATCATGGAAGGTGTGTCGTGGCCTTCCACGACTTCTGCATCCATCCACTTTTGCATTGTATATCTGTTTAGTCATTCTTTCATCATGCATTCTTTCCACATGCCCGAACCACCGGAGCATTCCTTTCTTTACCTTCACCCCGACACTCAACATTTTTTGTTTTAATTAAATTTAGTTCATCGCCTTGCAGTTGGAGATTCATGTCGTTGAACAATTTATACAGGCCTGTCATGTAAGCTATATCATTCTTTGATGTCATGAGCTTGTTGCGCAATTCTGTATGTTTAGTTTCCAAGAGCTCTATCACAGAGTCAAACAGGTTGTAAAATCGAGTCAGACAATTGCCTCTTGATAACCAACGAACTTTAGTATCAAACAACAAACGGTTGAAATCTTCGTAATTAGTAACACAAAGCTGATGAAATAATCTATCATTCAACGAGCTGTTACGAATTTTATTGATTCATGACATATTGCAGGGATTGAAATAGTCGTTCACTTAAGTTTCTAGCAACCAAATGTGTGTGTCTATGAATAACGCAATGTACAGCAAGGATATCTGGAATTCGAATGGAATGGCACCCTGTCATAGCCGGAGCGCCATCCGTAGCAACTGATATAATATTTTTCAAGGGAATCTGTTTCTCATCACAAAACTTTTCCAATGTATTGAATATGGTTTCGCCTTTTGTATCCGTCTCTAAATTTCTAGCAAACAATAGTTCTTCACATATTTTCTCATCTTTTATTTCTCATTATATATAACCAAATATATACATTATTAATATGTATATAGCAACAAGACAGATATATACAATATCAATAATAGCAATGACACAATATATCAATATTATATACTTAGTCTGGCCATAAATACTGTTACAATTAAAAACAAACAAAATATTACGTTTGAATTTGAAATCTCTCATTTTTATATGATTGTTCATTGTGTTTTCTCATTTTGGCGCCATACATTGTACAACATTTTGCGATATTAAAATGGAGTGGGGCGATAAAGAGAACCGAATTGCTGTGATTGCATTACACAAAGTAGGAATGGAGCCAAATGCAATTTTTAAAACTCTCCATAGGCTTGGTATTAGTCAAATGTTTGTGTACCGGCCTATTAATAGGTACAATGAGACCTCCTCTATTTGTGACAGAAAAAGATCTGGCCGTCCACGAAGTGTTCGTTACTAAAAAGGTGGTCAAAGTAGCAAGGGAAAGAATTCGAAGAAATCCTGTCCGAAAGCAAAAAAAAAATATCTCGGGAGATGAAGACCTAGAACTATGTCGCGTATTTTAAACTATGACTTAGGACTTGCAGCCTATAAGAGACGCACTGATCATGTCTTAACTAGTAATTTAAAAAAGAATAGGGTGGTAAAATCGAAACAACTACTGAAGCGGTACGCAAAGGGAGGTCACAGAAAAATTTTGCTTACGGACGAGAAAATTTTCACAATTTAGCAAAATTTTAACAAACAAAATGACCGTATTTATGCTCAAAGTTCTAAGGAAGCTTCTCAATTAGTCGACAGACTGCAACGTGGGCATTATGCGTCTTCAGTGATGGTTTGGTGGGGTGTTAGCTATGAAAGAGTGACTGAGCCATATTTTTGTGAAAAAGGTATCAAAACATCGGCACAAATGTATCAAGATACCATTCTTGAGAAGTTAGTTAAGCCCCTTAACAACAGCATATTCAATAACCAAGAATGGTCATTCCAGCACGACTCGGCGCCGGGTCATAAAGCTCGGTTCACGCAGTCTTGGTTGGAAACGAACGTTTCGGACTTCATCAGAGCTGAAGACTGGCCGTCGTCTAGTCCTGATCTTAAACCGCTAGATTATGATTTATGGTCAGTTTTAGAGAGTACGGCTTGCTCTAAATGGCATGATAATTTCGAATCCTTAAAACATTCCATACGATTGGCAGTAAAGAATTTTCGCATGGAATAAGTGCGTGCTTCTATTGATAACTGGCCTCAATGTTTAAAGGACTGTATTGCAGCCAATGGAGACCACTTCGAATAAGCTTTTTATATTTTAAATTGTTTTATATTTATGTATTAAACTAGCGGACCGCGTTCGTAATACCGAAGTAAGAAAGAGAGTTGGTCTGAAAGAGAGTGTCGGGGTGAAGGTAAGGAAAGGAATGCTCCGGTGGTTTGGGCATGTGGAAAGAATGCTTGATGAAAGAATGACTAAACAGATATACAATGCAAAAGTGGATGGATGCAGACACCTTCCATGATCAAATTGATCGTGTACTAGCAGAAGGTGATGTCAGGAGCCTTAAGAACAGACGAGCTTGCATGACAAGAGTTATGAATGTCAAAGAGGCAAGTGAGGTGTGTAAGAATAAGCCTAAATGGCACTCTGGTGTTCGTGCCTACCCCGCAAGGGAACTGGCGTGAAGTTATGTATGTATGTATGTATGTATTAAACTAACACACTGTAAAACTTATAAATGTTTAAATAACGTAGAAATATGGTTGTTTCATCGAGTTTCAAATAACAGCGATTCTAAAGAAGTTTTACTTCAATAAACCTTATTTTAAAATTATTTTTAACCATCATAAATCGAATAATCAAGGTATGACATTGATAGGTGGCGTGGGATACATAGAAATAAAACCATATAATAAATGAAATGTGACGCCACGTAATTTAGAATTCCTCCCACCTCTTGTCACACTGTTTCACCTCTACTTTTTATCCGTGCAGGAACGGAGAAAGAATACAGTTTCCTGCGGCCGGGCGGCCTATCTTAAGAGGCGACTTAACAACCCACAGCCAGGTGGTAGGGCATTTGCCAGACTGGATCGCTACCACCCCTGGTCTAAAGTATGTCGCCATAACAACCTTGAGTTGTGTTCCGGCATTAGTGACCAGGTTCCAGTCTCCCTTAAGAGAGCAGTAGCGCATTTGTAGCAACTTTGGTGTTGCAAATGTCCATAGGCGATGGTAACCGCTTTTCATCAAGTGCGCCGTCTGCCTGTCTGCTGATCTCCTGCAATAAAAAAAAATACTGCGTGTGAACTGCCCACACAAACAATTTTTTTTATTTTAAAATTTGGATACGGCATTCTAAAAGCCCCGTTTCCCATCTATATGGAAATACCATTCATTAAAATATTATATTATCTATTTAGTATTGCTCTCCGATACTCAAACACTTCATCTATTGTTTGTTCATGATTTCAAAGTGCGGTTTTGTACGTGACTGAAATTCAAAATTAACGTATTATCTAAGGAGTACGAATAAATATATCAAAAATAGTTTATTCCGTTTCCTTGATATGCTCGTTGGGTAAACTTTAAGACAAGCCACGTATTTGTTTAGAGATATTTTTAAAAACCATATTTTTATTTTAAGAAAGATAGAAAGAAAGAAAGAAAAAGATTGATTTAGAACTACAATAAAACTGACTTAAACTATTAAAATAAAAAACAATAAATAAATGTAGTCCTAAATTGGCTTTAACTCAGCAAAACTGCCGGTTAATGTAACCAGCGCTGATCTTCCGCTAGGGCCATTCGTGACATACACAAACACAGGCAAACAAGATAAAAATGTGAAGTGAACCAAAAATAATAATAATAATGAAAAAAACAAACCATAATAACGTTAACTAAATATTAAAAAGATTAAATACTTATTACTTACATACATTGACATTGCTACCTATTATCAATTAAATTTCAAAAGAACCATATCAAACAACTTAATAAACAATACAGCATTTGACACAAGACATAAGTAACACAGTCAGGATATATCAGGCACACCACACACCTTCCACATGCGCACCATCATATAGCACTGGTTTTTTTCTTTTTTTTATTATTATTAACATCTCTACGGACTCGAGTTCCGTACCCTTTTTTACTATTTAATTTCTATGAAAAATTTTAGAGTCCATACACGCTTATTGTTTATTTTTGTTACTGTGTGTGACATTAATTTTGTGATTTTTATGTTGTGGTGTACCTTAAGAATAACTTATTATATTAATTTATTCTCATTTTAATACTAAACTTATACTAATGTAGATTGTATCTGTTGTGAGGAAGTGCATGTGCAGTGTTGGCTTTATATCTATACTTATATATAGTCCTATCTAGTGCCATGTGTGTTGTTTTTTTTCTTTTCTGTGCCTGGGTTATTAATTTTTAGGCTCTTTGTGTGTCTTGGTTTGTTTGTGGAGTGTGCGTGTAATGCAATGCGATGCTAGTGCGCGTTGGTTTGAGTATGTGTATGAGTTTTGTTGTTAGTTATGTGTTTGTGATTTTGTGTGGTGTTATAATTCATATAGCACTGGTATCTATGAATAAAATCGGCATTTTAAGTATAGGGGAACATGGGCATTCCGAGCCATAGGGTAACAAGAACCACTTTTATTTTAGAAGCATTTAAACACGTTAGATCATGTTTTGGGCAATGGGCTATGGGAGCCAAAGGTACTTTTTTTTTTTTTTAAAAACGAATCATTATTTTTGTTATTAATATTGAATTCCAATTAATTATTTCATTAAAAATATTTAAGATTATTTTAAAATGTGGTAATTTACAAGAGTTTCCGAGTTTTTCCTTATGTGGCACATGTGTTGAATTTAAATAAAAAACATATGTAAATATCTGTTAAAGTGAACGCAACAAATCAATAAACTTGACAGATCTATATCATATATTGTCTGTGGTAGCTTCTTTATTAAGATATTTTTTTTTATTGCAGGAGATCAACAGACAGGCAGACGGCCCACTCGATGGAAAGCGGTTACCATCGCCTATGGACATTTGCAACACCAAAGTTGCTACAAATGCGCTGCTGCTCTCTTAAGTGAGACTGAACCGGAACACAACTCAAGGTTGTTATGGCGACATACTTTAGACCAGGGGTGGTAGCCATCCAGTCGGGCAAATGCCCTACCACCTGGCTGTGGGTTGGTAAGTCGCCTCTTACGACAGGCAGCCCGGCCGCAGGAAATTGTATTCTTTCTCCGTTCCTGCACGGATAGATATTACCTACAGCGTGTTTTATTAAAATAACTCACAACGCCCAAAATGCTCCGTTAGCCGTTCCACAAGGCGACGTCGGTCGTTGTGGTCGTGGCGAAAACGTCACTAATGACGTCATCATTTTCGATCACACAACGACACATATCAAGAGATAGGTCGAATAACCCTTTCCAGTTGGGCTTACAATTGTAACGCCGGCAAACAAGTGGAACGTCGTGAACGTGGTCGTTGTGAGTCTCTAATGGAACGTAGCCATAGTAATCTCTAACTAGTCTGTGGTGAAGCCGTATTTAAAAAAAACAAGAAGTTTTTGGCGGGAACTGAAAGGAGACGTTGTGCTGTGCAGTTTTTTTTTCTAAAAATGTGTAAAATTAGTCTAAAATGAACAATACTTGTAGGATATTAATAGTTTTAATTTAGTAGTAAATGTGTGTTTTTGCGAGAAACGTGAACTATATAGCTAAATGTGGCCTTTCGAGTTTTCACAAGAACTCCGTTGAATGACGTCGATTGTAGCCTACAATACAACGGTGCCTGACTTAAAGGCCTAGTTGCCAAGCCTTAAATTTAAAAATAATAATAATATGCAAGTGATGATTTGATCATAGTCAAGTAAACAATAAAATAGAAATCACATTCAATTCTAATAAGATGCCAAATACAAATGCAGATTTATGCACTGGATTCCATTGTTTTCTTACATCGATTATAACTAAATAATACATATTACGCACCGTTTTAGAGTACAGTATATTTCCTTGTGTAAGGATGATAATACATTGTTTGTTGTTACAGATATCTTTTGTACATAATTTTTTAACCTACCTCAGACTACATTACTTTTGCATGAGTACAGCTGACAGGCAGATGGCCCACCTGATAGAAAGCGGTTACCGTCGCCTATGGACATTTGCAACACCAAAGGTCCTACCAATGTGCTGTCGCTCTAAAGGTAGACCGAATCTGGCTACTAATAACACAACTCAAGGTTGTTATGGCGGCATAATCTAGATCAGGGGTGTTAGCCATTGTCATCATAGACGGCCAAATATTAATGTAGGTTGTTTTGTTGCCTCTTACGACAGGCCGCCCGGCCGCAGGAAATTGTATTCTTGCCCCGAATCCAGCAGTAGTAGTGCGACGATGGCAGGCTAAGGATGTTAGTCAATACAGCCAACTCTGATGTTAAGTCTTTTTATAGCTTATCCGAATTGCAGGTTTTCGACTGACGCTATTCAACGGAGTTCTTGTGACAACTCGAAAGGCCACATTTGACTACATAGTTCACATATCTTATAAGAATATATAATTACTCCTCAAAAACTATCAGTATCCTACAAGTATTATTATTTTTAGAGTATTTTTTTTTATTGCTGAAGCAAAGCAGACAGGCTGACGGCCCAACTGTGATGGAAAGTGGTCACCGTCGCATATGAGAAACTGGTGGCCATCGATGCCGGAACGCAACTCAAAGTTTTTATGGCGGCATACTCTAGACCAGGGGTGGTAGCCATTCAGTCGCGTAAATGCCCTACCATCTGGCTGTGGGTTGTTTTGTCGCCTGTTACGACAGGCTGCCCGGCCGCAGGAATTTGTATTCTTTTTCCGTTCCTGCACGGATTTGAAGTCAGTCCAGTGCTACCAACTCTTACTGACTTTAATATTCCTGATCGAATATACTGAAGTCATTAGAAGTAAGCAAAATGTAATAGTTGTTAAGATTTGTTGAAAAAAGAAAGAAAGAAAACAAAGAAGAAAAACACAATAAAAAAATTCCCCCCTCCTTTATTTATCCTTAGTTATTAAAAGAAAAGAAATGAAAAGAAAAGAAAAATAAAAATCTCCGTTTTGATCTATAATGGAGGAGAAAAAAAATACTGAAGCCAGTCCGCTTTCTAAATCAGTCCGCTTCCTAAGTCAGTGTGCTTCCTAAGTCAGTGCGCTTCCTAAGTCAGTAGTTGAATCAATATAAATCAGCCTTTATATTGGGCTAGATTATCACAAGTGTTTATGGTAAATATGACGTTGCTTTAAATATGTGGTTTCAGATAGGATTTGGCCAGTCAACGCGCGAATTCTGTACCGTGCAGTCTTATGTCATACGATCTTCTAAAATCAGTCGAAGTGTTTACCTTAGAGTGAAATAATATTATTAGTGATTATCCTACCAATATAAACGTAAAATAAGAAGCACATATTATTAATGTAATAAAACTACGTTTTAACGGTTTTAAGCGCGATAATTTATTTGAATTTTATTATTCCGACGTTTCAGCCACTTTTCAGTAGCCGTGATTGTTAAAGTTTTATTTAGTCAAACGCCAACTTGTTCCTTTTAATCATTTAGTTTCAATTTCGTTTATTGTTGTTATTTACTCTATGGGAGCCTAATCTAATTTACCACCGCTTCGCAACATGTTGTGACTTGAAAATATATGACATTACATACATGTTAATAAACTATTAATTTTATTAACTAATACAATAAATGATACTTTAAGTAGTTCTAAGACTACAAGTAGAATTAGAATATTGAGCTAGGGCAGCGTCTTCTATGGGTATCGATCCTAGAAGGCTGGCTACGTTACCTCATTGGATAATGATCCGTTGCCCTCTGATCACCCGAAGAGTCTTTTTAAATACATTACAGTTTCTTTCTCTTAATTTACAAGCTATATTAAAAGAAACCAAATGCTTTTCAATACAATTATTTTTTGAAGGTTTAAAAAGACTCTTCTGGCTACGTTCCATTAGGGACTCATAACGACCACGTTCAGGACCGCGATTGTTCCCGTTCCACTTGCTTGCCGGCATTACAATCGTAGACCCAAGTGGAGTTGTGAGCGTTGTGTGATCGAAAATGATGACGTCATTAGTGCCGTTTTCGCCACGACCACAACGACCGCGGTCCCCTTGTGGAACGGCTAACGGGGCATTTTGGGCGTTGTGAGCTATGACTGGAACGCCCTGTCTGAAGTTTCAATTCTAAAGATAACACTTTATTGAAACAAAGAGGCGATATACTTAAACCGCTTAAATACTACAAATTAGAAATATAAAATAACTTTGATAAAACAATAGTAAGACTAATCGTTTAAACCGTGCCATTATAAAAGATAAACTTGGTATATTATACAGTTAAAGTTAAATACGTATTACTTGCTTGGCAACGGTTTGTTAATATTGTATTACTTGGATATGTCTGCGACTTTGTCCGCTCTCGACTTGAAATTCCTCGATCACAAAGCATCGCAGCATTAAAAAAAAAGAATGTGCGCTATCACATTGTAATATAATTTTTTTGTTAATCAGGCCATTTTAAATTATTCCCAGAAAAATTCCCGCTAAATTCCCAGGCTAAAAAGTAGCGCAGAGTTTAAGTCTAAGAATTAGCTGTCGATCAGCGAAAACCATATCGAAATCGGGTCAGTAGTTTTTACGTGAATCCCGAACAAACAGACAAGAAATTTAAAAAAGTTGCATCGTGTTCTCCGTCGCTTATATATAGTCTATTTCAGTTGTTTTTTTAATAGCTTCAATGCACAGACACGGCATGTTTGGAATTTTATAATAATATAATAATAAGCTGTCCCGGCAGACGTTGTTCTGCCCTGAAGAAATAAAATTTAGAACCCGATTGCAGCGCCACCTACCGGGTCCAATTGTGAATCTAAACCATCCTCGAATCCACTTGAACACACACAAAAAAAATCATTCAAATCGGTCCAGCCGTTTAGGAGGAGTTCACTGTCACCACACGTACAGAAGAATTATATATATAAAGATAAAAGAAAGTCGTGTTAGTTACACTATCTATAACTCAAGAACGGCATTACCGATTTGGCTGAAAATTGGTGGGGAGGCAGCTTAGAACCAGGAGACGGACATAGGATACTTTTTATCCCGTTGGAACCGGTAGGTGGCGCAGAGATCGGGTTCTAGAATCCCCCTAATCACCTGGACCGATTTTGGTGGTTTTGTTTTTGTGTGTTTGACTGGGTTCCCGGATGGTTTAAATCCACAATTGGAACCGGTAGGTGGCGCTGGGATCGGGTCCTAAATTTTTTTTCAGAGCAGGACAAAGTCTGCCGGGGCCGCTAGTAATATTATAAAATTGTAAAAGTGTACTCTTTTGTTTTTTTATAATGTTCGTGTTTGTTTGTTCGGGATTCACACAAAAACTGCTCGGTCGATTTCGATGAGGTTTTCGTTGACCAACAGGAAATATCTGGACTTAAAATCAGCTGTAATTTTGATCGTGTACTAGCAGAAGGTGATGTCAGGAGCCTTAAGAACAGACGAGCGTGTATGACAAGAGCTGTGAATGTCAACGAAGCAAGTGAGGTGTGTAAGAATAAGCCTGAATGGCGCGCTGTCGTACGTGCCTACCCCGCAAGGGAACTGGCGTGAAGTTATGTATGTATGTATTGTTGATCTCGGTAATTCCGCGGGAATTTTCTTGGGAGTTTAAAGTGGCCAGAGCGAAAAATTTTATGACTCCGATGCAATATTTTTACTGATTCAAATTCTCCGTGTAAAACAACTGTGATATTTGGGTAGCAAACACCAGATCCAACGTAGACGAAGTCGCCTGGCAAATAATAGTTCAAAATAATTTTTTATATGTTAAAATTCGGCTACTGTAAGTTTGCGGCAACAAAATTCGGAAAGTAGCCGATGAATTGGTTTGAGATTCACGTTGCATTTTTATAGATGAGTGATTTTATATACTTTTAATTCTGAAGTTTTCACGGCAACGGGAATTTCCAACGTTTGATTAAAACAATCATTTAACATATTTTTGAAAACGATGCAATTAAAATTGTAATGCCTGTTCGTCGTAAAATTGCTGTTCAACATATATAAATAGTAGATGTTACACGAGAGGTGAAAGTGACCTATTTAGGCACGCCATTGTTTGGCGCACGAGCGTTGCGAGGGGGCTAATAATTCGAGTGCCTAAATAGGCCTTTCACCCGAGGTAAATATTGGCAGGGTTCTAAATCTTATAAATTTTTTTTAAATTGGTTTATTACATTAATGATTAGTTTATTTTCAAAAAGAAGATAGTGAATAAGTGTGCTCATGTTTGAAAAATTTCTTGTGACTTTTTATAGTTTTGTGTAGCCATGACTGTTTTCGTGGGAATCGAGATTAAGGATTCGAAGTTCAAAGGATATTTGCACCAGATTATTATGGTTATACTAAGTAAGTATTGAACATTTCTTGTGTGTATAATACAACTAGATTTTACCACTAGTGCATGCCTCTTGTTTAAAGAGCACGCGTTAATACAGGTTACATTGTACTTGCAGAAGTCGTGGAAGGCCGCGATCAAATCAAACTATTAAGGAAAGATAAAAATAGCACTACGAGAGATATTTTATTAATATACTAAATTTGCACCATTACATTTCGAAGGCCCAGCTCGCCGTACACAACGCGGTGCTGGTACGTACGCTCACGTATGGAAGCGAGAGTTGGGTATGAAAGAGAGATCATGAAAGTAGAGTAAACGCGGTCGAGATGCGAGCACTGCGCAAAATCTGCGGAGTGACGCTCGCGGACCGCGTTCATAATACCGAAGTAAGAAAGAGAGTTGGTCTGAAAGAGAGTGTCGGGGTGAAGGTAAGGAAAGGAATGCTCCGGTGGTTCGGGTACGTGGAAAGAATGCATGATAAAAGAATGACTAAACAGATATACGATGCAAAAGTGGATGGATGCAGAAGTCGTGGAAGGCCACGACACACCTTCCATGATCAAATTGATCGTGTACTAGCAGAAGGTGATGTCAGGAGCCTTAAGAACAGACGAGCGTGCATGACAAGAGTTATGAATGTCAAAGAAGCAAGTGAGGTGTGTAAGAATAAGTCTGAATGGTCCTCTGTTGCCTATGCCTACTCCGCAACTGGCGTGAAGTTATGTATGTATGTACATTGTACAATTTTTTTATGTTAGTGCCATTTGCACCCGGAAGATTAATTTCATTTTATATCGAAAACTATCCCATTTCCTGGCATGAAAAGTACCTACTTATGTCCATTTTCGGTGTTAAAACTACATTTCAATATAATTACAGAAAAGCCGATCCGTTATTCCTAGTAGTTTTTCCGTGAAAGCTTAAGAGATAGACATATCGAGTTACTGTCGCATTTTTTCAGTCTCATACTTTCATCATCAATTTCAAACCGTTCTAGTTTTATTTATCTATCCCCCGTCGCTGTAGACTACACAAATGACAAAATGACCCTAACGACTAAAATAATCAAAATGACAAATCACAAAAAATAAAACAAAACCTATACAACTTTTTATCCTACTTTATCCCTTTACATAAAGAGGATAAAAAGTATCCTCCCTTGTCCACCTTCGGTATTAAAATGCATATATACTGAATTTCAGCCAAATCTGTTTATAAGTTTTTTCCGTAAAAGCATAACAAAAAGGGGGGACAAATATATTTTTATCCTAAAAAGTATCCCGTTTGTCGCGAAAAATGTATCCTATGTTCATCCCCAGCATCGAATATATACACACACACACACGCACACACACGCACGCACGCACGCACGCACGCACGCACGCACGCACGCACACACACACATACACACACACACACACACATATATATATATATATATTCGTATTAGGTGACTTGTTTATTTCCTATACACAGACTTTTTATCCGTGCAGGAACGGAAAACCTTCCAGTTTTCCTCGAGGCCGGCAGCACATTGGCAGCACCTCTGGTGTTGCTATTGTCCAGTTGGGCCGTCAGCCTGTCTGCTGTACTACAGCATTAAAAATAAAAATAGACTGCTATGGATTCAAACTTCCAGCGGTGGTTATTAAGCACATCTCCACATATTCAACGTAGTTACATCTCACAAAAACATTACTAATGTTGATTAATACTGGGTTTCTATATCATAATCATTATATTAATATGCGAAGCAAAAACTTTGTACCCCTTTTTACATTGATACACACACGCATATATACTATTTTGTTTATTGTTCAAGTCAAATTAACAGTGTAGCCTTGGTGAAATGTGTAATTATAGAGGTATATATAAACACATTTTTTATCAACATCGGTCCCACCGTTAAAGAGGTGTTCAGCGGCGCCACCTACCGGGTCCAATCGTGAATCTAAACCATCCCGGGATCCACTTGAACACACATAAATATAATTTCACATAAATCCTGGAACCCGATTGCAGCTCCATCTACCTGGTTCAAATTTGAATCTAAACTATCCACTTGAACACACAAAAATAATTCACCTAAATCAGACAAATGAAAATGAGTTTAAATGCAGTCAAATCATATTTTAATACTTATTATCCTATTCCGGACGAAGACAATTCAAAAACATAAATCATAAAAATTGGTCCAGCCGTTCTTGAGTTATTAATACTATTTATTTATTGAAAAAAACTAACAGCGCATATTATTAATACAAACAAACAAAATAGTACAAAAAATGTAGGGCTAATAACAGGTTTTTCTATCAAGATAAATTGCGAGCAAACAAGCGAACTAAATTTGTGTAAAAATGCAATAAATATATATAAGTTAATAAGTGTAACAAATATATAAGTATACTTACTCACAAACATACATACATACATTATAAATGGTGTAACTAACACGACTTTGTTTTATATATACAGATTTAAACTAATAGTCAAAATTTCGTGAAAGAAATAACTATTAATAAGCTTTGACATGATTTCCAATTAATCAATGTATAAAAACTTAATTTAAATTACAAATTACACTACAAAAAAGAAACTTAGAAATTAAATACTATTATAAACATATTTACAAGTAAAAGATGTAGTCCGGATCGCTGTCGGTGGGGAGCATTCCCAAAATGCTGGTCGCATTCCCGCGTTGTATGGCAACGCTGCCCTAAATATAGTCAAATAAATGAATGGATAGTAAGATATAAGCATCGGGCATAAAAAGCTGAGTAACAATTTTTGACGTAAGCTTGCAAAAACTAATTTAAAACGCAAAGGGAGTTGACCGCAACGGACTGACTATGTTTGAATAGTCGAGGAAAAAACCATCTTGAATTACCGCAATGTATTTACGTACTTGTTTTTTGGGGTTCAGAAGCTATTTTGGCAAAAAAGGAACCATTGTGAATACGCCATAGCCGTCAATCCATCTTAATGTGTATCAAATGAATTTTTGCCAGTAAATACTACCCACTTATTCATAATACTTATACAAGGTTTATAGGCTTGTTAAAAGGATAAAATAAAGTGTAATAACAGACTGATACCGCCATCTTTCAGATTACAAACAGTACTGTCCTTATTGATCGTGTACTAGCAGAAGGTGATGTCAGGAACCTTAAGAACAGACGAGCGTGCATGACAAGAGTTATGAATGTCAAAGAAGCAAGTGAGGTGTGTAAGATTAAGCCTGAATGGCGCTCTGTTGTTCGTGTCTACCCCGCAAGGGAACTGGCGTGAAGTTATGTATGTATGTATGTACTGTCCTTATTCTTGGGGTTGGTACACGCTTCTTCAATAAGATTTCGAATGAAGTGTTGGATCTGCCCTTCATCAAATTTAAAGCTAAATTGAAAAGTACTTTGCTAGACAAGGATACAACACTATTCATTTATATAGCTGCTGGCTCCAGCCTTTTATACTATCTTCTGTATAACAGAACACAAACCAACTTGACTGATAATTACTTTTATTTTTCCTTCCATCCATTTTAATATTATATAAAATTATTAGAGCTAGGCATGTTTGCTGAAGAGTCTCTTGCGCCGCTTCTTCTCTTCAAGCCATAACATGTTGCGAAGCGGTAGTAAATTAGATTAGGCTCCCATAGAGTAAATAATAACCACAAACAAAATTAAAATTAACAAGTTGGCGGTAGGCTAAATAAAACTTTAACAATACTCGTTGACACTTGACATCTTTGTCTTCCGTGATCACGGCCACGGAAAAGTGGCCGAAACGTCGGAAAAACCAAAAACAAATAAAATTACTGCGCTTAAAACCGTTAAAACTTAGTTTTATTCTGTATAACGTTTATATTTTGCCTAAGATCTAAGGAATCTATGGAGATATGTCGCAGTATGAATTCTAGTATGTCATTATTGCGAGGATAACAATATTTTTTTGTTCGTAATTTTTGAAAAGTAATTTATATAACAACTGTTTTTTATTTTTTTATTGCAGGAGTTCAGCAGACAGGCAGACGGCCCACTTGATGGAAAGCGGTTACCATCGCCTATGGACATTTGCAACACCAAAGGTGCTACAAATGCGCTACTGCTCTCTTACGGGAGACTGGAACCTGGTCACTAATGCCGGAACACAACACAAAGTTGTTATGGCGGCATACTCTAGACCAGGGGTGGTCGCCATCCAGTGGAGCAAATACCCCCTACCATCTGACTGTGGGTTGTTTTGTCGCCTCTTACGACAGGCCGCTTGGCCGCAGGAAATTGTAATACTTCTATATGTTAAAAAAAGAGCCTGAGGCAGATAAATAATTATGATTAAAATTTTTTTTTAGCTAGATGTGTTGCCGGGAAGCTTCTTGCCGCTTCTTCTCCTTTTAACAGCGATAAAACGTTGCGAAGCGGTGTACATAGAATAGGAAGTAGATTTAAATTTTGACTTATATGTATGACCTTCAAAAAGTGTTCTCCAGTGGAACTAATTTTTAATAAAAACTTTTGAATTTGGAAAGTGTTAAACACTTCTTTAAATATTAATTCATTGTGGACTGTAATTATTTTAATTATAAAAGAAAACAGCACGTGCGTAATGTATGACGACTTTAATAGGCGGGAAAAATATACAGATAGAACACCTGTGTTCTAAATTTAAAAAAAAATAGTTTTGGTGGCCAGTATTATGTCGCACCAAATGAATAAAAGCTATTTGATGGAGATTCAAACAGAAAGTTGTTCATCTATACTAATATTATAAAGAGGTAAAGTTTGTGAGTTTGTGACGTTGTAGGGTGTAATCTTTGCCAGGTAGGGTATTTGCTCGACTGGATGGCGACCACCCCTGGTCTAGAGTATGCCGCCATAACAACCTTGTATTGTGTTCCGGCATTAGTGACCAGGTTCCAGTTTCCCTTAAAAGAGCAGCAGCGCATTTGTAGCACCTTTGGTGTTGCAAATGTCCATAGGCGATGGCAATCGCTTTCCATCAAGTGGGCCGTCTGCCTGTCTGCTGAACTCCTGCAATAAAAATAAAAAAATCTCCGGATCTGCTAAACCGATTTTAAAATTTCTCTTACTATTGGAAAGCTACGTTAACAGGGAGTGTCATAGGCTATATAACATGACGCTATATACAACGGGAGCGGGACAGAGCGCGGGTGAAACCGCGCCGGGCCGCTAGTAATAACTATTTTTAATAAGCCTATATGAAGCTCGTATAATCATTATGATTGATGAATAAGTTTAGTTCTAGTCTACCTCTTCTATTAATAGCAATTAATCAGTGGCTTACTGTTTTTGTTTTTTTCCATTGGTTTGGCATAGTATAATATAAACTTGGGGAAATCCAAACGTTACTAATACTCATAATACGGTATTAAAGTTTTACATGCGCTTCAATTAATCATAAGGTTCTGCAGGATTTTTTTAACAGTATATTTGGATTGTCTATTGACCTGACCGTCTGTCTAATTGCATATCATGATAATTTTTCTCAGAAACTGTCTACATACATGAAATTTGATAGAATAAATTATACATATATGCCAATATAATTATGATGATTTAAAGACATAGCGAAGAACTTAGAAACTTTTCTTCTTTTTTATTACTAACTAGTATATATTTTTATTATAAAAAATAAATAAATTGAAAGACGAGGCATAATATTTCTGGATATACCTACCTACATATATGTTTGTATAACATGGACTGCTGCCAGTGGGTTTCACAATTTCACCACTGACCCATAAAATAGATTAACACATACGTAGGACTTTGAATCTTGAGGTTGTTAATAAACGTAATAACAGGTAGAAAAAAATTAATGAAAGTTTATTTCGGTTACCATAACAAATTTTAATTGATGAAATACGTGTACCATAGATTCTGTGACGTGTACCTATTAGCTTGTTTACTACTTCTACAATTTACTATTCTAATTAGTAGTAGTTTTTTCGACCTTGGAATCTGTAAGCGTTAATCTTTCCATTCCATTACAAATATCCATAGACGATGGTAACCGCGGAGTGACGCTCGCGGACCGCGTTCGTAATACCGAAGTAAGAAAGAGAGTTGGTCTGAAAGAGAGTGTCGGGGTGAAGGTAAGGAAAGGAATGCTCCGGTGGTTCGGGCATGTGGAAAGAATGCATGATGAAAGAATGACTAAACAGATATACAATGCAAAAGTGGATGGATGCAGAAGTCGTGGAAGGCCACAACACACCTTCCATGATCAAATTGATCGTGTACTAGCAGGAGTCTTAAGAACAAACGAGCTTGCATGACAAGAGTTATGAATGTCAAAGAGGCAAGTGAGGTGTGTAAGAATAAGCCTAAATGGCACTCTGTTGTTCGTGCCTACCCCGCTAGGGAACTGGCGTGAAGTTATGTATGTATGTATGTAAACTAATAGTCAAAATTTCGTGAAAGAAATAATTTTAATTATTACTTAAACAATTATTAATAAGCTTTGACATGATTTCCAATTAATCAATGTATAAAAACTTAATTTAAATCACAAATTACACTACAAAAAAGAAACTTAGAAATTAAATATTATTATAAACATATTTACAAGTAAAAGATGTAGTCCAGATCGCTGTCGGTGGGGAGCATTCCCAAAATGCTGGTCGCATTCCCGCGTTGTATGGCAACGCTGCCCTAAATATAGTCAAATAAATGAATGGATAGTAAGATATAAGCATCGGGCATAAAAAGCTGAGTAACAATTTTTGACGTAAGCTTGCAAAAACTAATTTAAAACGCAAAGGGAGTTGACCGCAACGGACTGACTATGTTTGAATAGTCGAGCAAAAAACCATCTTGAATTACCGCAATGTATTTACGTACTTGTTTTTTAGGGTTCAGAAGCTATTTTGGCAAAAAAGGAACCATTGTGAATACGCCATAGCCGTCAATAAATCTTAATGTGTATCAAATTAATTTTTGCCAGTAAATACTACCCACTTATTCATAATACTTATACAAGGTTTATAGGCTTGTTAAAAGGATAAAATAAAGTGTAATAACAGACTGATACTGCCATCTTTCAGATTACAAACAGTACTGTCCTTATTGATCGGGTACTAGCACAAGGTGATGTCACCTTAAGAACAGACAAGCGTGCATGACAAGAGTTATGAATGTCAAAGAAGCAAGTGAGGTGTGTAAGATTAAGCCTGACTGACGCTCTGTTGTTCGTGCCTACCCCGCAAGGGAACTGGCGTGAAGTTATGTATGTATGTATGTACTGTCCTTATTCTTGGGGTTGGTACACGCTTCTTCAATAAGATTTCGAATGAAGTATTGGATCTGCCCTTCATCAAATTTAAAGCTAAATTGAAAAGTACTTTGCTAGACAAGGATACAACACTATTCATTTACATAGCTGCTGGCTCCAGCCTTTTATACTATCTTCTGTATAACGGAACAAAAACCAACTTGACTGATAATTACTTTTATTTTTCCTTCCACCCATTTTAATATTATATAAAATTATTAGAGCTAGGCATGTTTGCTGAAGAGTTTCTTGCGCCGCTTCTTCTCTTCAAGCCATAACATGTTGCGAAGCGGTAGTAAATTAAATTAGGCTCCCATAGAGTACTAATAACCACAAACAAAATTAAAATTAACAAGTTGGCGGTAGGCTAAATAAAACTTTAATAATACTCGTTGACACTTGACATTTTTGTCTTCCGTGATCACGGCCACTGAAAAGTGTCCGAAACGTCGGAAAAACCAAAATCAAATAAAATTACTGCGCTTAAAACCGTTAAAACGTAGTTTTATTTTGTATAACGTTTATATTTTGCCTAAGTATCTAAGGAATCTATGGAGATATGTCGCAGTATGAATTCTAGTATGTCATTAATGCGAGGATAACAATATTTTTTTGTTCGTTACAAATCCATTAGATCCATTAAATCTTTGAAAAGTAATTTATATACTAAATTTTTTTGATTTTTTATTGCAGGAGTTCAGCAGACAGGCAGACGGCTCACTTGATGGAAAGCGGTTACCATCGCCTATGGACATTTGCAACACCAAAGGTGCTACAAATGCGCTGCTGCTCTCTTACGGGAAACTGGAACCTTGTCACTAATGCCGGAATACAACACAAGGTTGTTATGGCGGCATACTCTAGACCAGGGGTGGTCGCCATCCAGCGGAGCAAATACCCTACCACCTGACTGTGGGTTGTTTTGTCGCCTCTTACGACAGGCCGCTTGGCCGCAGGAAGTTGTAATACTTCTATATGTTAAAAAAAGAACCTGAGGCAGATAAATAATGATGATTACAATTTTTTTTAGCTAGATGTGTTGCCGGGAAGCTTTTTGCCACTTCTTCTTCTTTTAACAGCGATAACACGTTGTGAAGCAGTGTACATAGAATAGGAAGTAGATTTAAATTTTGACTTATTTGTATGACCTTCAAAAAGTGTTCTCCAGTGGAACTAATTTTTAATAAAAAATTTGAGAGGTGTCAAGGGACACCCGGATGGAACGAAGTTCCTTTCAATTAATTAGTGAAGGAATTGTAATAATTTTTTTTTTTTAAGTTGTGATAAAAAAAAAGTTGTGACGAAAAAAGTGTCGTGACAACTTTTCGTAAGAATTTTTTCCGTCTAGCCCCCTTTCACAACGCGCGATAAGGAACTTCGTTCCAAAAACTTTTGAATTTGGAAAGTCTTAAACACTTCTTTAAATATTAATTTATTGTGGACTGTAATTATTTTAATTATAAAAGAAAACAGCACGTGCGTAATGTACGACGACTTTAATAGGGGGGGAAAAAATATACAGATAGAACACCTGTGTTCTAAATTAAAAAAAAATAGTTTTGGTGGCCAGTATTATGTCGCACCAAATGAATAAAAGCTATTTGATAGAGATTCCAACAGAAAGTTGTTCATCTATACTAATATTATAAAGAGGTAAAGTTTGTGACGTTGTAGGGTGTAATCTTTGCCAGGTGGTAGGGTATTTGCTCGACTGGATGGCGACCACCCCTGGTCTAGAGTATGCCGCCATAACAACCTTGTGTTGTGTTCCGGCATTAGTGACCAGGTTCCAGTTTCCCTTAAGAGAGCAGCAGCGCATTTGTAGCACCTTTGGTGTTGCAAATGTCCATAGGCGATGGTAACCGCTTTCCATCAAGTGGGCCGTCTGCCTGTCTGCTGAACTCCTGCAATAAAAAAAAACTCCGGATCTACTAAACCGATTTTAAAATTTCTCTTACTATTGGAAAGCTACGTTAACAGGGAGTGTCATATGCTATATAACATGACGCTATATACAACGGGAGGGGTGAAACCGCGCCGAGCAGCTAGTAATAACTATTTTTAATAAGCCTATATGAAGCTCGTATAATCATTATGATTGATGAATAAGTTTAGTTCTAGTCTACCTCTTCTATTAATAGCAATTAATCAGTGGCTTACTGTTTTTGTTTTTTTCCATTGGTTTGGCAGTTTGGCATAGTATAATTTATAAACTTGGGGAAATCCAAACGTTACTAATACTCATAATACGGTATTAAAGTTTTACATGCGCTTCAATTAATCATAAGGTTCTGCAGGATTTTTTTAACAGTATATTTGGATTGTCTATTGACCTGACCGTCTGTCTAATTGCATATCATGATAATTTTTCTCAGAAACTGTCTACATACATGAAATTTGATAGAATAAATTATACATATATGCCAATATAATTATGATGATTTAAAGACATAGCGAAGAACTTAGAAACTTTTCTTCTTTTTTATTACTAACTAGTATATATTTTTATTATAAAAAATAAATAAATTGAAAGACGAGGCATAATATTTCTGGATATACCTACCTACCTATATGTTTGTATAACATTGACTGCTGCCAGTGGGTTTCACAATTTCACCACTGACCCATAAAATAGATTAACACATACGTAGGACTTTGAATCTTGAGGTTGTTAATAAACGTAATAACAGGTAGAAAAAAATTAATGAAAGTTTATTTCGGTTACCATAACAAATTTTAATTGATGAAATACGTGTACCATAGATTCTGTGACGTGTACCTATTAGCTTGTTTACTACTTCTACAATTTACTATTCTAATTAGTAGTAGTTTTTTCGACCTTGGAATCTGTAAGCGTTAATCTTTCCATTCCATTACAAATATCCATAGACGATGGTAACCGCGGAGTGACGCTCGCGGACCGCGTTCGTAATACCGAAGTAAGAAAGAGAGTTGGTCTGAAAGAGAGTGTCGGGGTGAAGGTAAGGAAAGGAATGCTCTGGTGGTTCGGGCGTGTGGAAAGAATGCATGATGAAAGAATGATTAAACAGATATACAATGCAAAAGTGGATGGATGCAGAAGTCGTGGAAGGCCACGACACACCTTCCATGATCAAATTGATCGTGTACTAGCGGAGGGTGATGTCAGGAGCCTTAAGAACAGACGAGTGTGCATGACAAGAGTTATGAATGTGAAAGAAGCAAGTGAGGTGTGTAAGAATGGGCCTAAATGGCGCTATGTTGTTCGTGCCTACCCCGCAAGGGAACTGGCGTGAAGTTATGTATGTATGTATGTATGTGATGGTAACCGCTTTCCATCAGGTGGGCCGTCTGTCTGTCTGCTGAACTCACACAATAAAAAAACCTCTTTGTGCCCCGCATGAAAAAAGCCCGAGTATGGCTGTATTAGAGTTAAAAAAAATCTAAAATTGGAATAAATAGGTACTTAATTTTATTTCTAGTAAACGTGCCAACAATATCCTTCGGCCTGGCTATGGGCTGGGTGTCACTGGCTAGTGGCGAAGGCCAGTCAACCGACGAGACAGAGGTGGTGGTGGCAGCTGCAACAACTTTCGGCGCATCGTTCCTTGGTGTACCAATCAGCGCGCGTGCCATCGCTGCTGGTAGGAAACCAGCTGTTATTGGCATTTCAGCTGCTTTTGTGGTAAGAGCCAGTTATAAATAGAAGCTCCTAATTACCTCCTTTTCAAGCATTTACACCATATAAAACTATATCTTCTCTACGTGTGTATGTGTTATCATCTGTGTAGGAACGGAGAAAGAATACAATTTCCTGCGGCCGGGCGGCCTGTCATAAGAGGAGACAAAACAACCCACGGCCAGGTGGTAGGGTATTTGCCCGCCTGGATGTCTACCACTCTTGGTTTAGAGTATGTCCACATAATAGCCTTCAGTCATGTTCCGACATTAGTCGTCAGGTTCCAGTGTCCTCTAAGAGAGCAGCAGCACATTTGTAGCACTTTTAGTGTTGCAAATGTCAATAGGTGATGGTGACCGCTGTCTATAAGGTGGGCCGTCTGCCTGTCTGCGGAACTCATGCAAAAAAGCCCGGACCCATGCCCTGAATGACAAATACACAGCTCATGATTAACGCAACTTTGACCACTGAGACGTCCAGCACATAAATGTTCGCGGGGCGCTCAGGCATAGGTTAAAAAATATCCGTGCAGGAACGGAGAAAGAATACAATTTCCTGCGGCCGGGTGGCCTGTCGTAAGAGGCGACTCAACAACCCACAGCCAGGTGGTAGAGCATTTGCTCGACTGGATGGCTACCCTTGGTCTAAAGTATGTCGCCATAACAACCTTGAGTTGTGTTCCGGCGTTAGTGACCAGGTTCCAGTCCCCCTTAAAGAGAGCAGCAGCGCATTTGTAGCAACTTTGGTGTTGCAAATAGGCGATGATTACTGCTTTCCATCAAGTGGGCCGTTTGCCTGTCTGCTGAACTCCGGCAATAAAAAAAAAAACAGCCGCACGCATGTCCATCAGTGGGCGACAGCAGTGGCTTTGCAGGGGGGAAAGGGCGGCGGCGGGGGGGTGGGGGTGGGGGGCTAAAAAGTATTGTGCCCCGGGCGCGAGTTAAGCTCGCTACGCCACTGGGCGACAGATGTCCTGAAATGATGATGATTGAGGTAACAATATAGACGATCAGGGGCCGGTTTCAGTCGTCCCCCCCCCCTCGAAAAACTTCAAAGTCCGGGGCTGCTAGTACCATAAATAACTTCCTTTGGCGTATTGTTCTTAACAATATCTTGATAATACATGATACTACTACATTTCTTTTCTTTATGTACTTACTATCCTAATGTATATACATCTGATGACAATCTGCTAGGTTTGCTGGACATTGAAACTTATGGGTGATGGCTGGTGGTTAGTGGCAGCGAGGATTGCCGCAGGATTGGGAGGCGCTGGCGCTTGGTCTGTTTCGCCGTTGTTAGCTCGAGAGGTGAGTCGTTTTGTCATTTGATTTGACTTAGAATACAATAGATAACACTATTGCTCAACAAATATACAATTTCAAAAATGCACCATTGCAATATTGTCATGGTAGAAACAATAGGCGGCTTTATTGCTTAAAGTCTTAAAGCAAACATTACTGAACTTGTCCAATTTGAAAACCTGCCCGTAAAATTTCAAGGCCACGAGCCTCTACCAAAATTTATCGAAACGACTCATTGACTCTTCGGGTGATCAGAGGGCTGGTGCTTACCTCGGCCAACGGATCAGTATGGCGATGCAGCGAGGAAACGTAGCCAGCCTTCTGGGCACCTTACCCATAGAAGACTCAGTATTCTACTTATAGTCTTGAGGGACTATGAGTAGAATACAATACAAATAAGTTAAGTTTTCTTGCATTGTATTCGATTATATCTTAATATATATAAATCTCGTGTCACAATGTTTGTCCTCAATGGACTCCTAAACTACTTGACCGATTTTAATCAAATTTGCACACCGTGTGCAGTTTGATCCGACTTGAAAGATAGGATAGTTTTCATTTGGATCCGGTAGGTGGCGCTGGAATCGGGTTCTAAATTTTATTTCTTCAGGGCAGAACAACGTCTGCCGGGACAGCTAGTGTAATTATAGATTATTATTAGTTAAAATTTTGTTGCGTTTCGGTTTGTCACTTATCCGTTGCCATTCGTTTTTCCACTTTTCCGTTGCCATTCGTTTTTCCACTTGACCATTGTGATTCGTTTTTCCACTTGTCCCTTGAAGTTTCACTTCTAATGTGTGTCCCAGCACACATTTCGATTTTTCGCAGGTTTACTCCAAATTATGATTTGGTTAGTTTAAGTACATTTTAATGAATGCATTGTTTAAATTTATTTTATTTTATCAAACAAAAAACAAATAAACTGAATTCAATCCGGAACTAAAAAACGCTTCCATAGTCTACTCTAAAATTATGCCGCTCCCCCACGCGGCCGTAACGCTTTTTCGTGACAGAAAAATCCTAAGACCCCGTCTATATAGAAGTTTCACTTCAATAATGTAATAGATAAGTATATCACCATATAAAATATATCTACATATACACACAAACATATACATATATATATATATACTTATATAGGTACATAGATATACATAAAAAATAATACATATTATGCAGTTGGATAGTGCTCCCCACAAGTCTGTTGCAGCTATGGATCGATTTAACAGAGCGCACGTCTGCCGGCAGTGCGTTGCAAAGATGTACGGTACAAACAGAGAAGTATGTACAGGTGTCCTCAGCCGCAACTTCTCTGACGGTCTCAGGGATTGAAATGATATTGATCAGGGATATTGAATCATTGTGGAAGAACTGGAAGCGTTCTTTAATATAAGACAGAGTTTGAGGCTCACACAGTACGTTATAAAGAAGAGACAGTATACAGAATATGAATATGAGACCAGGACATGTGGCGCGTACTTGCGGAGGTCTACGTCCAGCAGTGGACTGAGAGTGGCTGAAGAAGTATACAAAAATTTTGGAGTCGCTCAAGTTTATCTAATTGGAAATTAGAAATTAGAAAATAATTATATATAGGATATATAGCTGTCCCGGCAGACGAAAAAAAATTTAGAACCCGATTGCAGCGCCACCTACCGGGTCCAAATGTCAGCTATCCTATCTTTGAAGTCGGATCAAACTGCACACGGTGTGCAAATTTGATTAAAATCGGTCAAGTAGTCTAGGAGTCCATCGCGGACAAACAACGTGACACGTAGTTTATATATATTAAGATATCTATACAGAATTTGTACAAAGCGATATTAAATTACATATAATCGAATACAACGCAAGAAAACTTAACTTATTTGTATTGTATTCTACTCATAGTCCCTTAAGACTATAAGTAGAATACTGAGCCTAGATTACCGTCTTCTATGGGTAAGGTGCCCAGAAGGCTGGCTACGTTTCCTCGCTGGATCATAATTATATTATTTTCTTCCTTTCAAATTAGAGGGTATATGAACCAAACTGACCTTAGACCCCAGATTTGGATAAAGCGCATTGAAATATATAAGATTAGATGGGTCTGGTCATAAGTACAGACCACTTTTCTTCGTAGGTCAGTGTTATTTAAGAACTCGTATACTTTATTTTTATTATTTTGACTTTGATTTCATTAATATTATTATTTTGAATGAATGAATGAAAACTCTTTATTGTTCACCATAACTTAAACCTAGATATTGATTACAAACACATTTAAATTAGAACAATGGGCGGCCTTATCGCTTATAGCGATCTCTTCCAGGCAACGGGCCGGTGTTTAAGGAGATATTACAAGAAAAATTATATAATATTTGGTGGCTTAACTAAATTGAAACGAATTCAATCGTAATTGAAGAAAAAAAAATACAATAATAAACTAATAAAGACATAAATAATTAAATAGATTAAAATAATATAAATTACATATACATGCGAATAATAATAGAATTCCATTTACTGCAACACATTTTATTTAGCGGACAAATAATGGTCAGTGATCAAGTGTTTGAATGAACCAATGGATGTAGCTTGTCTGATTTTCAAGGGGAGGGAGTTCCACAGGCGAACAGCCTGTACGGCAAAAGAGTTTCCTACAATGGACGAAGTGTGTTTAGGTATCGTTAGCAGAAGATTTTCATTTGAGCGCAAATTACAGGAATGAGATTGATAGAGGAAACTAAAAAGTTCCTTTAAATATGGGGGAGTACAGGGATTGAAAAGGATATTGTGCAGAAGTGAGAGTAAGTGAACATTCCGGCGAAGGCGAATTGGCAGCCATTTAAGCTTATTACGAAATTCGGAGATATGGTCCTATTTTGTTTGTTTTTTAAATGACTTTTATTTTAATTTATTATGATTTTTTTTATGACATGATAATTATGACTTAAGAATGATATAGATAAATAGACAAATTATAGTATTTGTTTTTGTTTTGTGTTGTATTGTATTATTTAATTCCTTTTTTTTAATTTTATATCTCATGTTCCGATATTACATCAAATTTATTATAATTTTCTTATAGTTGTATGAGCCAAATGCGTAACAAGTATTATTTTTTTAATGGAAACTTAGTTGATATGTGTATTAAGTTATGTGTTTTATATTGTAAGAATTATAATTATTGTATGTTTCCCAAATAAATTACATACATACATAACTTCACGCCAGTTCCCTTGCGGGGTAGGCACGAACAACAGAGCGCCATTCAGGCTTATTCTTACACACCTCACTTGCTTCTTTGATATTCATAACTCTTGTGCACGCTCGTCTGTTCTTAAGGCTCCTGACATCACCTTCTGCTAATACACGATCAATTTGATCATGGAAGGTGTGTCGTGGCCTTCCACGACTTCTGCATCCATCCACTTTTGCATTGCATATCTGTTTAAATTAATTAAATAAATAAATAAACTCTGTGAAGTTGTGGTAGATTAGTGGCTAAGTCACCAGGGTTTCAATCCAATAGCAAAGGTTCCAATCCTAGTTGAAAAGCACGCATTATTTAGTTAGTTTTGTATCCAATACGTTTTATCATTAACAAACGGTAAAGAGAAGATAGTGAGAAAAATCTGCATCTCAAGATTACCGATCTGTGAAACTTTATTATTACTAGATTCTGTTTAACACATACAACCAGAAAGGACTCAAATAGATGACCAAACAAATTGCACAATATTTATATAAACTAATTAAATATTACTTTAAACAAGTTAATACCACGAACTTTTAAGTGTTTGAAGTAACGAGGCTGGCGGACTTTCCTTATTGAATCGTCTACAGTGAGGTCCAAATTGTTTCCTTCTTTTGCTGATTTGAAACGATCGCTGAAGAGTTTCTTGCGCGGCTTCTTCTCTTCAAGCCACAACATGTTACGAAGCGGTGGTAAATTAGATCAGGCTCCCGTCTCAAAACCATTAAAACGTAGTTTTATTATGTACTCTAGTCGCGAAAATTTAAGAAAATATTATTTTAATCAATATGTTTGTAATGAATAAATCGGTTTGTTGCTAAAAAAAAATCTGGCGTGTAAATAATTTACATAACTACATACGTACATACATAACTTCACGCCAGTTCCCTTGCGGGGTAGTCACGAACAACAGAACGCCATTCAGGCTTAATCTCACACACCTCACTTGCTTCTTTGACATTCATAGCTCTTGTCATGCACGCTCGTCTGTTCTTAAGGCTCCTGACATCACCTTCTGCTAGTACAGGATCAATATGATCATGGAAGGTTCGTGTCGTGGGCTTCCACGACTTCTGCATCCATCCACTTTTGCATTGTATATCTGTTTAGTCATTCTTTCCACATGCCCGAACCACCGGAGCATTCCTTTCCTTACCTTCACCCCGACACTCTCTTTCAGACCAACTCTCTTTCTTACTTCGGTATTACGAACGCGGTCTGCGAGCGTCACTCCGCAGATTTTGCGCAGTGCTCGCATCTCGACCGCGTTTACTCTACTTTCATGCATACTCTACTTTACATAATTACATGTATCTAAATATCCAATCTAAGTTAAAGGAAATTTTTAACATTTGTGGCGTTGTAGTTGGAGCAGAATATGAGATAGAACTTCTATAAATTCTTCTAGAATTAAAAAAATATATTAAGAGTAGTATTTTTTTTCATTCCAGATGTGTGAATTAAAATTCCGAGGAGCGGCAGTCGCGGCGTCAGTTTTGGCTCACAACATTGGCTTCCTACTTATGTATCTTGCAGCTGATGCTTCCTTACAACACAGGTCTTCATCGGTTACATTTATTTATTCTTTGTACACAAATGGCCTTATTCATAAAGCGTAAGAGTAAGTTCGAACGCTTCTTTATGGTCCTTAAAGAAGCGTTCAAACTTACTCTAACTCTATGAATAAAATCGAAAAAAGGGTTAACACTAAAAGAGTATTCTTCTAGCAAATCCATGAGTCTAGCGGTAGGAACGTAAGCAATAGCTGCGGTTGAGTATAATACAAATTTTATTTTAATAATTTATTTTGATAATATATAATATGTATATATACCAGCATGTAACAGATACAGTCTACATTAGTAATTAAAAGTAGAATAAATTAATATAATAAGTTATTGGTAAGATACATACACCTCAACACAAAAATCAATAAATTAATGTCACACACAAGAACTGAAATATATAATAAGCGTGTTAAATTCAAAAAATTAAATCTAGAAATTAAGTTGTAAAAAAGGGTACGGAACTCGAGTCCGTAGAGTTGTTAATAATAATAAAAAAAATGTATATATATTGCAAACATAATATAGTAAATGCAGTGTATCGTATAAAATTAGTCAAGGCGCCGGAAGGCATATAATGTAGTAAAATATTTAAAGAAACCTAGCCAAAGACTGGAGTAAAAATATAGAATGTACTAGGAGTATTTTGTAACATAATTTATAAGAAAACTGATGGATGATCAACGCTTGAATAGATAAGTATTATTAATAGACATAGAAATACTAGATTTGTCGAATAGAGAGAGGAGAGACAAGTAATATATAAATTGTAAATTAGGTTTAGAAATACATGTAATAGGCAAGCAAAACAATAATCAAGTGAAAAAGACCCTGATCAACGTGAGCGTCAGAAGAGGGAGAAATAATAATAACAATAAAACATATTATATACATATTTATCTAATATATAAAATTCTCGTGTCACAGTTTTCGTTGCCATACTCCTCCGAAACGGCTTGACCGATTTTGATGACATTTTTTGTGCTTGTCCGGTATCTATGAGAATCGGCCAACATCTATTTTTCATCCCCCTAAATGTTAGGGGTAGTCCACCCCTTTTTTTTTTTTAATTTTTAGATTATTTTTTTTTTTTTTTTTTTTAGGATACAGCATAAAAAAATACATACAACCCTAAATTTTCACCCCTCTACGATCAACCCCTATTTTTTTATTTGTTAATTATAAACTTGAATTTTTTGGCAAGATTTTTAATCTTATTTTGTCATGACTTAGAATAAAAAAAATTATATTACTGTTTTAGATTCACAATCAGAACCGGTAGGTGGCGCTGAGATCGGGTTCTGGAATCCTCCTAACCACCTGGAGCGATTTTGGTGATTTTGTTTTTGTGTGTTTGAGTGGGTACCCGGATGGTTTAGAATCGCAATTAGAACCGGCAGGTGGCTCTGGGATCGGGTTCTAGAATTTAATTTTTTAAAGGCAGGACAACGTCTGCCGGGGCCGCTAGTAATATATAGATGACATGTGCGCTCGCGCCGGTTCGGCCTCGCCGCATTCGCCCGGTACGCCACCGACGTGGTCATTTGTTCGCGGCCGCGTGCGGTAGTAAGACGTTAGTCGAGTTGCAATTTCTATACAATTTTTATATTTATAAACAATTTAAGTATTTAAAAATTACTGAGCTCTCTAAAACCATTACTTAAATTATTACCATGATATAGACGAGATGAATGATAGTCTGAAAAGAACAATGATAGTGCTCGTATCTTTGAATTTTGCCGAATTATTCCCGGTTTGCACTTCACACTTTTAGTGCCCGAGTCTTGTTTGTGACTATTTTTCGAAACTAACATAGTAGATTTCAATACAATAACATTAAAAAGTCGAATATTGTCGCGCCGGCGGCGCCACGCCGCCGCTGTAGTTCTTCAAAGCGGCGCCCATTTCTAGTATGCTTAGATTAATAATACTTAATAGATATAGTTTCCTACAAAATTACATTAAAAGTTGAAGCACAAAATCAATCGATGTGTGCCTGAGCACTATGTAATTGAAGACATGAGTGAATGAAAGGGTTATGTTACAATTGGTAAATATTGATAAATTGGCCTACAAAGCTCTTTTACTATCACTTTGCTACACATATAACTCCTTCATTACTTACTATTTTCAAAATCAAATTCAATAAGCGTTGTTTTATGTTCTAATATGGTTTCCTTGCCTGTTTACATTACATATTTTACACATTACATTTTCCTTTAACGTATTTTTTTTATGTCACATAACTCCTTCATCTACTCATGTCTTCAATTATTTTCGCTGATACGCACACAAAGGCACAAATAATGTTGTAAGTATATATAGTATTTCTAAAAAGTGGGGAATTGAAATTTGGTGCTCGTCACTCTAAGACTTAGTATTGTAGAATGGCGGGACCGACGCGTCGACAAGCGAACTGAGACTTTTAGGCCCTATTTAAATAGTGCTTCGCTTTACTGGCACTTACTCAGATTCTAAGCGTATTAATTCTATGCTAGTATTATGGAGAGTAGAGGTAAGCAGAATCATCTCATATAGGAAAATAGTTGAAGAAGTGTTCATGCAGCTGCAAATAACAGTTCAAAAACTGTCCACAACGGCGCTGATGTAGACAAAGGGTGTATGAATGTAGCTGTTGTAGCCGAATCGAAGTATGCAGAGTTAAAAAAAATTAATATCTTTGGCGACTAGAGTAGTTGGCGGCAGTACACTGTTATTAAACGTCAACTATTTACGTAATACAAAGTAATTTACTAAATATAACCTCAAAGAATTGTTATGTGAAAACGTGAATAGCGATTTTATTTCGTGTATTTTGAATTGATTTGAGTGAATTGAGTGATTTTGTAATAAACTGACGGACTCATAAACTGCATCAAAGTAATAGACGACTTTGAAATAAATAATTTAACCAAGTATGCAAACTTTCTATACAGATTTAAATTGAAACCTCTAGATTGGTTCGTGAACTTTAAAACAGCATAGGGTCATATCCTTAAGTTTAAGTTTGTATACTGGAAAGGACCTCAAGACTTTTTTTGAAGAAAAAACAGAAATTTAAGGAAAATTGGTTTAATTAAAAAATTGGTTTTAACAATAGACACAAACTTTATGCAAGGGTTTATGTTTATGTTTTAATAAGGTGTATTACCTCCACGTGCCCTTATTACGGATTCTAATCGGTTCCGCATAGATTTTGGCCAATGGGAAGAAGGAGGTCAGTTCTTTCTATTATCAAAACCAGACTTATACCCTTGATGGCGCTAGTTTCCGTACATTTTTAATTTTTTGAATTTGTAGGGCAAATCCACTGAGATGGTAGTATGTATGTATGTATAGTGTATAGTTGAGTATATCGAGTGAAAACAGAAGCCAAAACTTGTCAGTTAGATAAAAAAAATATTAAAACAATATTTATGTAACGTTACAGGAAGCTCGTAAATCTTTAGCATGGCTTCGAGGGGTTCATCATGAGGATCCGTCGCTTGTAGAAGAAATGGACAGCCTTCCACTTCCAGAGGAACCAGTCCAATCTCCTATTAAGTTGACCAAGGAGATGCGTAAGTAGTCCAATAGTAGACTTTTTTTAAAATTTTATTGCATGAATTCAGCAGACTGGCAGACGGTCCACTTGATGGAAAGCGGTTACCATCGCCTATGGACATATGCAACATAAAAGGTGCTACAAATGCGCTGCTGCTCTCGTAAGGGATGCATACTATCAGTATGCGTTCCATAGGGGTAGATAGATACGAGGGATTTCCTCATCTACCTTCATTAATTCAGAAATATTCACAATCCCACGAGTGTGAATATTTATGAATGTGGTAATTTTGCATAGAGTAGTGAGGGTTGCCGAACGATGTGGACGATGTGTGAGTGACAACGATAGATGATGAAAGAAAGGAAAGATTTCAAAGGACACCGCTACGCATACGATTATTATAAATGTTTTTTATCTGACCATTCTTCAAAACATCTTAGATTTGATTGTGGTAAGTTAGTAGCGGTAAGGATTAGGAAAGTAGATACAGACACATGCTGCGTAAAACTGGACACCGTGGCGCATACTATTTTAAAATGTGAAGGATAGGAAGAGCCGAGAAGAACGGCCCAGACAAATTTAGATGCCAACATAACAGCAACTACAATGTTGGATATAATAGTAAAAAATTAAGAAAATTGGGACAATGTCAAAAGCACGATGACCGAAATGATGTCCAAAAAGTGATGAAATTGAAATAAAAATCCCTCTCTTCCCCGATGCTGTGAAGTAATGTCTAACGGTGTACCACTGCAGTGCGAAGTTTAATAAAAAAAAAAGTTAGTAGCGGTATACCGGTCCCACTACTACTCACTGTTGTCATATACTTGTTACGTCAGTCTCTTTTCATCCATTCTTTTTACATGTTCAAACCACCTTAACATTTCTTTCTCGACACTTACATCTTCTTTCAATCTTTTATTTCTAAAATGTAAATCCTAACATCCATAGACACCAGAGAATCGATCATAAAATAGGTAAATCTGAAAGTGAGCTTGTTTAACAATAATAACATTTAAAAGCTTACAACAAATATAAAATTCCAGAACTAAATTAACAAATTGCCAGTTATATCAAGCTTTTTGTCTTTCAATTTGAATGAATCAACCAAGGTGTCGAACAACGTATAATCATAAATAACATAAACTTGAATCATTGAATATCAAATCATTGAATGTCATTGAATATAGACGGATCAACCAAATGTGAATCAATAATTCGTCTCATTTCAGTATTATGTATGTAAAATTAGGATGAATCAATATCAGTAAAATCTATTAAACCAAATGGTATAGGCACTAGGACAATATAAATTTTATCACTATGGGACAAAAGATAATCTATATCCTAGTCTGCCCCAGGAATCTACATCCTTCCCAAATTGTATTGATTAAGAGCCCTGCAGCAGTTTAGTCGTTAAAGACAGCGAACAGAACTACGTCTACATTATTATTATGAACAGAAAGAATTTCGTAGTGCTTTCAAAAGCAACACAAAACCACAACTTTGATTCAGTTAATAAAATTTCTCTTTCAGTAAGCGATGTCAACCGTCGTAAAGCATTCGTGGTCTCAAGTATTGCAGTAATAGGCCAAGAGATGTGTGGTGTTTTTGCATTATTGCAATTCGCTGAACGTGTATTTGTATTGACTCGAGATCATTCTGAAGAAGATAACGTTCTAGTGACACCTGCAAGACATGCTGTGATACTTGGTGTTGTGCAATTGATAGCTTCTGCTGTTGCCTTGTATCTTGTTGAGCGGATTGGAAGACGGGTAAGTACCTCTTCGAGTAGTTGTAAGCGTAAGCAGATTGCTTTGAATTTTTCGGGTTCAGTAACCATTTTGAAAAAACAGAATCCTTATGTTTTCGTCGCGTTTGTCGGTCCACTCGTCTGTCTTTGTAGTAACAAGTAATTTTCTTAGGGAAAACTGGGTCTGTATGAATGAAATCTAGTTGGAATAAGTAATCTAGATCTACATCGCCAGATTAGCCTTGAATATCCTATAAGATAGGTTGCCTGGAAGTGATCGCTCTAAGTGATAGCTCTAACTGATCCTATTGTTATGCCTAGAAATATTGTAATTAATGCATTGTGTTTGTTATTTTGGTGAGCAATAAAGTATTATTAGCAAGTATATTGTCTATCCATATATTTATATGCCAAAAGAGGTATATATAATACTAGCTTCTACTCGCGACTTCGTCCGCGTGGAATAGTTAAAAAAAAGTAAGTTAAAAAAAACCCCCTGATTTTGAAACATTCTTTATTGCACTCCGCTCTTATTAGTTTTAGCGTGATGATATAAAGCCTATAACCTTCCTCGATAAATGGGCTATTTAACACGGAAAGAATTTTTCAATTCTGACCCGTAGTTCCTGAGATTAGCGCGTCCAATCAAATAAACAAACAAACTCTTCAGCTTTATATATTAGTATAAGATTATGTAATGTTCTAAAATCCTTTTCCAAAATTGTAACAACATCTTGATCTTCTTTATATGCTTTTTCATATGTCATAATTGCAAGCGGAATAGAATTCTAGAAGATCGTGTGAATGTGGTAGCCTTGCATTGGCAACAGATCAAGCAGTTTATCGGAAGATTACTTATCATAAAGACGGTAGAATACGACGAGAGGTGTAAGATTCTTCGCAGGCTAACCGATTCTACATATGGTGTTCGGTTTGATATGTCTTTATAATATATCTTATAGAGCGACCCAAGCCCTTCTATAGCTATACGTACAACGCCGCTGGCCAACTATATTGTGCGATATGTGGCCGGGAATTTAAAAATAAATTCGGTCTGGCCAGCCACATTAGGGCCCACAGGCGGCGAAATAATGACATTTGAGGGGTCGCCGTTACCGAAATCGGTAAGGAGGAGTATATATATATATATATATATATATACATATTATATATCTTACATAACTTGTAGCAAGTACCTATCTATATCGAACCGAACACGGTGGAAATGAACGAAAGTTCAGTGCACTTCCGGCCAACACCACTCTCGGGTGCATTCCACATTAACATTTTAAACTATAAGAAGTAAACAATAAACAAACCTTATAACCAAATAAACATTTTTAACTTAAAAAATAACCCACACTGCAACCTCGGTACCGCTACATATGGGATCATAGATTATAGAACGACGCGACGTTGGATGGAGTCGAGAAAGTCATGATGTTATACAGAATGAATTTTCCATGTAAGCCGTCAGAGCCAAATCCTAAACTATGTTTTGGCGCCACTTAATTCCCAGTTAACAATTGTGCCTTGGGTTTATAGTGTCTTGCAACTATTAGCGCCGCTTGCTCTGCGCGTGAGTTGCCAAACGCCACGCTACCGCGACGCACGCGAAGTAGTATCGCACCCGCCTTTATAACCACACATAATAAGGACCTTTCCACCTTTGTGTATCGCCAGGTGATAAGCAGCCAAAGCAAACCCAGGGAAAGGCCTGTTTTTGAACCGAATGTATTATTTTAAGCATTTGGCCCTGAAGGCCCGCTTGAAAAATGATTTCTGTGTGTTCATATTTTTTTTTATTTTTTTTTTTATTGCAGTAGTTCAGCAGACAGGCAGACGGCCCGCTTGATGGATAGCGGTTACCATCGTCTATGGACATTTGCAACACCAAAGGTGCTACAAATGGGCTGCTGCTCTCTTAAGGGAGACTGGAACCTGATCACTAATGCCGGAACACAACACAAGGTTGTTATGGCGACATACTTTAGACCAGAAGTGGTAGCCATCCAGTCGGGAAAATGTCCTACCACCTGGCTGTGGGTTGTTTTGTCGCCTCTTACGACAGGCCGCCCGGCCGCAGGAAATTGTATTCTTTCTCCGTTCCTGCACGGATATTTGAGAAATTAAAAGTAATTTATTTCCATTACAGCCACTTCTGGTAGTATGCTCTGTGTCAACTGGTATCTGTTTAACTACTGCCGCGATTGCTGTATGGTTGGGAGCGGCTAGCGGTTGGGCAGCAGCCTTACTAGCGGGAGCAGTTGCTTTTGATTCAGCTGGTATGCAACCAGCGCCTTATGCGCTCTTAGCTGATATGTTTCATTATCAGGTCAGTGATAAATAAACTATAAATAAATTGGCAAAAGCACACATTGCATATCCCCAAGCTAAGCAAGATTCGTTTGTGTTAGGGATAATATATAAAGGATTACTCAGGCACCCAGACCATAGTAAATAGCGAGCGTACTTTATTATAACACAAAGGTCCAAGGTAACATTGAAATTTATTCATAAAAAATGAATTATAAGAAATAATAGGATTTTTTTTCTTTTTTTCGAATGGTACTGTTATGTTTCGTATCGTATACTGTATGTCACTGAATTTCTAAATGGTTGCACCGATTTTGATGAAATTTTTTGTGTCTTTTTAAGTGGGTCTGGATCAGGATTGTTTACTGTAATTGAACTGTATTGTTTGAGACATAAACGATTTAAAACCCTTTTTTAATCCTCATATACTTCTAAAATTCATATAATTTTTTTTTTACTTTTTCAGTACCGAGGTTGCGCTCTTATGATTGTATCGGCATTAGGACACATAGGAAACGCATCAGAGATGTTTATATTCCCTTTGGTGACGTCACAATGGGGGATCGAGGCGGCGTTGGGAGTAGCTGGTTTGCTTACATCGGCATACGCTGTATTTGTCATAGCCGCAGTACCAGAGACGAAAGGCAAGACTCCTGAGGAAATTTATGGAGGGAGAAATAATGATGAAGGGACTAAAAATAAGTGTAGTGAACAGACAGTGTGTACTAACATATGATGTAGTGACAATGAAAAAAAATATTGAATAAGTTTTGATATGATTTAAATTATAAAATATGTGAAATCTAAAAGAAAATCGTATAATTTTCTTCATCGTTCATATAATTTTTTCAAATTCCAATTCAATAGTTTTGTTCAAACTAAGTTCCACTCGTGAACATTCTTTGAAAGTCATACACATAAGTTAAAATTTAAATTTACTTCTTATTCTATGTGTGAACATAACACAACAGCGATAACACGTTGTAAAGCGGAGTGGAGTGTTTATTCAAATTAAGTTCAACTCGTGAAAATTTTTTGAAAGTCATACACATAAGTTTAAATTTAAATTTACTTCTTATTCTATGTGTAAACATAACACAACAGCGATAACACGTTGTAAAGCGGAGTGGAGTGTTTATTCAAATTAAGTTCAACTCGTGAAAATTTTTTGAAAGTCATACACATAAGTTAAAATTTAAATTTACTTCCTATTCTATGTGTGAACATAACACAACAGCGATAACACGTTGTAAAGCGGAGCGGAGTGTTTATTCAAACTAAGTTCAACTCGTGAAAATTTTTTGAAAGTCATACACATAAGTTAAAATTTAAATTTACTTCCTATTCTATGTGTGAACATAACACAACAGCGATAACACGTTGTAAAGCGAAACGAAGCGTTTATTCAAACTAAGTTCAACTCGTGAAAATTTTTTGTAAGTAGTACACATAAGCTAAAATTTAAATTTACAGCCTATTCTATATGTGTTCATAACACAACAGCGATAACACGTTGTAAAGCGAAACGAAGCGTTTATTCAAACTAAGTTCAACTCGTGAAAATTTTTTGAAACATGTACACATAAGGTAAAATTTTAATTTACAGCCTGTTCTATATGCGTATATAACACAACAGCGATAACACTTTGTAAAGCGGAGCGGAGTGTTTATTTAAATTAAGTTCAACTCGTGAAAATTTTTTGAAATTCATACACATAAGTTAAAATTAGGAATAGTCTCATCCGAAATAGATCAGCTGAATTTTTTTCTTTTTTAAATTCATTTTACAATCTTGACATCTCCAAAAAGGTTTATTATGTTTTAATATAGAGCCTTTACCGCCATTTGGTAAGCGATATTTGGACCTAAGTATATTTTTTGTTACAGAAGGTATTTAAAACTATTATTTTGTTTTAAGAATTCAATTTTTTATTCTGTAGGGTATAATCCAACAAAAACTGAAGGTCTTGAAACAAAATTGTTACGTCACGTACATGGAGTAATTTATTACTACATAATTAGCAAGGTTAAAACTGAGTAATTCATATACGTGCCAAAATCTGTCAATTAACAGAAAACCTTCGGATATGCATCTACGAACATGTTTAGGATTTTACATATTTTCACGTAGCAGTCAAGATTTCTGTATATATAGTCTTAAGTTTAATGTTAAATTAATCAAGCAACAATTACATGTAGAGTACAACACTCGTCGTTTTATTTTGTACTCCCCTCAAGGGCGATTTAGCCATGGGCTCTCGGTAACTATCATCGACGCACCACTCAACTTACTTAATCCCACAAAAAAAAATAGTTCAAAATGCCTTTTGCAACAAAAGATATACTTTATTCAAATTTAAATTTATTTAAGCAAACTTCTCATTACATGACAAAGCTATAACAAAAGATTGTGCTAAGGTATGTTATCCTGGTTATCACATTGTGAGCGAGATATGGCTCCTAAAGAACCCTGCACTAGGCAAAGCCTGTATCGCAGTGATGATATAAGGGAGTTTTTGGCGAGAACTGAAAGGAGATGTTGTGCTGTGCAGTTTTATTTTGTAAAAATATGTAAAATTACTCTAAAATGAACAATAGTTGTAGGATATTGTTAGTTTTTGAGTAGTAATTATGTGTTTTGTAAAAAATATGAACTGTATAGTCAAATGTGGCCTTTTGAGTTGTCACAAGAACTCCGTTGAATGGCACTAGCTGATAACCTACAGTTCAGCTGTGCTACACATATGTTTGAGAAAATGAAGAAACTACATTGAATCTAAGATCTGGCTTAAAGGCCTAGCTGCCAAGCCATAAAATCCAGAAAAAAAAGTGATCATATAAATTTATTTATACATAAAATGGAACATTATTCCATACATATTTTTAACTTCGAAATGTGAGTGAGCGTCTGAGTATGTTGCGTCTATTTTTTTTTTTTTTTGGAGCTGGACCCAGCTGAATAGCCGCAGATGGCTGTTTCAGCGATACCGGACTTTAGGGGCTTCACAACTCCGTGGGAGCGGAGGCGTTCAGCCCGGGAGCAGCACGCTCGAGGAGGCACCTCCTGTGAGGTTCGACCTCGGCTCGACCGCTGCGGGGGATTGACTCTATATTGGGAATTAGCCGTTAAAGGCTGAAAGAGCTAAGCCAACAGGCTGAAATGATTGTTTTTTTGGGGACCAATTATCGACTCCGCCGGCGGAGCCGATCCTAGTCTATCATTACTACCGCTTCGCAACGTGTTATAGCTGGAGGAGAAGAAGCGGCGGAAGAAACTCTCCAGCAACACGCCTATGCTAATCGTGTATGGCTACTTGTGTCTGTAGTGAGTGAGTGAGATTGGTGGGGTCTTACCTTTGTGTAAGCGGATCCGAGCCGGGGGCTCTCCGGCGTCTGTTCTGTCTGCGTCTGTTATGCCAGGCTGATGTTCTGAGCCTCGGGGGGTTCATGATCGCGAGGAGACGGGTGATTTTATCGGGCTCGTCAATGAGTGCATTGCGAGGGCGACGATTTCTCATGGGAGCGTTCGGTGTGGGTTTATAGTTGACCGTTTCCGTCACCAGAGGGTTCGGGTGATGGGGGGCAAGGTCAAAGAATCTGCGCGATAGAGTGACTATATAGTCTTTGATGGAGGGAAGCTCCAGATCGCGATGCAGGTCGGCGAGCCGCATATAGCGCGGGGCGTCGGCTGCAGCACGCATAAAATGATTCTGGATTCTTTGCAGTCTCCAGATGTTTGTATCGCTGGCGTGGCCGAAGACCACACTCGCATAGGTCATGATGGGGCGGATGCAAGTTTTGTATAGAGTCACCTTATTTCTAAGGCTCATCTTACTCTTCTTGCATATCAACGGATAGAGTCGGCCTAGGATCCAGTATGCTCTGTTCCCGACCGCTCTGGTGTGCTTGTGGAAGTACAAGCCTCTATCAAGAGTTACACCAAGATATTTGACTTCGTTAACCCAGGGGATAACTCCGTCGTATAGCTTGAATGTTAAATTAATCAAGCAACAATTACATGTAGAGTACAACACTCGTCGTTTTATTTTGTACTCCCCTCATGGGCGATTTAGCCATGGGCTCTCGGTAACTATCATCGACGCACCACTCAACTTACGTAATCCCACAAAAAAAATATATTTCAAAATGCATTTTGCAACAAAAGATATACTTTATTCAAATTTAAATTTATTTAAGCAAACTTCTCATTACATGACGAAGCTATAACAAAAGTTTGTGCTAAGGTACGTTATCCTGGTTGTCACATTCTAAGCGAGATATGGCTCCTAAAGAACCCTGCACTAGGCAAAGCCTGTATCGCAGTGATGATATAAGGGAGTTTTTGGCGAGAACTGAAAGGAGATGTTGTGCTGTGCAGTTTTATTTTCTAAAAATGTGTAAAATTATTCTAATATGAACAATAGTAGTAGGATATTGATAGTTTTGGAGTAGTAATTATGTGTTTTGTGAAAAATATGAACTGTAAAGTCAAATGTGGCCTTTTGAGTTGTCACAAGAACTCCGTTGAATGGCATTAGCTGATAACCTACAGTTCAGCTGTGCTACACATATGTTTGAGAAAATGAAGAAATTACATTGAATCTAAGATCTGGCTTAAAGAATTAGATGCCAAGCCATAAAAAAAAAGTGATCATATAAATTTATTTATACATAAAATGGAACATTATTCAATACACATTTTTAACATCGAAATGTGAGTGAGCGCTTGAGTATGTTGCGTCTGTGTGTGTACTATATATATACTGGCCGTCCCGGCAGACGTCCTGCCCTGAAAAAATAAAAATCTATGACCCGATTCTATTGCATCCTACTGGTTCCAATTTTGAATCTAAACCATCCGGGGACCCACTTAAACACACAAAAACAAAATCGGTCCAGCAATTTAGAAGGATCCTAGAACTCAATTCCAGCGCCACCTACCGGTTTCAATTTTGAATCTAAATCATCCGGGGACCCACTCAAAAACACACAAAAATCATCAAAATCGGCCCAGCAGATTAGAAGGTTCCTAGAACCTGTGTCCAGCGCCACCTACCGGTTCCAATTTCGTCTCTAAATCATCCGGGGACCAAGTCAAATGCACACAAAAAAATCATAAAAATAAGTAAAGCGCTTCTCTAGTTATGCGCGTACATACATTTCTACGATTCATTTATAGATAGATTTTTATCCGTGCAGGAACGGAGAAAGAATACAATTTCCTGCGGCCCGGCGGCCTGTCGTAAGAGGCGACTAAACAACCCACAGCTAGGTGGTAGAGTATTTGCTCGACTGGATGGCGACCACCTCTGGTCTAGAGTATGCCGCCATAACAACCTTGTGTTGTGTTCCGGCATTAGTGACCAGGTTCCAGTCTCCTTTAAGAGAGCAGCAGCGCATTTGTAGCACCTTTGGTGTTGCAAAGTCTATAGGCGATGGTAACCGCTTTCCACCAAGTGGGCCGTCTGCCTGTCTGCTGAACTCCTGCAATAAAAAATAAAAAAAAAGATAGATAGATTCATTTATATATAGATGTATGCTTAGGTCCAAATATCGCTTACGAAAAAATGACGGTAAAGGCTCGATATGTGTCCAAGCCCCTTATTATTCTGAGAGCTTTACTATTTCCATTTGTATATATTCTGATTGCCATAGTAACGTTGCGAATATTATTACGCACTATAGAATACATACCATAAATAAAGAAAGCCAGTAAATGTTTTAATTTAAGAGGATTCCTATAATATTAATCTGTTTTAATAACTACAGCGTCGTTAGAATTTAGAATACACAGATACGATATTCAGTGACAAATTAGTTTTGGTATCGATTTTGTCGTTTAAAGCAATGTCATTATATTGGATAGCTTGGTGAGTAGTTTTATTTGTATTAAATATAGAATCACAGCGTTTTATATGTATTAGTGACATGAAAGTAGGATAGATGCTGTTGAAATGAGAGCTGTGAGAAGTATATGTAAGGTTAATGTAAGTGATATGATAAGAAACAGTGTGATAAGGGAGCGTTGTGGATTGAAGGATGTAGTGACAAGAGTTGAAAAAGGACTGTTAAGGCGGTTTGGGCATGTAGAGAGAATTAATGAAAGCAGAATCACAAAACAAGTACATGAAAGCAATGTGAGTGGTAGAGTCGGTGCCGGTAGACAGAGGCGTACTCACCATGATCAAATTGAAGATTTCTGAAGAAAAGTCAAATAAAAAGTAGTTTAAATAAGTGTGTACGTATGAAGAGATTAATCAAAGTTGATGAAGCGGAAAGTTTTTGTCAGGGTCGTAGTAGGTGGAGATCCATTGTCTCTGCCTACCCCAATGGGAAACAGGCGTGACAATATGTATGTATATGAATTAGTGAATGCATACATTGCCCAGCGACAGTGGTCTGGTGGGGCTGGACGGGCTTTGATACAGGTTTTTTTTATTTTTATTTTTAAGCTAGGTTTATTTATAGGATTGTCTTACTATTTATTACTTAGTTTATTTTTGTATTTAATCTTATTTTTAAATTAGTGAATAGCGCTTGATTTTATATAGGACGAAAAAAGGCTCTTGAGTTTACATATTATGTCGGAACAAACATGACCAAACCAGACTGTCGTCATTATTACGCACAGTTTAGTGCTTGGCTTGATTATTTACATCTCAGACAAAAAAAAAAATTGTTACCTACCCCAAAATTTTGAAACCCAACAAATAATTATTATGCTATGCTTATAATTTTAATTTTAACTGTATATGGTTATACTTAATTTTCTAAAATAAAAGAATTATTATTCACGTATATATTTATTATCAATTTATCTCAAAATTTTTGTTTAATATATAAAATTACTAGCTGTCCCGGCAGACGTTGTTCTGCCCTGAAGAAATAAAATTTAGAACCCGATTGCAGCGCCACCTACCGGGTCCAATTGTGGATCTACACCATTCTCGAATCCACTTAAACACACATAAAAATTCATTCAAATTGGTCCAGCCGTTTAGGTGGAGTTCACTGTCAACACACGTACAGAAGAATTATATATATAAAGATATTGATTTTATTTTGGGTTTTGTCGAAAAGCTTTGGTCAAACCTCGGATAATCCAGTCATGGAAGAGACTGCGTATTGAACTTTGACTATGACGTATACACTAATGTTGCTATGGATTGACGGCATTATTTTTTAACGCTTTAAAGTCTAAACTTGTAGCACTATCGCAGATATCCACACCTTATGTATGTGTATTATGTATATAGAATTTCAGACCATGGGACTTCTAGACAAGCTGTCAATTTGGCTGGGCAAAGGACGCACGGAGGTGACAGTGCTGGTCCTTGGTCTGGACAACAGTGGGAAGAGTACACTCCTCAACACCCTGCGACCTCAAGAACAGAGAGCACAATATTTAGGACCCACAGTTGCTAACCAGCAGGAACAGTTTTCCAGTAAGTACTTGAAGCTCATCGAAGTAGGCATGGGAATCTTTGCAAAATTCCTTGCATCATCTCTATGTTACATCGACAGATTTACTCATACTATAATTATTATAATACTAACGGTTCCGGCAGACTTTGCCCTGCCCTGAAAAAAAAACTAGAATCAGATTCTAGCGCCACCTACCGGTACCTATTGTGAAAGAAAAGGTGGGACTTAAAGTATGGCGCCATCTATTTGATGCTTATGTAACTTAGTCACTAACAGAACTCATACTTACCGACCTATTGGTTTAAAAAAAATTAATGTCAATTTTTTTTACTATAAGACGAAATCTACCCTATGTCCTAAGTTGAAACAAATCTAGTAAAATGATAAAAAAATCATCAAAATCGGTAGAGTAGTTTTGGAGTTCATCACGGTCAAATTCTGTGACAGGGAAATTTAATATACTCGTACATAGATAGATAGGGCGGCCACCCCTACCACCTTTTGCCAGATGGTAGGGCATTTGCCCGACTGGATGGCTACCACCCCTGGTCTAAAGTATGTCGCCATAACAACCTTGAGTTGTGTTCCGACATCAGTGACCAGGTTCCAGTCTCCCTTAAGAGAGCAGCAGCGCATTTGTAGCACCTTTGGTGTTGCAAATGTCTATAGGCGATGGTAACCGCTTTCCATCAAGTGGGCCGTCTGCCTGTCTGCTGAACTCCTGCAATAAAAAAAAAAAAAAAACTCAAATTCTTAAGTTTAACGCCATTTTACTTCAATATTGTACTGTGCCTCATAGACCTTCTTCTCAAACATCATCTGTGTAGATATAGTAAATTCCGAGGAAAATGATTGTGATACAAAGAGATAAATGTCTAGAGATACAGACTGAGGTTCCATCTTTGCCAAAGTAACTACCGAAACTTAAAATGTGGAATTGTATTTTTAGGTGGTGGAGTATCTTTCACAGCTTGGGATGTCTCAGGGGCTCCCAGGCATAGGGCGCTATGGGAGAGGCACTACCGACGAGCTCATGCCGTCATTTTCGTTGTAGACTCTGCAGATCACTTGCGACTAGGTTTGTATAGGAGCATGAAATAATAATACTAAGATAATTGTCAGTAAAACATTTAACTAGTTAGGGTGGAACCAGACTTGTAACATTTCATCGAACTAGATTCCATGACTTATCTTTTATCTTTTTTTTTTGTTGCAGGAGATCAGCAGACAGGCAGACGGCCCACTTGATGGAAAGCGGTTACCATCGCCTATGGACATTTGCAACACCAAAGTTGCTACAAATGCGCTGCTGCTCTCTTAAGGGAGACTGGAACCTGGTCACTAATGCCGGAACACAGCTCAAGGTTGTTATGGCGACATACTTTAGACCAGGGGTGGTAGCCACCCAGTCGGGCAAATGCCCTACCACCTGGCAAATATCTATAGATTTGTTACGCTAAATGAGGACGCATTACACGGCGAAACACGTTCGGTACTCATTCCCATTTCGGTGGGTTTATGCCCTGGGGTCCCACAATATTTCCTTAGTGCGATATCTATATATATACTAGCTGTCCCGGCAGACTTTGTTCTGCTCTGAAGAAATGAAATTTAGAACCCAATTGCAGCGCCACCTACCGGGGCCAATTGTGAATCTAAACCATCCTCGAATCCACTTGAACACACACAAAAAAATTCATTCAAATCGGTTCCTCCGTTTAGGAGGAGTTCACTGTCACCACACGTACAGAAGTATTATATATATATATATATATATATATATATATATATATATATATATATATATAATTATATTAATATAATTTGCACACCGTGTGCAGTTTGATCCGACTTGAAAGATAGGATAGTTTTCATTTGGATCCGGTAGGTGGCGCTGGAATCGGGTTCTAAATTTTATTTCTTCAGGGCAGAACAACGTCTGCCCGGGCAGCTAGTATATATATATATATATATATATATATATATATATATATATATATATATATATATAAATCGATTGCTGTTCGTTAGTCTCGCTAAAACTCGAGATCGGCTGGACTGATTTGGCTAATTTTGGTTTTGGGTTACTTGTGGAAGTTCAGGGAAGGTTTAAAAGGTGAGTAAAAACAACAATTTCGCTTTCCTATAGAAACTATTCCTACCTGTCAGACATTTGATGTGCGTCCCATCGTTAAGAAATCAATTAAATTTAGAAGTCGTTCATAAATTAAATTAAATTTAAAAGTGAAGTTTTTTTTCATTTTTTTGGTTTTTAATGTCAAATGTCGTTTGATGTTCGTCCCGTCGTTCAGAAATCAACGTTTCTTGATCCTGAGGCGGTACGAAGTTTGCCAGGTCAGCTTGTATTTGTATAATTTTTAAAACAGTTTTTTGATCCCACTGCGTTTTAAATAAAGTCCGTAGTTCCGTTAAAACAAACAAAAGAACTCCCCACCTGCACAAGGCTAATGAGGAAGCGAGCGATTCTCCATCTTAATTTTTGTGAAAAAAAAAAATATATATAGTAATACTAGGATATAATATTTTTTCAGTGGTTGCAAGAGAAGAACTAGAGCTAATGCTGGCCCATCCAGATATGTTTGGAAGGCGGATCCCGTTGCTAGTGTTCGCGAATAAATGTGATTCGCCGCATGCTCTTGCGCCTATGCAGATTGCTGCTGGTAAGAAAAAAATCAGAACATTGATAGTTGTGGGGCGCTTATAACCCACGGTTAATGTGGTTCGAATTATATGGACTGTATAGCGGAGATATGACCTAGATCCTTGCACTATAAAAGCAGAAGCTCCACCAACCTTGAGATCAGCCCTCTCCTGGCTTGGTTCAGGTTGCACTCGGGAACAGCGCACAGCACTATAGTTTCACTTCAGAGCTATCACTTGTACACAGTTTAGGTCCAAATACAGTTATTGGCACGGCCAGAAAGTACAATTGTTTAAATTTTAAGAACAGATGAGCGCACGGCGCGATGTCATTGAACGTTGATAGACAATAGCCTCTCAAAATGGCTGCCCTTACCCTGCTGTGCATTGGCCGTCGCCTCACACAGAAAGAGGGTAGACAGCAAAATTGATGGAGCGATGTTCTACCTACTTTATACTAGGCAAGGACCGAACAATAGTATTGGTGGCAGTTGCTTCTTGTTTTTGGAAATTAAAACTCGATGTAATAATGGAATGTATGATTATTATTATTAAATTAGGAATATAATAGAATGAGTACAAAACATGCAAGAGAGTCGTCGTTGAGTACAATATATGAATGGCTGAAGAATATCTGAATTAATCTGAATGAATGAGTGTCTTTAATGGCCAATATTTGCCTCCTATATCCCGCATCCCGTCCGACGCCTAGTTGCTAATTGCGCCAGCTACGGGCGTCGGCGGTATGCGGGGCGCGGAGAGTGGGTGTGCTCCGGCGGGCGGGTCAGGGGGGTGCTCTCTGTCCGCAACAGATAGATACCATTTAGGACGCGTTCCGTTAGAAGCTCGCAACCCCCAAAATTTCCGTCAACCGTTCCACATGGGGACCACTGTCGTTATGGTCGTAGCGACAACGTCACTAATGACGTCATCATTTTCGATCACACAGCGCTCACAACGACCCATGTCAAGAGGTGGGTCGAAGTGGGCGTTGACCACAGAACATCAATTCTTTCTATCTCTTCACATTGAAAAAGGCGCGACTTTCAAATCAACCAATGACATTTGTGTATTTCGTAGTTACAAATATAATAGTAGTTTTGCTGAAACTCATCTTGCATAGCAGGCTTAACGTAGGAGAGGTGAACATCAACACGACACACAGGTGCTAGGTGGTAGGGTATTTGCCAGTCTAGATGGCTACCACCCTTGGTCTAGTTTTAGAGTCTAAAGTATGCCGCCATAACAATCTTGAGTTGTGTTCCGGCATTAGTTCCTAGGTTCAAGTCTAAATGTCCATTGGCGATATTAACTGCTTTCCATTAGGTAGGCCGTCTGCCTATCTGCTGAACTAATGCAATAAAAAAAGTATAGGTTAACACTTGATTTACTTTAATTAACAACAAAGGCTGGTTTTTTTACGTTCTCATGCATTGTATTTTCAATTTTTTTATGGTATATAGAGTTTGTTGTTTTAGTTCTAAATAAATTGTTGTGCTTTCTGTCTTCTTTCTAAGTGTTTATTAAATTATCTATAGTTACGCGCTGGTTTTTAATATTGTCTCATCGCGTTGACAAGAAGGGCAGAATGGTCACGCAATAAAAAATGAATAGCACTCTATTGACAGACGATAGGAAACAAAGAGAAGACTCACCGAATTAGGTTAGGTTATCAATAATTTGCACAGCACTTTATTAAGGGTAGCAAGAGGGTGGCGCACGCGCACGTAATCGTTTGGCCGTGATAGATTGACGACTGGGCCGTACGCTAGGTGGCGCGGAAATTTTAATTGGCGAATTATGGGATAAGGATAGTATTGGTGGCAGTTGCTTCTTTTAAAATGAAACTCGGTATAAACTGGATTGTATGATTTTTACTAACGTTATTTACAATTAAACTATACATAGAAGAAATAAATACAGAAAGTGCGTATTGGTGCTATTACGAATGAGCAAGTAAATGCGCGAGAGTGTCGAGTGAGAGAGAGAGAGTGAGTGAGAGTGAGTCCTTCCGTTGTTTTTTTTTTGGAGCTGGACCCAGCTGAATAGCCGCAGATGGCTGTTTCAGCGATACCGGACTTTGGGGGCTTCCCGACTCCGTGGGAGCGGAGGCGTTCAGCCCGGAAGCAGCACGCTCGAGGAGGCACCTCCTGTGAGGTTCAACCTCGGCTCGACCGCTGCGGGGGATTGACTCTATATTGAGAATTAGCCGTTAAAGGCTGAAAGAGCTAAGCCAACAGGCTGAAGTGATTATTTGGGGACCAATTATCGACTCCGCCGGCGGAGCCGATCCTAGTCTATCATTACTACCGCTTCGCAACGTGTTATAGCTGGAGGAGAAGAAGCGGCGGAAGAAACTCTCCAGCAACACGCCTATGCTAATCCTGAGTCCTTCCGGCCTTCAAGGCCGCTTCTATATCCCGCGTTCTATCCGACGCCTAGCTGCGAATTGTGCGAGCTATGAGCGTCGGCGGAATAGGGGGCGCGGAGAGTAGGTGTGCTCCGGCGGGCGGGTCAGGGGGTACTCCTGTCTGCAACAGATACGGTTATTAGGAACTGTAAAGGTGTTAAGGAAAGGCACATAGAAGGCACTTGAATTATTACGTGATACAATTCCTTAATGCCCATACAATTCAGGGTGGATCTAACGAAAACCAACGACGATAAACGTTTGAGAATAAGTCAGACCTTTTTTTCTATTTGACCTCTAACCTATTTGATTGTCATTTTTCAGCCCTTTGTTTGGAAAGAGTAACGGATAAGCCGTGGCATATCTGCGCGTCGAACGCTCTATCCGGTGCCGGATTAGCCGACGGCGTGGCCTGGCTGGCGAGGCAGATCCGGGATGCGCACCTACCTCATGACAAACATTGATGTATTAATATTGCCATCTAATAAATATACTAGGAAATACAATGGCCCAGTAAAAAATATCACTATGAAAAAAAAAATAAAAACTGTTCGCGCCGCTTAATTTAAAATCCTGTTCTATCAAATTATTTCCACAACTACCCGCTTTCCGCGTTATCCAATCACCTATTTCCCAGCCGCCATCTTCCGTTCCATACGACTATCCTTGTCGTACGTACCGCTGTACTAGTACTGCTGATATTTACGAGTCAGTCTGCTGTCGACCCTCGTACGACAACCCGCAGATCTTTTCCGCCACAATTTGCCTATAAGTGAATACAAATAATAATCAAAGGCCGCAAGGAGACAAGCCAGAAGATTTGTTGCAAGGCTCACGACTTGGTGTTCAGCGCGCATAGTTAGTGCAGCCCAGAAGCACACAGGTTAGTCTCCCTTCTTTCCATGCCAGCAATCCTACTACCGCCATTTGGATACGCATTCAGTCCCCAATACTGGGCTGTCGCGTTTTTTTATTTTTTTATTTATTTATTTATTATATATATCTCTACGGACTCGAGTTCCGTACCCTTTTTCAATACTTAATTTCTATGAAAAATTTGAGACTCTGTACACGCTTATTGTTTGTTTTTGTTAGTGTATGTGACATTATATGTAGTAATTTTTCTGTTTTGGTGTACCTTAAGAATAACTTTTATATTAATTTATTCTAATTTTAATACTAAACTTATACTAATGTAGAGTGTATCTGTTACATGCTGGTGTTGTGAGGAAGTGCATGTGCAGTGTTGGCCTTATATCGATACTTATATATAGTCGTATCTAGTGCCATGTGTGGGCTGTCGCGTTTACAAAGTTCAACTTCGAAAGAATCGCCACCTTTTTAACCATATCCGTCTATTCCCCGGAGACGATGTTATGTATCAAAACATTTTTTTTAACAACAAAAAACTGACTTCGCACTAAAAACCAAAAAATGAATATTGAACCAAATTGTTTCTACAACATTTTGAAGTCGGTGCCAAATAAAACATAACAACAACAAATTTATGAAATATAATAATTTTTGGTTTTTTGTGTGAAGTCGTGGTAGCGTAATGGCTGGCGCAAGCGTCCCAAACTCAAAGGGCGCGGCTTCGATCCTGGCTGGAACGCATGCACCACTTGGGCTGTTTTCGGATCTAATATGCATATTGTTACAATTATCACGTGCTAATAACGGCGAAGGAAAACATCGTGATGTAACCTACATATCGAGATAACCGATGTGTCAAAACTGCCAAGTCGCCTTGGACAAGCGTGGCCGGTATACTGTCCGTTACGCTATAGTGGGAGGCCCGGGCCCAGCAGTGGGACGTTCATGGGCTGGATATTGCCGGTATCATCATACAATATAAAACAATAAAATAATTTATACATTAAAAAACAATTAGGCTATAAGTATATGTTAGCTTGCATCCAACAACAGTCTTACATTTTCTTTTATGAGTAAATAATAGCCTGTGTTTGACGGCTGGTAACACTGTTTTTATTTTTGGTAAATTTGCCTAAACGCGGAACCTGAAAATTATGCGTTTTTTGTATTCAAAGACTATAAATATGGTTTGCTATGGTGTAATAAGGACACTAAAATTATCGGAAACCCGTCATTTAGGTAAAAAATTAAAAAAGAATACAATTAATGACGCTAAAAATCTGCATCATATAAATAAAAATAATGTTCAATTTTAGCGCCAAGACTCACCTAGTTGTGATAAAAACACAGTCACTTATTTAATTTCGGGATTAATCTGCAAATGTAACATATATGACATGACCAAAATAATTAATCATTATAAAATCAACTATTACGGCATTGCTAAAAAACCACCATATTTTGTAATTGGTAGGTGAAACCTCAGATTGATAATATTAAGAGACGAAGTTTTTACTTCACTTTGCTACTTGTTAGGCAAAGACACTAAATCCATACAGCATGAATATCAATATTATTCAATCAATCTGAAGATCATTGAATGACATGAAAGTATGGAATTTTAGATTTTTCACATTATTGTAACTAAGATCATTAATATATTTTTCTAGTTTGTATATATAAATACCGACTACATGCAATAATAATGTAAGCAGAACAAAGTATAGGTGTAAGGGGTGGCCGAAGGTGTGCCGCGGCAGCGGCCGGCGAGTGGCAGAACCAACTGGTTTCCATTTATTCGTTGATAATTTTGATAAAAGTTAAAGTCGGTTCTGGATTTGGTCTAAAGATAACCTAATCTAACCCACTGTCCTTGCCATAACCTTCGAACACCCCTCACACCTATATATTGTTTGTCTAACATTAGTATTGCATGTTGTCGTTAATTATATATACAAACTACAAAAATATAATAATGATCTTAATCACAATAATATAAAAATCTAAAATTCCGTATTTTTATGTCATTCAAAGATGTTCAATTTGATTGAATAATATTGATATTCATGCTGTACGGATTTAGTTCCTTTGCCTGACATTTAGCAAAGTGAGCTAAAAACTTTGTCTCTCAATATTATTAATCTGAGGTTTTACTTACATATTACAAAATGTCGTGATTTTTTAGCAATGCCGTAATATTTGATTTTATAATTATTAATTATTTTGATCATGTCATACATGTTACATTTGCAGATTAATCCCAAAATTAAAGTAATTGTGTTTTTATTATAATTAGTAGGTAAGTCGTCACGCTAAAATTGAACATTATTTCTATCGATATAATGCACGTATTTCGTAATTAATTGTAATGTGTATTAATTTTTTGTCTAAATGATGGCTTACCGATGATTTTAGTGTCGTTATTAAACCATAGCAAACCATATGTAAAGTCTTTGAATACAAAAAAATGCGTAATTTTCAGGTTCCGCGTTTATGCAAAGCTAAATTGTAAACCGCTTGTTAAAATGTAAGTAAAAGCCATGCTAACTAAGTGTTTTGTTACGTATTATGGTAAAGGAAAGAGATGATTATGTTCGTAAATATGAAATAGTTGTTTTTCTATTGCGAACCCATTAAACTTGAAACTGTGACTAACATTTATCATCACGCTAAGATCAATAGGAGCGGGGAGCACCAATGAAGAATGTTTTAAAATCGGGAGGGTTTTTTTAACTTGCTTTTTTTTAACTATTCCACGCGGACGAAGTCGCGGGCAGAAGCTAGTCACAAATATATTAAGCACCTGTAGAAATTGTACAACTGGCACGCGTATACAAATTAGCCATCTCACTCTTCTGTGTATATGCTCTTCAACAAGGTTTGCTTACAATTTTCGGTATATTTATAAATAAAGAAAAAATCAAAATCGATCCACAAGTGAGAGAGATATCGCGTAGCAAAGTCGATTAACAATTTTCGAGGGTTTCTCTCCAATTCTCTGGGACCCACTCATCGGATCCTGACTTGGTGACTATGGAACCAATTCAATGTCATTGAATTATTCGTGCAGGAACGGAGAAAGTACAATTTCCTGCGTTGGGGCGGCCTGTCGTAAGAGGCGACAAAACAACCCACAGCCAGGTGGTAGGGTATTTACTCGACTAGATAGCGATCACCCTTGGTTTAGAGTATGTCTACATAATAGTCTGCAGTTATGTTCCGACATTAGTCGCCAGGTTCTAGCCTCCCTTAAGAGAGCAGCAGCGCATTTGTAGCACCTTTAGTGTTGCAAATATCCATAGGCGATGGTAACTGCTGAACTCCTGCAATAAAAATAAAAAGGTATTACCATATTAGGGAACCTACCCATACTACATGACCCGTAAAGGGGGTTCTGCAAAATACCACGCTTGATCACAGAGAGGGTGTTGGAATCTCCAACAAAAAGTTTTTATTAATTTGGTATGGCATGGTACTGGCCGCCAAACATATTAAATGTTTGAATTTGGAACATAGATGTTCTTTTGTTTTTTATCTGTTTTTTTTCCCTCCATTTTTATTAAAATCGTCGTTATATTCCGCACGTGCAGTTTTCATTTATAATTATAGTACATTATGGTACTAGTGTGTAACATTGGTGATTACCGCCGAGGCGCCATTGAGACTCGAGCCGTAGGCGAGGGTCTTAAGAGAGCCGAGGACGGTAATCATCAATACACACGTGTATCATACGACGTTTTTCAACACACTTGTGAATAAAATAACAACAAAAACTTATTTTATTTAGTAGATAAAAAGAGTTATATATGAGTGAAAGTTTTATTTATTAAACACGTACGAGTTAAAATTATCTATTTAAATAAGAAGTTGCATGAAATGAGCAAGCAATAGGAACATTAATTTATTTGTTCTATAGAACACGATCTTTTTTTTTTGAATAAAAACTTTTTTAAGAACAAAGCAACTCAACCAATAAAATTTAAAAAAAAATCTATAACTCACTAGTGAGTTATAATGTTTTTTACTCACAGTTTGATAATAGGTGTCATTCTGTGCCTAATTGCGGTGACCATAGAGCCACTTTATGAGCAAGTGTGTTGAAAAAATATTTACAGTTCACAACAAATTAACATTTAAGTGTTTAACAGAGGGGTTTGTAAAGTTTCAAGTCAAGTATTCAATATCCTTTAGAGAAATCTCGCACGTTTAAAGACAAGTATGAGCCAAATTATGTTATTAACGCTCTGTTTGCAAAAAAATATTTAAAACAATATTTATGAATTATGTAATATGGGTACGTTCCCTTACCTTGATAGACACTTAAACTAAATAAATATTGAAATAAGTATGTATCTGTATAAGTGGAACGTACCTATTTTTAATATTATAAATAATAATATTTTCAAAATAGATTATAACTGGCCAGTCTCTCATACATAAAAACTTTTTTTCTCAATACTTTCTGAGTGACCTGGTAGGTATGTGTCGTAGTATATATATATATATATATTATATATAAATATATAAACGAGGTATATATAGTATGTCGCCATAACAACCTTGAGTTGTGTTCCGGCATTAGTGACCAGGTTCCAGTCTCCCTTAAGAGAGCAGCAGCGCATTTGAAGCACCTTTGGTGTTGCAAATGTCCATAGGCGATGGTAACCGCTTTCCATCAAGTGGGCCGTCTGCCTGTCTGCTGAACTCCTGCAATGAAAAAAAATATTACAAGGGATATGCAGACCGACATTACAACGAGTTTATGCAGTCTTCAGATTCTCGTCTTCCGTTTTTCATGTGTTTGTGATGAAGCTCCTGGCTCCCGGCTCCGCCTTCGTTTAACGGCAGCGGGCATATATTGTTAAATGCGCGTTTTATTAAACCGTTGGATGTATTCATGGTAGCAAGACGTGTTATATTGTCGTGTCTTTTGTGAGTGCTGGTAATCCTCCCCAGCCGTACATAGCGCGTTCACATTCATTCACTCTAATTTAAATTTAACAGCTGGCAACCCCTATTCGCGGTCACTTTTTGCATAGCTTACTTACTTACTCCGCTGGCTCAGCGACCCAAAGCAGGTCTTGGCCTCCGAAACGAGAGCATATTTCTCGTTTTCGGTTTCACAACAGTAGGTTTTTTCCCTGAGTGGGGCGTTAACCCTCTGCACAACCCCCAATATATATATAATATATATATATATATTTTTTTTTAATAATCGGCAGACAAACACACACATTGTATATCCCCAAATTAAGCAAGTTACGCTTGTGTTATGGGTAATATACAACGGACTACTCTGGGGCCGATCCCAGACACCCAGACCATAAGTAAATAACGGAGAAAATACGTTTCCGAAATTTACTATACCAGGAATCGAACCCGGAACCTCTGCGTTGCAGTGAGGTACGCCGGCAAAGGCTTAGCCCGCTCAACCACAGAGGCCGTCGAATGTGCTGGAGGACCACACCCATCGTTGGTCAGCGAGTCCATCGGACTTAGCCAGAAGCGTGGCTAGGCTGTACTACCGACCATTCCCCATCCGCCGCCCGGGGGACGCTCCTCTACGCCGTGAGGGCCAGCGCGAGGACTTTTACATAGGCAACCCTATTTCATCGACTATACTAGATATACTATATTTACAAGTAGTCTTAAGGAAGTTGATTCATACATATAATATTACATACATATAATAATCAAATAATATAAAGTTATAGAAAATACATAACTGTTCATATAGTCCTTGATTATGTCAAGGGAAATAGCAGGGCTAACTTGGCCCTATTAAGAAAAAACCCTATTTCATCGTACACAGAAAAAAATAGCTTTAATTTGATATATAATTTACTTTAAAAACAAGTGAATGAAATTTTTCCCAAAATACCAAACTAATATTAATTTAATTAAAAATACTAGCGGCTATATTTTCTTTATCCGTGCAGGAACGGAGAAATAATACAATTTCATGAGGCCGGGCGGCCTGTCGTAAGGGGCGACTTAACAACCCACAGCCAGGTGGTAGGGCATTTGCCTGACTGGATGGCTACAACCCCTGGTCTAAAGTATGTCGCCATAACAATCTTGTGTTGTGTTTCGGCATTAGTGACTAGGTTCCAGTCGCCCTTAAGAGAGCAGCAGCGCATTTGTAGCAACTTTGGTGCTGCAAATGTCCATAGGCGATGGTAACCGCTTTCCATCAAGTGGTCCGTCTACCTGTCTGCTGATTTCCTGCAATAAAAAAAAGACAAGCTAGCAATTGTGTATTCCCCATATATAATTATATACAAAAACTAGATAAGTAATTAACGTAGTAATTATGCAGCCGGATCTCAGTGTAATACAACTTTGTTATTTTGAATTTCTAATTTCCAACTTTTCAAAGGTATATTCAAGAACTAAAACTCTCTGAACGTTTGCATTCAGGTCAGTCCTGAATGAGGATCAGATTGGTAAGTCGTAAACACGACGCGCGGCAGTCCGACGCCGCAAGTTGGCGTGACGTGTACTCTTATTCATCTCGTACTATTAAAGTGAAAATTTACTTGACTTAAAATGTTAATATACAAATGAATAATTCTGTTTACACAGTTCTCTTTTGCTAAATCGATGTTTAATTGAATTGTTGTGATGCTAAAATACGAACTGGTTTTTATATAAGTGATTTATTTTGAGTTGTTTGGGGTGTGTTCAAAAGTTCGAATAAAGTTTTGGAGCGGAAATTTTGGTTGCAAGTAAGTGTTTTTAACTTAGTTTTTTTAATGAATATTTATTTAGGTATGTAGGTAACTCTGTATAGTACACCAAAGCATAGAAAAATAGAAGTAGAAAAATACAAAAGATAGTACAACGGTAGTAGGTACAACAAGCAACCCTTGGCAGACATTAATAGATTTTCAAAACTGACGGTAGTGCAATCTGTACATAATGATAAGTATACACAGTGCACATAAACAATATAACTATATTTTTTTTTTTTTTAATTGCAGGAAATCAACAGACGGGCAGACGGCCCACTGGATGGAAAGCGGTTACCATCGCCTATAGACATTTGCAACACCAAAGGTGCTACAAATGCGCTGCTGCTCTCTTAAGTGAGTCTGAAACCTGGTCACTAATGCCGGAACACAACTCAAAGTTATTATGGCGGCATGCTCTAGACCAGGGGTGGTAGCCATCCAGTCGGGCAAATGCCCTACCACCTGGCTGTGGATTGTTTAGTCGCCTCTTACGACAGGCCGCCCGGCCGCAGGAAATTGTATTCTTTCTCCGTTCCTGCACGGATAAGATAAGTTAGGTATATGACAATAAACACACAAATATGGTTCGGTCCTTGCCTAGTATAAGGTAGGTAGAATCACTCATCAATTTTGCTGTCTACCCTATTTCTGTATGGGGTGACGGCCAATGCACAGCAGGGTAGGAGCAGCCATTTTTGGACACTTGCTGTCGACGTTTTAACGAGACCACAACGCGCCGTGCGCTCATCATTTTTTGAATAACATTAATTATACTTATTGTGATTACTGGCCGTGCCTAGAACTGACTACATGTGCTTAGACTTTGTAAAAAGCTCTAAGGCGGAGTTTAGTGCCGTGTGCTGTTCTAGTGTGTAACCTGAACCGAGCCAGGAGAAGGCCGATCTCAAGGTTGGTGGAGCTTCTACTTATCTACTGCAAGGATCTAGGTCATATCTCACTCATACAGTCCATTACAAACTGAACCAGCATTTTATCCGTGGGCTACAGCGCCCCACAAATCTTATCTTATACTAATATATAAAGCTGGAGAGTTTGTTTATTTGAACGCGCTAATCTCAGGAAGTACTGGTCTGACATGAAAAATTCTTACAGTGTTAGAAAGCTCATTTATTGAGGAAGGCTATTATAAGGCTATATGTCATCACGCTAAAACCAATAGGAGCGAAGCCGCAATGAAGAATGTTTCAAAATCGGGGGTTTTGAAAACAAATTCCACGGGGATGACGTCGCGGGCACAGCTAGTATAATTATATAACTAATCAGGAATTACTATACGCAATAGAAATGTAATGCTGCTGAACCCTATTTTTAAAGCATGGTAAGGATTTGGCCCGTTTTATAGCGATAAGTAGCTTATTCCAGAGACGCACAGCCTGGACGGTGACACAGCCGTTATAAAAATAAGATGTATATAGATTAGGGATGGGATGAATGTGGTTTGAACCGAATGCGAACTTCGGCCGAACATTCGGTTAAAATAAAAAATTCGGCCGAACTTCGGTTTGATTTTGCCACGCTTTCTCAAGAGCAATACAACGTGACCTGTTGACAACGTCAACTTGATAACACCGATTTTTTCCCTTTTTTACACCATAACCTGCCTCTAGTAAATTTTAAGTATGAGTAGGTGGATAAAAGAATAGATTTTTTAGACCTTTGATTGAAAAAAATGACCATTTCATAATGTTTAATTCGTCAAAAGTGATTTCAATCAAAATTAAAGTTGTAATTGCTGATGTCCCTTAGACGTGTTTTTTTTTTAAATTCAAATTACGCATTGTAATTAAGCAGTTGCACTACATACTGATGTTTCTTAGAAGAATAATAAGTTTATTTTATTTTTGTTTTAATTTGATGTCTATTTAATCAGGCAAAGACTCAATGAAGAATTAATTTTATTTGTTTTTTATCACATTGAACGTTAAGGTTTACATGTTCCTAACTAAAATAAATGACCATGAGTATATAAATGCCAATTTTTATATTACGGTTATGATAGATATGATTTCTATGAACTTCAGTCAAAATAGTGCAAGTAGGTATTTTACTTTTTTCTTGCACCGAATGTTCGGCATTTAAACCGAATTTCGGTCAAATGCCGAAGTTCGGCCCAAGCTGCCGAAATTCGGTCAAACCGAATGTATAATGAATTTCGGCCCATCCCTAATATAGATGATGATCATTAAGATATATCAAGATGTATGTTTAAACGGGTACAGATGATGTATGTATATATATTTTTTAATAATCGGCAGACAACCACACATTGTATATCCCCAAGCTGAGCAAGTTACGCTTCTGTTATGGGTAATATACAATGGACCACTCTGGGGCCGATCCCAGACACCCAAACCGTAGTAAATAACAGAAACTTCGTTATCGAAATTTACCATGCCAGGAATCGAACCCATAGCCTCTGGATTCCAGCGAGGTCGGCGGGCTAAGACTTAACCCGCTCAACCAGAGGTCGTCAAAGTGATATATATGTGCAGGAGATACATATATTATACATATGACAGATGTATATTCTTATTACTTAAAAGCAGGACCTTGGAAGAGTCTTGTGATCCTTGCTTAAAAGACGTATTACATGTGTGATATTTTCAAGGATATTGTCTTGACATTTGAGACACAAGTAAAAACTTTTTTTTTATTGCTTGGAGTAGGCAAACAGGCAGACGGCCCTCCTGCTGGAAAGTGGTTACCGTCGCCTATAGACGTTTCCAACACCCGGCGTGTTGCCAACGCGTTGCCGACCTCTAAGAAATTTTATAATGCTCTTCTTAAAAAACCCCATATCATAACGTAAGGGGAAAACCGTGGTGGGAAGTTCCCTCCAGATAATCGTTGTACGCGGAATAAATATTCTAGCGAACCGTTGCGTACTTGAGCGTGGTAGCTCTAGGAAATGGGGGTGAATAATAGTAACACAAAATGTTTGACCACTGCCAGAAATATAGTTGTATGTATTTAACCGACTTCTAAAAACTGAAATCAACTAATTTATAAAGTACAAGCGATTATAGACTGTGTAACCAATCGCTGCTAGATGGGAGCGTGCCCAGAAGGCTGGCTGTATTGCCGCGCTGTATGGCGATGCTTATTTGTTTGGGCGAAATATGATCCAGCCTTCTGATCATGGGTGGCATCAAAGAGTTTCTTGTAAATCTCTTTGCCGACGGACCCCACGGACCTATTGTTTCAATACCAAACGGCACAAATATGTAACCCCTTCCTAAGGTTCCATATTTGCGCCGTTTGAGAGCTTCAGCTTTTGAAGCAGCGTTGTCAGCCTCTAACTCAGTCATTGGAAGATGTGACGGGGCTAGAGTGTCTACATATATCGCGTCCCAAACAAGCGGCCGTCCCATCTTCACATACCATCAGGCCTCTTGCCATTGTCGCGTACCAAGCCATTCGGCTGACAAGAGCCCGGCGGATGGTGTCATTGAGGTTGGCATGGCGAGATCTTCGACCAACACTATGTAAACATCTAATCCGTGGTGTCCATAAGGGTCCACCATACTCCCGCCCATTGTATGTAGATGGGCTAGGCATTTTGTTTTAGTAATATCAATACATTTTACCATATCGAGCCTTTACCGCTATTATATCGTTAGCGACATTTGAACCTAAGTATATTTTTTGTTGCACAAGGCATTTTAAACTCTTATAACCCGCAAGAGTTAACTTGAGACTTCGCTCGGATGACGTAAGCGCGAGGTACTAACTCGATCGTACGCGTCGATGGCGAGAGCGGTAAGAAGGCGGGGGTCGGGAGGCGAGCGCGCATTCCAGTCAGGTCTCAAGTTAACTCTTGCGGATTATACTTTGTTTTATGACTTTTAGTTTTAGTTAGAGACCCTACTGAATCAAAAACTGAAAGTCTTAAAACAAAATAATAGTTTAAAATGCCTTTTGCAAGAGAAAATAAACTTATTTCCAAATGTCGCTTACGATAAAATGGCGGTAAGGGCTCGAATTAGGCGTGCAATACTTGCTACTGCTTTGTACTTTGTATCGCTATTAGAAACAAATACATTTCTTCCTTCTTTCTTCGCCATTCTGAACAGTTCCTCGGAACACTCCCCATTATACGTAGGTTAGAAATATCCCACTGTTGGGCTCGAGTATCCTCGTTATTAGAATGACGGGTTAGTATACCCGACAAGTTTGCCCAAAGCGGAATTTAATAACGATATATTCCTTCACTACGTGGTAATTGTAACAATTTGCACATTACGTCAGAAAACTGCTCGAATGGTGCATACTTCTCGGCGCAGGATTCAAACCCGCGTCATTCGAACGAGACGTGAATGCGTGAGCTACTAAGCTACCACAACTTGTGTACATGTATTAAAATAAAACTATACACTAATAAAGCTAAACGCAGTACCCTCCTACATTCAACGTAATCGGTTATTGGCGCCAGTAGTCCTGAGTCCAAAGCATTGGGATCACGTATCCGCGCAACGCGGCTACGTCGCTACGACGCGCCGCCTACGCGCTACGGCTACGTGAAATACATCTTAACTTCTTTATTATCTTATTTTGTTGGTATTGATTTATTGCATTGACTTCCAATTGGAGATATATTGTAGAATGTAGTTCAATTGATTGTTATGACGTCATAAAGGTTATATATTACACAAATGAATATATATATATAAGAAACTAGCCGTCCCGGCAGACGTTGTCATGCCCTGAAAAAATAAAAATCTAGGACCCGATTCTATTGCATCCTACTGGTTCCAATTTTCTATACCATCCAGGGACCCAATTAAACAAACACACCAAAAAACAAAATCGGTCCAGCAAATTAGAAGGATCCTAGAACCCAATTCCAGCGCCACCTACCGGTTCCAATGTTGAATCTAAACCATCCGGAAACCCACTCAAACGCACATAAAAAAATCATCTAAATCAGTAAAGCGGTTCTCAAGTTATGCGCGTACATATATTTCTACGAATCATTTATATATATATATATATATATATATATATATATATATATATATATATATATATATATATATATATATATATATATGGATTACATTATGTAGCAGATGACTGCCAAACGGGGAGCGTGCCCAAATGGCTGGCTGCTTTGCCACGCTGTATGGTCAATGCTTATTTGTTGTGCAAAATATGAGCCAGCCTTCTGATCACGGGTTCAAAGAGTTTCTTACATATGTCTTTAAAGAAACTCTTTGCCGACGGACCCCACGGGCCTAATGTTTCACCCCCAAACAGCAAAAATATATAACCCCTTCCTAAGGCTCCATATTTGCGCCGTTTGATGTCTTCTGCTGAAGCGGTAGCGTTATCAGCCCCTGACTCGGTCATTGGAAGATGTGATGGGGCCAGTGTGTCAACACAGGTCGCAACCCACACTAGCGGCCGCCCCATCTTCCAAGGGACGAGTGACATTCCGTCCGGTCTGTTTCCATCGTCACGTACCAGGCCATTCGGTCCTAGAATGACCGGGACGCCGACGCTGACAAGAGATCGGCAATATATAATTCTGACTAAAAAGTGTGCTGCACCACTTAGGCAATTTTTTCGACCTAATTTGCGTATAGTGACAATTAGATTACATCATTTTTTACAGTTACATTACTATTATGGAATTTTAGTTTGTAACTAAAATCTTCTTAATATATATAAATTACGTGTCACGTTGTTTGTCCGCGATGGACTCCTAAACTACTTGACCGATTTAAATCAAATTTGCACACCGCGTGCAGTTTGATCCGACTTGAAAGATAGGATAGCTTACATTCGGACCCGGTAGGTCGCGCTGCAATCGGATTCTAAATTTTATTTCTTCAGGGCAGAACAACGTCTGCCGGGACAGCTAGTTAAACTATAAAATCTAGTACCAGACCGTTGTCAGTTGGAAACGTGCCCAAAAGACTGGTGACATCACCTCGCTAATGCGTTGCCCGAGGTGTAGACCAGTCTTTTGGTCACGTAAGTCATCCAGCAGACGTTTGACTATGGCTCGATAAAGCTTGTACGCCTCAGGCCCCCATGATCTCAGGTTCTCGACCCCAAAAGTCGCAAATATGAAGCCATTTCCGATGGCTAAGCGTTTTAGGGCCTCTTGATGTGATAATTTATTTATTTTATTTTATTTGACGGGCTAACAGCTATCATTATTAATAACTAAAAATAAAATAGATTTAGAGAAGCTATTAATAAGCTTCCACAGATAACAGTAAAAATAAGAAGAGAAGAAAAAAATGAAAATTATACATAGAAACAACAATAAATCCGTGCAGGAACGGAGAAAGAAAACAATTTCCTGCGGCCGGGCGGCCTGTCGTAAGAGGCGTCTTGACAACCCACAGCCAGATGGTAGGGCATTTGCCCGACTGGATGGCTACCACCCCTGGTCTAAAGTATGTCGCCATAACAACCTTGAGTTGTGTTCCGGCATTAGTGACCAGGTTCCAGTTTCCCTTAAGAGAGTAGCAGCGCATTTGTAGCAACCTTGCTGTTGCAAATGTCCATAGGCGATGGTAACCGCTTTCCGTCAAGTGGGCCGTTTGCCTGTCTGCGGATCTCCTGCAATTAAAAAAAAAATGTGCATAGATATAAGGTATTTAAACTGATAAATCCGAGTTTGAATAGAACTTGACCAACTTTGCGCTAAACAATGCTAAACTATTAGTAAATAAGTCGAAGTCTATATCTTTATAATAGACAATATAATTAATAGATTTTAAATAATTAGGTTTATTTGTGTATTGTTTATATGAAATAATTTCTAATACTGTCTAGGATGCCAAGAAAACCTGTTGTTACATACAGTTTGTTTTTTATTTATTTTTTATTGCAGGAGTTCAGCAGACAGGCAGACGGCTCACTTGATGGAAAGCGGTTACCATCGCCTATGGACATTTGCAACAGCAAAGGCTACAAATGCGCTGCTGCTCTCTTAAAGGAGACTGGAACCTGGTCACTAATGCCGGAACACAACTCCAGGCTATTATGGCGGCATACTCTAGACCAGGGGTGGTAGCCATCCAGTCGGGCAAATGCCCTACCACCTGGCTGTGGGTTGTTAAGTCGCCTCTTACGACAGGCCGCACGGCCGCAGGGAATTGTATTCTTTCTCCGTTCCTGCACGGATAATATATATATATATATATATATATATATATATATATATATATATAATTCTCTGTACTCAAATCAATTCTGTGTATTTTAAACAATTGTGTGTACGTAAATCAATTCTGTGCATTGAAGTCAATTCTGTGTACTTAAATAAATTTCACCAAATTGGAGATTTTACTCCGTTTTGCATAACAAAATCCTCAAAATAAGCGTAAATCAAGCTATTTTATATAACAGATATTTAAAAGGAAATTCCAGTCTTAATCTCCCAACTCACAGTTATCTAAAAATACTACTTTTTGTTCAGTAAATTCGTACTCTCCAGACTGCAATAAATCATGACGGTTCTTTTTTCCTTGGCGCTTTCGTAAAACATTGTTGTCTAACAAAATAATGGCAAAGTGTATATTTTAAAAAGAAAACTCCTGATTAAAACATCGGCGTCGTAACTTAATGCAAATTTTACAAGCTCGCTTTAGGGATGTGCTATGGTGACAGTTTTATCGATAAACTTGTGGAACTGTTGATACACGATATCATGCAAGAAGATAGATAGATCCGTTTTATCCGTGCAGGAACTGAGAAATAATGCAATTTTTTGCGGCCGGGCGGCCTGTCGTAAGAGGCGACAAAACAACCCACAGCTAGGTGGTATCGCATTTGACCATTTGGATTGCTGCCACCCCTGGTCTAGAGTATGCTGCCTTAACAACTTTGAGTCATGTTCCGGTATTAGTGGACAGGTTCCAGCCTCCCTCAAGAGAGTAGCAGCGCATTGGTAGCACTTTTGGTGTTTCAAATGTTCATATGCGATGGTAATCGCTTTCCATCATGTGGGCCGTCTGCCTGCATGCTGTATGCTGAACTCGAGAATAAAAAAAAGATAATACTTTATGGTGGTGCGGCTGGCAGAGATAGAATTTGTTGATAGTGGAAGAAGTGAAAAATCCACAGCCGGCTAAAATTAAAGCGGCAGTCACCTGCGGATCCCCAATCTTCGTACTGTTGGACTCCTCGGCATATCTTCAAATTAGGTGTCTGTTCACTGGTCACAGAGTCTACATACCACCAACAAGAGCGGGCTTTTATATAATAAAATGCGTTCAAGTGATCAAGTTGTAGCAGCGAAAGGTAGGTTAAATTATACTTCATATGGCGGAGAGTCGTGTTTACTGTCGAGTACGGAAGAGAACTGAATTGAACTTATTTATTTTGGATACAGTAATTTTATGTACAAATATTAACAATTCATACAGCTAGTACAATACATAGCACATTGTGTGAGCGAGACGGATGATATGCGAGCGCGATAGAGCTACTATTAATATGTGCGCTCCTATGTTTCGTTAGCCAGCCCATGAGAAATCGTCGCCCTCGCAATGCACTCATTGACGAGCCCGATAAAATCACCCGTCTCCTCGCGACCATGAACCCCCCGAGGCTCAGAACATCAGCCTGGCATAACAGACGCAGACAGAACAGACGCCGGAGAACCCCCGGCTCGGATCCTCTTACACAAAGGTAAGACCCCACCAATCTCACTCACTCACTACAGACACAAGTAGCCATACAAGATTAGCATAGGCGTGTTGCTGGAGAGTTTCTTCCGCCGCTTCTTCTCCTCCAGCTATAACACGTTGCGAAGCGGTAGTAATGATAGACTAGGATCGGCTCCGCCGGCGGAGTCGATAATTGGTCCCCAAACAATCACTTCAGCCTGTTGGCTTAGCTCTTTCAGCCTTTAACGGCTAATTCTCAATATAGAGTCAATCCCCCGCAGCGGTCGAGCCGAGGTCGAACCCACAGGAGGTGCCTCCTCGAGCGTGCTGCTTCCGGGCTGAACGCCTTCGCTCCCACGGAGTCGGGAAGCCCCCAAAGTCCGGTATCGCTGAAACAGCCACCTGCGGTTATTCAGCTGGGTCCAGCTCCAAAAAAAAAATTCGTTAGCCAGTTCTCCGTCACCCGCTGCGATGACTGGAGGTATGCAGCTCCCATAAAGTGTATAAATGTGGAAATGGATGTAGCTTGTCTAATTTTCAAGGGGAGGGAGTTCTACAGGCGAACAGCCTGTACGGCAAAAAAATCCTACGAAGGACGAAGTATCTTTAGGTATCGTTAGCAAATGATTTTCATTATGTCATATCAATGGTATTATACTGATCGAGTCAGCCTTAAGAACTATAAGCAGGACAACAATTCGTTGGGTAGGAGCTGCATAACAAAAGCGAAGCTACTTCCAGCAGTAACAATGGTTGGCTTACGACAAATTCAATTGATCGTAATAAAACAAGCGCCTTATTATTTTGAAATAATACTCAAGAAAAACTGGATAATAAATTAAATTTAGAACTAATCAGCATTGTATATTACGTTAATACTATTGCTGTGTGCTACTTTAGTCCGGCTATATGGCTATTTATTTTTAAACACGAAGGACTGCGGCTGTTAAATATTAAGTTTAATTTGCATATTTCAAACACGTAACACGCGAACACTTTCAAATCTAATGAAGTCTTTTGTTATGTGATTACGAAACTAAAAATTTAAAGATAAACTTACAGTGAAGGAAACTTAACTTTTTTTAAATTATATTAAATAGGTTTGCGTTTGACCATGATCACGTCCAATGCCGGACGATGATGCCGTCGAAGATGGAGCACGCTTACCTAGATAGTACCTATTCACACAAGACTTGAAGATACCCGGATTGTACTTTTCGGGAAACACGGACTCTGGTAGTGCATTCCACAATTCTGCCGTACGCAGAAGGAACGTGGAGGCGAAACGTTTAGTACGCACTGGTAGCGTTTCCACTGTGAAACGATGGCGTAGACCAGAGCGCCTTGTGGTCCGAAGGTCGAATGGTGTAGGGGGAATCAGGTCGAACAGTTAAACCGTACATTCTCCGAAATGAATCCTATAGAAAACCGATAGACTAGCAACCCGGCGTCGATACTCTGGGCATTGAAACCTTGTATTGACAATTTGGTCAATATCAATCAACCTCTTGGCTCTTCTCTCAATTGACTCTAGCGCTTTAAGCTGGTATTTAGCTGAGCCGTCCCAAGCTTCGCATGCAAACGTCTTGCATGCAAGATCTTACTTAAGCACAGTAAAGATTAAGCAGTTGCTCTGCATTGAAGTACCGTTTCACCTTCAAAAGTATACTCAGCTTTTTAGCAGCCAGCTGAGCTACACTTTCAATATAGGTATTCAACCTGGATTCTATCTACAATCCCCAAGATTATATAAGTAGTATACTGAGTCTAGGTCATCGAAGTCAATGGATAAGGTTCCTAGAAGGCTGGCTACGTTACCTCACTGGATCGCCATACTGACCCGTTGTCCGAGGTAAGAACCAGCCCTCTGATCTTCCAAAGAGTCAATAAGTCGTTTTGAAATTTCTTCGTAGACGCTCATGGCCTCAGGGCCCCACGGTCCAAGCGTTTCAACAACAAACGACACAAACATTTATCTCTCACCGAGGGTTGCATATTTGTGCCGCTTGAGTGACTCGGCTGTGTTCGGCGCTGGACCGGCAGATCTAGACATGTTCGGTAAATAGGATGCGGCCAACGTATCTAGATATAAAGATTGAAAATAAGTTCTATGCCTTAATCAAAATACCCAATACCGCCAGGTTTATGACAATAAGGGAGTGTGATACTTTTTATCATCTTACATAATGTTACAGCCTCATAGATTTTATTAGAACGTATTAACTTGTGACGTCATAAGTGAAAGACAAGTGAAAGAAGTCGAATATAGCATTAATTTAATAGTTTGAAAAGTAATTAACTATTATTTATATCGTATTTCAAAAGTAACGTGATAAGCTTTTGATGGAAGGTGGTTTGTCTTGGCAGTTTCGAGAATTCATGAGGAAATTTACCTTGTGTTGTATTATACCTATAATTTCTCAAAACTACAAGTAGAATATCAAGCTTAGGTTACCGAAAAATGCCTAAGGTTCCCACGAGGCGAAGTTCCCAACGTGTTGAAACTTTGCACCTATTCGTGCAGGAACGGAGAAAGAATACAATTTCCTGGGGCCGGGCGGCCTGTCTAAAGTATGCTGTCATAACAACCTTGTGTTCCGGTATTAGTGGCCAGGTTCTAGCCTCCATTTAGAGAGCGGCAGCACATTGGTAGCACCTTTCCATCAGGTGGGCTGTCTGCGTGTCTACTGAAATCCTGCATTAAAGAAATATATAAATTTTCAAACAAATAGTTGTCAAGAGACACATAGACCTATGTAACACAAGCAACATCCAAGTATTTCGATTTGGGCTAACGCCAAGTAAGGGACTTCTTGTGGTCGCTCAAAAAGGAATATCCCTAAACAGTAAAAATTCTCAACATGACCACACATTATTCTTATTATTCATTTTTAAGTTTTTCATTGACAACATTGTTTCAAAATATCGATATCTCATGTGTCCCATCACTACGTTGTCAACGTCCCCTCCTCGAAACTCTCTCTTGAGTTTAAATGAAGTTTTATCTCCTTAACCGAGTAAGTACTAAAGAGACACTGATTATTTCTATGGGTTTTGTGAAGATGGGATTTTAAAAAAGAAAAATGGATTCGAAAACTTTTACTTGTTTATTGAAATATACCATACTATGTAAATGTACCATGGGCTGGATCAATGGGAAAAGAAAGAGAGGGCGACTCAGTGAACGCTGGGTAATAAAATTGAAAATTAGACCCAATATAATATGAGTCCCAAACATAATTTCTTTTAATGAATAAAACTCCAACATTACATGTTATACCTATATAGAGTCGTGATAGCGTAATGGCTAGTGCACGCGTCCCAAACTCAAAGGGCGCGGGTTCGATCCTGGCCGGAAGGCATGCAGCACTTAGTCAGTTTTCTGATCTAATGTGCATAATCTTACAATTACCACGTGCTAATAACGGTGAAGGAAAACATCGTGATGCAACCTGCACATCCAGATAACCGATGTGTCAAACCTGCCAAGCCGCCTTGGACAAGCGTGGCGGGTATACGTCCGTTCCCCTTATAATGGGAGGCCCGAGCCCAGCAGTGGGATATTTATGGGCTGATAAGAGTGAGTGGGTGAGTCGTGGAAGGCCACGACACACCTTCCATGATCAAATTGATCGTGTACTAGCAGAAGGTGATGTTAGGAGCCTTAAGAACAGACGAGCTTGCATGACAAGAGTTATGAATGTCAAAGAGGCAAGTGAGGTGTGTAAGAATAAGCCTAAATGGCACTCTGTTGTTCGTGCCTACCCCGCAAGGGAACTGGCGTGAAGTTATGTATTTATGTATGTATGCACATTAGGTCAGAAAACTGCCTAAGTTGTGCATGCGTTCCAGCCAGGATTCGAACCCGCGCCCTTTAAGCTTGGTGTTTAAAACTTATAGTTCAGCAGACTGTAAATTGCTTAGCTGGTGTATGCGCGTATATCTATATAAAATGGAAACTGCACTTCACTTGGACTATATTTTATATTAATTGAATAGCAGATAATATTTCACATCAACAGTTCAATAGCAACTGACAATATTATTAGACACATGGGTTTATTGTAAAATAATTAGGCTTCCATACAGCCAGTGTCTATGTAGGTTTCCTACATATTCCCAAGGAACAAATAAGATATTAAAAGAAACATAAATTAACTAATTAACATCAATAGGCAGTAAACAAACCTTTGTAATTGATCTTCTATGAATGTTACCATTCTGTGCCCTTACCTCTGCGGTTCTTACTATACCGTCGGCTCCTGGAAATACATTGATTACCTGAGCCATAGGCCAGAACAAAGGTTGAATATCGTTTTCAACTAAAATTACTAAAGAACCAGCCTTAACGTTAGGATAATTATCTTGCCACTTTGGCCTACATTGTAACACATTTAAATAATGTTTACTCCATATTTTCCAAAACTGCTGAAACATGCTGGTACATATATTCCAAAAACTTAATCTATTTATATGAGAATGAGATAAATCATGTTCTGGATAAGTGTTTAGAGCAGTTCCAATCAAAAAATGAACTGGTGTTAGATATGAATAGTCATTAATGTCTGTAGACAGAGGAGTTAAGGGTCTACTATTCAAAATTGACTCGATTTGAACCAGAACAGTATTCAACTCTTCATATGTTAATAAAGCCCTCTGCACAACTATCTTTAGATGATGTTTTGTGCTTTTAACTGCTGCCTCCCAAAGTCCACCCATGACAGGAGAGTAATTGGGAATAAAATCAAAACGTATTCCCTCCTGAGCGCTTTGTGATTGCACCTGTTGTTTGTGCTCTTTGGAAGCTAGCGGCTTGTATAGCTCGTCTAATTGGTTTCTTGCTCCCTTGAACGTAGATGCATTATCAGAATATACATCATTGGGTAGTCCACGACGAGATACGAATCGCTTAAAGCAAGCTAGAAACGCTGACGTTGTGAGATTTGAAACTAGTTCAAGATGAACAGCCTGTGTAACAAAACATACAAACACGTAAATGTAACCTTTACTGACAATAGAACGCCGTATTCGAGCTTGTTTTACTGTAAATGGTCGTGCATAGTCTATGCCCACCCTTTGAAATGGTCTACTCCTGATAACTCTGTTCGTAGGGAGGGAACCCATTAGAGCTTTAGCTGCCTGTGTCTTTAACCTAAAACATATGCCACAAGAATAAATTACTTTTTTTATTAATCTAATTCCATTAATGATCCAGAATTTCTGATTTAATGATGACAATACAATTTTTGGACCAGCGTGTAAATTTTTTATGTGTTCAGTTATAATAATTAGTTCTGTAATCTTTGACTTAGCCGGTAAAACAATAGGATGCTTTTGAGAGTGAGGAATTGTTGCACAATCTAGACGACCTCCTACTTTTGCAATGCCATTATCATCAATAAATGGGTTTAATGCCTTAAAACTACCATTTAAACTTTTATTTCGTATGAGCATTTGTGTCTCGACAGAAAAATACCTTTGTTGCTCATATTTAATAATTAATAACAAAGATTCGTTTAACTCTTCACTAGTTATGTAATTAAACCTAATTACATTCGAAGATCTTAAATTAAAACAAAAACGACGCACATATGACAAAATTCTCTGCATCTTGCTTATGCTTGAATACTTATAAATAAAATCTAAACATAAAATACTATTCTGACTTTTACAAAACATGACACAAGTTTCATCAGTCAACACTCCAGCCTTAACCTCAGGTAGGTCTCGTAATGTATTAGGATGCTGATTGAATTGAGGAGTATACATATGGTTGGACAGTACGAAGGGTCCATGCCACCAGAGTGAGTGTGAGGCAAGCTCTTGTGGTAAAACACCACGACTTAAACAATCAGCTGGATTTTCTTCAGTGCATATATAATACCATGAAAATCCCTTAGTGCAACTAGCAATCATCTTTACTCTGTTTGCTAAAAATGTTGAACACTTAAACCATAAGTAACTGTGTTTAGCTCTATGCATTTTATATTTTCAGAAGGAGCTTCTCTCCACAGAATAAGCTGAAGGGAACGATGTTCAGGCTTTAACCCAATACATCTAAACATGCTCTTCAAATCTATACTGAAAACATATGAGCCTAATCGAAACAACAATAAAATAGCAATTAAATCTCTTTGTACTGTAGGACCATTTAGCAACAAATCATTGGGACATCGAGACTTACTGGTTAGCATAGATGCTTCAAATACTACTCGACACTTTGTGGTCTTTTTATCTGGTCTCAAAACAGCATGATGAGGTAAAAAATATACTGGATCACAAGTGAGGTCATATTTATCGATATTAATATAAGAGCCATGTCCTAATACTACATATTCATCAATAAAAGCCTTGTATTGATTGTATAATAATGGCTCTCTCTGTAGCTTCCTCCCAGTGTTATAAAATCGTTTTAATGCTAAATGAAAAGAATCACCTAACATTTTATATTTTAGAGAAACCTTTAATGGCAGACTTACTTGAAATTTGTTATTGGTAAATTCTACGGTTTCAGGAGAGAAATTTTCACATTGCTCAGACTCTACATTACCTTCTTGAAAACCCTCAGGAACTGCTTCGATTTTCCAAAAATTTTCTAGGTTTTTATTAATTTCGTAGTCGCAAGATCTACACATTAGATTCACAATATTTTTTTGTATATATTGACTTTGTGATATATTAGAAAAAGTACCCGCAACTACATGTCCAAATTTAGTGTTTAAAAAGTGTGAGGAAGATAAATGCTGGTTACTTGATGAGTTTGCTAAGTGTTCGACTGATGAATCATGCTGTTTACCCGGCAGTATTATCTGAAAAAACACATCAGCAGCCATAAGAATTTGTATGTTAGAAGGAATATCAAAAGTTGCATCTGCTAATGTCAGATTAGGTGGTAATTTAATGTTAACACGACTCTGAGGCAACTTTGTAGTTATTTGTTCAATGACATAGCAATTGATTGGCATACTAAAAGATGAATTGCAAGAGTGCAATGTTAAATCTACACTTTGACATATTTGTCTGCGAGCATTGCCAATGCCGATTATGCCCCTTTTTATAACTTTCGGCTTTAAACCAAGCAAATGCACCAGTTCCGATGTGATGAAAGATGACTGAGATCCACTGTCTAAAAGAGCTTTAGCGAAAATTTCTATCCCGCTTTCAGTGAAGAGCTTCACTCTTATTGTAGGCAAAAGTACTTCATTCTGAGAAGGCCCTATAACCATAGCCGCACAAGGACGCAAAGAGTCCATATGAAGCAGAGTATTGTGTTTTCCTTTGCATTGTATACACTTGAAATGAAAATAACATTTTTTCTTGTGTATATTAAGGCATACTTGACACACTTTATTATTCACTGCAAAATCTATACGATTTGCAGGACTTAAAAGTTTAAACTCTGGACACTTAAACAGTTTATGCTGACACTTACAATACAAACATGTTGCTGTATCCCTTTGGCCTTCTTGTGCAGTTGCATGCGTTGCCATAGACATTCCTACCGGTGCGATTCCTACAAAATGTTCTTCCGGAGCAGGAATGGGCCGTGCCATTGAGGCCTCCATTGCCAAGGCTCTTTTTTCTAGAAAGGCAAGTAGATTAATAATAGAGGGTTCCTCTTTCAAATTAAGCTGTAACTGATATTCTCTATTGCAAAACATATCAAGCTTCCTACTCAGAATACAGAGCAATATCTGATCCCATTTTTCAACAGGCTGACTTAGATTTCGTAAAGCAGCTAATTGTTGCTTGATTGCACAAACAAAGCTTCTTATATTTTCAGCAGTTGAATTAGTTATGGGTGGAAGATCAAGTAAAGTACAGATATGATCATTTATAATCTTGTTTTTATTGTCATACCTATCTTTCAAAATAAGTAATGATTCTGAGTAGCTTTCTCCAATCAAAGGTAAATTCTTTATAAGACACAATGGCTCATCTTGTAAAAAATTCCTAAGGTAATATAGTTTTTGTATATTATCTAACCTAGTATCTCTATCTATCAACGAATTGAATAAGCCAATAAAGGTTTTTCTAAAATATAAAATGTTAGGTGATTCTTTTCATTTAGCATTAAAACGATTTTATAACACTGGGAGGAAGCTACAGAGAGAGCCATTATTATACAATCAATACAAGGCTTTTATTGATGAATATGTAGTATTAGGACATGGCTCTTATATTAATATCGATAAATATGACCTCACTTGTGATCCAGTATATTTTTTACCTCATCATGCTGTTTTGAGACCAGATAAAAAGACCACAAAGTGTCGAGTAGTATTTGAAGCATCTATGCTAACCAGTAAGTCTCGATGTCCCAATGATTTGTTGCTAAAGGGTCCTACAGTACAAAGAGATTTAATTGCTATTTTATTGTTGTTTCGATTAGGCTCATATGTTTTCAGTATAGATTTGAAGAGCATGTTTAGATGTATTGGGTTAAAGCCTGAACATCGTTCCCTTCAGCTTATTCTGTGGAGAGAAGCTCCTTCTGAAAATATCCATAGGTCGCTGGTTCATATCCGGCTCGAAGGACCATGTTTAAAACTTATAGTTCAGCAGACTGTAAATTGCTTAGCTGGTGTATGCGCGTATATCTATATAAAATGGAAACTGCACTTCACTTGGACTATATTTTATATTAATTGAATAGCAGATAATATTTCACATCAACAGTTCAATAGCAACTGACAATATTATTAGACACATGGGTTTATTGTAAAATAATTAGGCTTCCATACAGCCAGTGTCTATGTAGGTTTCCTACACTTGGGACGCGTTTACGCTGCCACTACAAAGTAAATATATACAATTTATTATTTTAAGAAAGTTACATCATCTATACTTAATATTAAAATAACTCTGCCTTATAGGCTTGCGCGGGAGAACCGAGTAGGGAATTTTGCTGAAATTTAGTACAGATATGATATATTTCAATATCGAGAATGGATTTAGGATACATTGTAACCCGGCAAATAGGATAGTTTCCGGGATAAAATCAAGTTAATTTTCCGACGGTGAATAGAGCCTAAATTAAAAAAAATATATATTAACACAGGTAGTTGCTTGCTCTCAAAATAAACTAGGATCTAGTGTTTACTTTAGTTTTTGCGACTAGTACACATAATAAAACTACGTTTAAACGGCTTTAATCACGGTATTTTATTATATATTTATACTACCGGTCTTGGCAGACATTTTCCTGCCCTGAATAAAAATCTAGAAGCCAATTTCAGCTCCAAGTATTTTGTTTAGATTGATATTTTTAAATTCGTAATATCTTTTGAATGGAATGTCCGATTTGAATAATTCAAAAAGTTATCTACAGGTATTGAAACAGTCTTGAATATAGAATCATTTATTTGGATTAGAATTAATACAAAGGTATGGGTAACATTGTCTGATTGTGGTCGGTATTTCTATCAACTTTTAAAATGTAAAAAAGTAGTTATATTGAGATAACTACAACAGCTGGCCGTATGATATCGCAAAGTTTATTGTAGACATTGATATGTTCTTTAATATTGTAGATTTTTTTGTTTTATCATCAATAGTTTCCGCAGCGCATGCGATGAAAAACATTTTATGGCTAATGTTTTTACACCTTGCGTTACATTATTCGAGTTTTAGTAGGCATCCCTAATTTTTTCTAGTAATAATTATAGTTTATATTACTCAAGAATAATGTAGCATTCTAATGGTGAAAGAATTTTTGGAATCGGTTCAATAGTTTTTGAGTTTATTTGTTACAAACATACAAAAAAAGGCAAATCTTTCCTCTTTTATAACATTAGTTTAGATAAAATACATAAACTAAGATCTTCTAGGCTTTTTGTATGAATTTCAAAATGCGGTCTGTTGAGAACATACAAATATTACAATGTTTATATTCACTTGAAGAAGTAATCTGTCTCCCCCAGAGAGTCACTTATATTCAGAATACATTATAATGGATTTTCACTAGTGTAAAATTTTGATTAGAATCTACCAGAAGCGTAAGAAATTTTCATTTAATAATCCGTTAACCTCGGAACAGAACGTGAAAATAGTGCTTCCTAGGAATGGTCTGCACGTGAGGTAACGTAAGCACCGGGACGTGGCATTCATGTGCTCACAGCCTTATATTGCTATAATATTACTATGAATCTTTCTCTTTATTAAAACATTTATTATAAACTTTGTGTTTAATATCGTAGAGTAGTTGACAGTTAAGTCAATCCAATTTTAATTATCTTACCAAACGTCGAAGACTACTAGATTTTGTATGAAAATAACAAGCTATGACGTCATACGTTTAGCGAGTCAAATATTTTTTGTTTTTATCGCAGGAGTTCAGCAGACAGGCAGATGGCCCACTTGATGGAAAGCGGTTACCGTCGTCTATGGACATTTGCAACACCAAAGGTGCTAGAAATGCGCTGCTGCTCTCTTAAGGGATACTGGAACCTGGTCACTAATGCCGGAACACAACTCAAGGTTGTTATGGCGACATTCTTTAGACCAGGGGTGGTAGCCATCCAGTCGGGCAAATGCCCTACCACCTGGCTGTGGGTTGTTTTGTCGCCTCTTACGACAGGCCGCCGAGCCGCAGGAAATTGTATTCTTTCTCCGTTCCTGCACAGCAAAAACTTTGTACCCCTTTTTACAAAAATTGCGCGAACGGAGGAGTATGAAATTTCGCACACTTATAGTTTATATAGAGAAGGAGTGCAGAATGCTAATATTTTTTTTATAATTATGCATAAAAATACATTACACACACTACCATGTCTTTGACACACACACGCATATATACTCTTTTGTTTATTGTTACAGTCAAATGAACAGTGTAGCCTTGGCGATATCTGTGATTATAGAAGTATAGTATTTGACAACACAACCTTAATAATGTTCCAACTTATAATTGAAATTAATTATTATGGTCGAATTTCGACCACGGGTGACCACTAATAAATATTAATAGTTAATCTCCAAATAATCGCGTGATGAATACAATAAATGAGAAAACAATTATCGCGAAGTTATGCGATCGTAAACAAACCGCGCTTGACTGCGCGCCGACCTCGACGGACGGAAAGCTAAAGAAATATTAATATTATAAAGAAAGAAAGAAGAAAGTTTATTGACACGAAAAAGACGTAAACACGTCACACGTGGTAGAGCCATGCTAGAATCTTACATATTTTTATTCGGCAGGAACGGAGAAAGAATACAATTTCCTGCGGCCGGGCGGCCTGTCGTAAGAGGCGACTTAACAACCCACAGCCAGGTGGTAGGGCGTTTGCCCGACTGAGTGGCTACCACCCCTGGTCTAAAGTATGCCGCCATAACAACCTTGAGTTGTGTTCCGGCATTAGTAACCAGGTTCTAGTTTCCCTTAAGAGAGCAGCAGCGCATTTGTAGCAACTTTGGTGTTGCAAATGTCGTCTGCCTGTCTGCTGATCTCCTGCAAAAAATAAATAAATAACCCCCAAAATGCTGGAGGGCCACACCCTACTCGGTCAGTGAGACCATCGGTCTTAGCCAGTGGCTTAGCTAGGCTGTACCACCGATCATGGCGACTGGAGTGGCGTAGTTGAGGCTGATCTGCGCGAGCTTCAAGCTTATGACTGGCAGGAGACAGCGTTGAACAGAAAGGAGTGAAGTATTGTCATTTCGGAGGTCAGGACTCATTTTAGGTCGTTGAGCCGCAGCAGTTAGTTAGTTAGTCTATGCTAATATTATAAAGAGGTAAAGTTTGTGAGTTTGTGACGTTGTAGGGAGTAATTTCTGGATCTACTAAACCGATTTTAAAAATTCTTTTACTGTTAGATAGCTACGTTAACAGGGAGTGCCATAGGCTATATAACATGACGCTATATACCACGGGAGCGGGACAGAGCGCGGTTGAAATCGCGCCGGGCCGCTAGTTCATAATAATATAGAAATGTATATGAAACTAAAATTAAATAGATGTGAAATGTTTGTAATATTATTGTTAAGAATCCTAGAATTCAGTTTCGTCGTCAGGAAAATTTTGACAATTTATACCTTCAAAACTGTGGTTACTAAACTTTATTTAGGTGGCCTCTTAAGAAAGTCAGAATGAATGCTCATTTCTTCCACACTTTTGCTTCAGACAAACATATAATATGATTGGAACTAATAAAACAAACGTAACTCTTTACATAGTTTGACTACACGCGTACGTGTTTTCACAGACTTTTCCTTGGAGAATAAGCGTTGCGCAGTTATAAAGTTACCAGCCTAGGGATGTCCGGTCTCATAACTTCTATCCCAATATATAGGTATATAATTAATAGATAGATAGATAGCACTTTATTATTCACCAATACAAAAATGAACTTAAAGACTACAATTATATCTACATACATACATACATAACATCACGCCAGTTCCCCTGCAGGGTAGGCACGAGCAACAGAGCGCCATTCAGGCTTATTCTTACACACCTCACTTACTTCTTTGATATTCATAGCTCTTGTCATGCACGCTCGTCTGTTCTTAAGGCTCCTGACGTCACCTTCTGCTAGTACACGATCAATTTGATCATGGAAGGTGTGTCGTGGCCTTCCACTAATATTTTAGTCTATTTATTTTGTTAAATTCTGATGAGAAAATGATGCCAAGTTTACTCACTTAACCAATCGCAAAGTTTTTGAAATTGTATGTATTTTGAAAAACTAGAGGTAGGATTTTTAATTGGCTATAGGTACACCAAAACATAAAAATTACTAAATATAATGTCACATACAGTAACAAAATAAACAATAAGCGTATATGGAGTCTAAAATTTTTCATAGAAATTAAGTAGTAAAAAAGGGTACGGAACTCGAGTCCGTAGAGATATTAATAATAATTTTAAAAAAATGGCTATAGGGGTTTAAGATTTGTTTTAGAAAAAGGGTCTCTTTCCCAAAATAGTTTGAGAATCAGTGATCTACATATATCAAGGGAGAAAGATTATTTGTTTCAAGCGACATTTTGAGAATGCATGTTAAATACTGGTGAAATAATACAAGTCTTACACTATCAGGTCTGTGTTCCCGAAAATTCTATTTTTACTTCTTTAAATTCAAAAACCGATTCCTTATTAAATCATCATATCCAACCTCTATCCATTTGTTATAAGCCAGAGTCATTTATTTCTAAAATTACTGGGTATAATAATGAAATTTGTTAGCAATACGTAAATTATATGCTGCTACACAATACTGCAGTGAAAAAAAGATAGGAAAACTACCACATGGTTTGTATGAGAAATCAGTCCAAAATTTACGAGAACAAAGCTGCTGGAAGCTTTGGTAAAGTATATATAAATGGACGTAGTTTAGCAGAAAGGATTCAACCTACGTTGTGGTCAAAAATGAGTAGTATATACCAATTTACCAGCGATTTTTGTCTAAACTTAAAACCTCAATAACTCAAAAACGACTTTTTGTGTGTTAGGTCGTTTCTGCTAAACTACGCCCAAATGATGTCACGGTCTGTTCAAAAAATAAATCTCTGTGGAATTTATTCTTCCAAACCAGCGGTTTTTCACAACTGAATATAGACAGCTGTTAATTAGAGAGGCTTGGTTGGTAGCTATATTTTAATGGTAGATATATCTTATAAAGCTGAAGAGTGTGTATTTGCTTGAACGCGCTAATCTCGGGAATTAATGGTCTGATTTGAAAAATTCTTTCAGTGTTATATAGCCCATTTATCGAGGAAGGCTATAGGTTATATATCATCACGCGAAGACCAATAGGAGCGGAGCACCAATGAAGAATGTTTCAAAATCGGGGTTTTTTTACTTACTTTTTTTATTATTCCACGCGGACGAAGTCCCGGGTAGAAGCTGGTAATTCATAAGGTACATTATATATATATGTATATATATATATATATATATATATATATATATATATATATATCAATTTATTGTCCAATATGCTTACATTACCTTACCTATCCTATCCTTAGTCCCAACTTTGCTCAACCCTCTGTGGTTAAGCGGGCTAAGCCTTTGCCGGCGTACCTCACTGCAACGCAGAGGGTCCGGGTTCGATTCCTGGTATAGTAAATTTCGGAAACGTATTTTCTCCGTTATTTACTATGGTCTGGGTGTCTGGGATCGGCCCCAGAGTAGTCTGTTGTATATTACCCATAACACAAAGCGTAACTTGCTTAATTTGGGGATATACAATGTGTGTGTTTGTCTGCCGATTATTATTATTATTATTATTATGTATTTCGAGACCACGGGCCATAAAAATGGCCCGGACATTTGGAGGGCTTTCGTGGGGCCATGGGAAGGCCAACACGTAGAGGCCCCTTGACAAATTTAATGTAATTGTGGCGTGACACTGACCGGCGATTATCCCTGTCTACACCATAGAGTAATGCACCCAAGGACAAGCCCCGGCCAGTGTAGGACTATTGTGGGAAATGAAGACAAAAAGCACCGGGCTATTGGGGTGAATTGCTAGTTGTACTAGGGGTCTGGGACTATGAGGACTATGGCGTCTGACCGTCGCAATGTTCGGGGAACATGGAAAAATGGGCAGACGGTGACTCGCCACTCTCTGCATGGGCCCCAAAAAATGCCATAAAGACAGGGGCAACATGGGTGTGAGTGGCTAAGGGGTGTCGAGAGGTGGGCTGCAGGTTCACCGAAGCTACTTCCGACGTTAGGCCATTTATCACTTCCACCCCTGGAGTTTGAGTCTTAGCTCTAGCGATCTCCACTCCGTGCCGGCCAGCTAAGGCAAGCACGGAGGTGGGGGCCTTGCCTTGGCCCCCGGAGTCAGGTATGAGGTGTCGCTACTCACCTAAGGCTTCGCCACAAAGCCCCCCTGCGGGATTATTATTATTATTACTTTTGTTCATCCATCCTTCCATGTATTCATCCAGTCATATAACTATCCTACCCAGAATACCCCAGTAGTAAAGGCTTATTTACCTAACAGAAGTAAAAGCAGCATAAAGTAGTAGTTAAAATGAGATTTTTAGTATTGTAAAAAATTGAAGGACAGAAATAAATAATGAATACGAAAACCTCTGTCTTCAACAATGATAGAGAAGCCGGGGTCTACAAAAAACAATGCTTACATTCATATACGTTAAAACACATTCGATTGTAGCACAGAAACCTCATAGGTTTATACGTGCCGCAGAGAGTCGTGTACGCAATATAGTTAGATCAAAAAAAGCAGCAGAGGCGAGGAATTGTTATCATCATTCAAGCGCTTAGTACTGATTTGATAATAAAAGCGGAGTTATCATCATTCTAGCATATGGTTCTGTTTTAGTCCCAGGTCTGTACAGGTGAGCCTGATGGGTCCGCTTTGGGAATCAATATAGTATCTTCTCAGATTATATTTGATCTATATATGGTTATTTTTGTACATTGGTTGCAGGTCTTCTGGGAGATCATTTACAATCATTGCTCTCATATATTCCTTGAGCTTTGTCCCGTACACGTTATTGTATTTTTACGAGTTGCAGGGACTCGAATTAAAATGCCGCTGGAATTATTATAGAGTTTATTAGAACTATACAAACACGTATAGCACAGGTACAAATGTAACTGAATACAACCAGTCCAAACGTAATGCACAATTCAATAACCCGCGCAAAGTCAGTCACTAAATAGATTACCGAATATACACAAGTCTTGCTCCGCTTGTGGTTATATTGCTTTATACTGCACGGATGCAATATGTCTGCTCGGCCGCGTGACCGAATTTCCTAGAAACACACCTGGCTGGTGACTGCCATAAAAGATTACAATACACAATGGGCTGTTTTTCTAGTCACAAATTTTAAACACAAAGTAAACAAAAGAAGTTCAAATGCCGAAAAGTAAATAAAATGTGTTTTTTTTTTTATTGCAGGAGTTCAGCAGACAGGCAGACGGCCCACTAGATGGAAAGCGGTTACCATCGCCTATGGACATTTGCAACACCAAAGGTCCTACAAATGCGCTGCTGCTCTCTTAAGGGAGACTGGAACCTGGTCACTAATGCCGGAACACAACACAAGGTTGTTATGGCGGCATACTCTAGACCAGGGGTGGTCGCCATCCAGTCGAGCAAATACTCTACCACCTGGCTGTGGGTTGTTTAGTCGCCTCTTACGACAGGCCGCCGGGCCGCAGGAAATTGTATTCTTTCTCCGTTCCTGCACGGATAATGCACGGATGTGTACAGGTATGCTGGTGTAAATTTGTCTTTTGTCGACATCTAGGTCGTAACAGTATTTAGAAATAATATATTTTCATGCGCCAGATATCGCATTCATATCAATTCCTAAAGTATATAATCCATAAGGTATATAATTCATAAAGTATATAAGGTTTACTTTACAAAGTATATATAAACATTTGTGTTTTTGCATATACACGTCATAGTGATTTTGTTTGGATGTTTCTTTGTTGTATTTTCTTATTGTCGGTCTTTGTATGTATGGCGGCCAACCCTAATTTTCAGTAGTCTTTCGATTACACCGTTGTGTAGACATACAGACTACATACTCTTATCAAATTTCATGTATATACACCCAATAGTTTTTGAGTAAAATTATTGTGATTCTATGACTTATTATATACATAAATGTAAAGATAGTAAATTAGATTAGGCTTCTACAGAATAAATAATAACCATAAACAAAAATTAAATAATTAACAGAACAAGTTGGGGATAGGTTAATAATAACTTCAACATCAATCATTGACACTTGACATCTTTGTGTTCCGCGATCACGGCTACTGAAAGATGACCGAAACGTCGGCTTAAAAAAATCAAATTAAATAGCGCATTTTAAATCGACTAGTCGCGACAACTTAAGAAAGTATTATATATATGAGTTTCAAAAAATATTCTCTACTGGAATTTAGTTTGAATACAAATTTTTTAAATTTGAATTTACATACATACATAACTTCACGCCAGTTCCTTTGCGGGGTAGGCACGAACAACAGAGCGCCATTCAGGCTTATTCTTACACACCTCACTTGCTTCTTTGACATTCATAACTCTTGTCATGCACGCTCGTCTGTTCTTAAGGCTCCTGACATCACCTTCTGCTAGTACACGATCAATTTGATCATGGAAGGTGTGTCGTGGCCTTCCACGACTTCTGCATCCATCCACTTTTGCATTGTATATCTGTTTAGTCATTCTTTCATCATGCAGTCTTTCCACATGCCAGAACCATCGGAGCATTCTTTTCCTTACCTTCACCACGACGCTCTCTTTCAGACCAACTCTCTTTCTTACTTGAAATTTGAATTTAACACTACAAAAAGCTAAAATGATGTCTTCAAATATCCCTAACAAGATTTTTCTTACGAGGCAATACACAGTATGTAAATTTGAAGATTTCCCATGTAAGCCCTTTAGGGAACTGGGAACTGCTTTTGTTTGTTTTATTGGACCATTCCAAGGAAATGTTTTGTCATACAAACTACGCTTCCAAACAATAAATGGTGGAATAATGGAGTTTGAATATATATCTGATTTGTTATGAAACTTTCGATAGCGTCTATAAAATATTAGTACTACCGGTGACGTGTTTGTTAGTGAATTTCAAAGACTGCACCAGGAATAAAAACTTAACCTATTTGGTTGCGCCGAGGAACATCTCCTTAGAAATTCTTCCTTCCCATCTTCGCCATCAAGAAAAGAATAAACTTTTAAATTAAGAATGCGCAATATAAGACAAGACATTCAACTTCGTGTCAGTGCTGTCACCGCAATAGACAGTGAAATAATTGTTGGAATACAATATAGAAATAAACTATTATAATTTCATTTAATTCAATAATGGAGTTTGAATATATTTCTGAGTTGCTATGAAACTTTCGATGGTGTCTATAAAGTATTTGTGCTACCGGTGACGTGTTTGTTAGTGAATTTCAAAGACTGCACCAGGAATAAAAACTTAACCTATTTGGTTGCGCCGAGGAACATCTCCTTAGAAATTCTTCCTTCCCATCTTCGCCATCAAGAAAAGAATAAACTTTTAAATTAAGAATGCGCAATATAAGACAAGACATTCAGCTTCGTGTCAGTGCTGTCACCGCAATAGACATCAGTGCTGTCACCGCAATAGACAGTGAAATAATTGTTGGAACACAATATAGAAATAAACCATTATAATTTCATTTAATTCAATAATGGAGTTTGAATATATTTCTGAGTTGCTATGAAACTTTCGATGGTGTCTATAAAGTATTAGTGCTACCGGTGACGTGTTTGTTAGTGAATTTCAAAGACTGCACCAGGAATAAAAACTTAACCTATTTGGTTGCGCCGAGGAACATCTCCTTAGAAATTCTTCCTTCCCATCTTCGCCATCAAGAAAAGAATAAACTTTTAAATTAAGAATGCGCAATATAAGACAAGACATTCAACTTCGTGTCAGTGCTGTCACCGCAATAGACAGTGAAATAATTGTTGGAATACAATATAGAAATAAACTATTATAATTTCATTTAATTCAATAATGGAGTTTGAATATATTTCTGAGTTGCTATGAAACTTTCGATGGTGTCTATAAAGTATTTGTGCTACCGGTGACGTGTTTGTTAGTGAATTTCAAAGACTGCACCAGGAATAAAAACTTAACCTATTTGGTTGCGCCGAGGAACATCTCCTTAGAAATTCTTCCTTCCCATCTTCGCCATCAAGAAAATAATAAAATTTTAAATTAAGAATGCGCAATATAAGACAAGACATTCAGCTTCGTGTCAGTGCTGTCACCGCAATAGACAGTGAAATAATTGTTGGAACACAATATAGAAATAAACCATTATAATTTCATTTAATTCAATAATGGAGTTTGAATATATTTCTGAGTTGCTATGAAACTTTCGATGGTGTCTATAAAGTATTAGTGCTACCGGTGACGTGTTTGTTAGTGAATTTCAAAGACTGCACCAGGAATAAAAACTTAACCTATTTGGTTGCGCCGAGGAACATCTCCTTAGAAATTCTTCCTTCCCATCTTCGCCATCAAGAAAAGAATAAACTTTTAAATTAAGAATGCGCAATATAAGACAAGACATTCAACTTCGTGTCAGTGCTGTCACCGCAATAGACAGTGAAATAATTGTTGGAATACAATATAGAAATAAACTATTATAATTTCATTTAATTCAATAATGGAGTTTGAATATATTTCTGAGTTGCTATGAAACTTTCGATGGTGTCTATAAAGTATTTGTGCTACCGGTGACGTGTTTGTTAGTGAATTTCAAAGACTGCACCAGGAATAAAAACTTAACCTATTTGGTTGCGCCGAGGAACATCTCCTTAGAAATTCTTCCTTCCCATCTTCGCCATCAAGAAAAGAATAAACTTTTAAATTAAGAATGCGCAATATAAGACAAGACATTCAGCTTCGTGTCAGTGCTGTCACCGCAATAGACAGTGAAATAATTGTTGGAACACAATATAGAAATAAACCATTATAATTTCATTTAATTCAATAATGGAGTTTGAATATATTTCTGAGTTGCTATGAAACTTTCGATGGTGTCTATAAAGTATTAGTGCTACCGGTGACGTGTTTGTTAGTGAATTTCAAAGACTGCACCAGGAATAAAAACTTAACCTATTTGGTTGCGCCGAGGAACATCTCCTTAGAAATTCTTCCTTCCCATCTTCGCCATCAAGAAAAGAATAAACTTTTAAATTAAGAATGCGCAATATAAGACAAGACATTCAACTTCGTGTCAGTGCTGTCACCGCAATAGACAGTGAAATAATTGTTGGAATACAATATAGAAATAAACTATTATAATTTCATTTAATTCAATAATGGAGTTTGAATATATTTCTGAGTTGCTATGAAACTTTCGATGGTGTCTATAAAGTATTTGTGCTACCGGTGACGTGTTTGTTAGTGAATTTCAAAGACTGCACCAGGAATAAAAACTTAACCTATTTGGTTGCGCCGAGGAACATCTCCTTAGAAATTCTTCCTTCCCATCTTCGCCATCAAGAAAATAATAAAATTTTAAATTAAGAATGCGCAATATAAGACAAGACATTCAGCTTCGTGTCAGTGCTGTCACTGCAATAGACAGTGAAATAATCGTTGGAACACAATATAGAAATAAACCATTATAATTTCATTTAATTCAATAATGGAGTTTGAATATATTTCTGAGTTGTTATGAAACTTTCGATGGTGTCTATAAAATATTAGTACTACCGGTGACGTGTTTGTTAGTGGATTTCAATGACTGCACCAGGAATAAAAACTTAACCTATTTGGTTGCGCCGAGGAACATCTCCTTAGAAATTCTTCCTTCCCATCTTCGCCATCAAGAAAATAATAAAATTTTAAATTAAGAATGCGCAATATAAGACAAGACATTCAGCTTCGTGTCAGTGCTGTCACTGCAATAGACAGTGAAATGATTGTTGGAACACAATATAGAAATAAACCATTATGATTTAATTTAATTCTCCTAAGCAAATCCTAGTGAGTGTGTGAATCCCCGGGTGACGATTGCAGTAGCGGACTGGTGGCGAGGTAAGTTACTCTTCCCTTGCTTCTTCTTCCACGTCCCTTTGCCTTCTCCCGGCCATCGCATCGCGCCCGCATTATTTGTCTATCCCACAGAACCAAGGTCATTTATCGGTATAAAAAAATATCATATTAACATTGTCACCATTGTGAATTTTTATTGCGAAACTACTTTTTTTTACTGCAGGAGTTCAGCAGACAGGCGGACGATCCACTTGATGGAAAGCGGTTACCATCGCCTATGGACATTTGCAACACCAAAGGTGCTACAAATGCGCAGCGGCTCTCTTAAGGACTGGAACCTGGTCTCTAATGCCGGAACACAACTCGAGGTGGTTATGGCGGCATACTGTAGAACAGGGGTGGTAGCCAGCCAGTTGGGCAAATGTCCTACCATCTGGCTGTGGGTTATTTTGTCGCCTCTTACGACAGGCCGCCCGGCCACAGGAAATTGTATTCTTTCTCCGTTCCTGCACCCATAGTTTACTTACTTTCTGGTTGCCAATTGTTATAGATGGAAAAACATATATAATTAGTTTGTACTTAACTTGCTGGACCCGGCATATGTTAAAATGCCACGTGAATCAAAACATTGTTTGGTTGTGCATACACCCTCGCGGGCCTCAGAGTACTTTGCCAAAGTTTGGTCACAATCTGATCAAGAAAGAAAGAAAGAAAGAAAGAAAGAAAAATATTTATTCAGAACTACATACACACAGAAACGTACTTATAAATAAAACAATACAATAGAAATGAAGTTTTGAATCGGTCCTAACTCAGCATGATGCTGGTTGGCTCAACCAGCGCTGGTCTTCCGTTAGGGCCGTTCAAGTGACTTACGGATAGACAAAACGAAACAAACACAAATTAAAACAAACATATATATATATATATATATATATATATATATATGACGAAATCTATTGCCAACAAATATAAAAATTAATATATAATATAAAAAATTATATAAAAATAAACTATATCATTAATATATAAAAAACTGATATAAAAATTAATGCTACGAAGCGAATTTATAAAGAAGAACATAATGATGGAATAAGGAACATAAAGCTTAAAAACTATAACAATATCAATTTTATATTTTGTCTGTCAGTCTGTTGGTTTGTGTCAAATATGCTGCAAATAGGAAATATTTAATCTGAGAATAATCACGGTTAAACAATGGTCAAGGAACTCATAGAAGTCAAAAATGCAAACATTGATTTGTATAGATTTTAAATAATCTGGCGACCGATGGTTTAACTTTCTGGCAGCGTAAGTCGGTCTCAAGACTTTAAGAAAAAGGCAGAAGATTCTAGAAGGAACAGATAGGGATAGATGCATTTTAGAAAGGGATAGATGGTGAACAAAAGAACAACGAAAAGAAGATCGAAATGATGCGTTCCAACATATTATTTCGGTTATAGAAGCAGCAAAAGGCGCACCTATCGAGTAGTTTAGTTGCAGATAGCAAAGCAACAAGTGCGATATGAGAGAGTTGGAAGAAGAGTTAAGTGGAATACAGTGATGAGTTTAGTTTGAAGTTTAGTGAGGAGTTAGGGGTGAGTTTAGTGAAAAGTGTAGTGGGCAGAGTTCAGTGAAGGAGGAGTTTAGCGTAGTTGAAGAGGAGATCCAGAAGCGAGCTATGCGCGGTAAATGCCGAGGTGGGCACTGGAGTAGCAGGAGGTGGTGTACGCAATATTGGCCACGATATTGTAGGTGATAGGGCATTTGCCCGACTGGATGGCTACCACCCCTGGTCTAAAGCATGTCGCCATAACAACCATGAGTTGTGTTCCGGCATTAGTGACCAGGTTCCAGTGACCCTTAAGAGAGCAGCAGCGAATTTGTAGCACCTATGGTGTTGCAAATATCCATAGGCGATGGTAACCGCTTTCCATTAAGTTAGCCGTCTGCCTGTCTGCTGAACTCCTGCAATAAAAAAAAAAAAAATAGGTGAGACCTGTCATCGTCGGGGCAAAACGTCGTTAGTTATGCGTCAAGAGGCAACCCTGCAGAGAAGAAGCACGTACGGCTTTGTAAGTCAATAAAAGCATTTAGTTGAAAAAAACTGGTGTTTCTCTCCAATCTGATGTGCGTACCCCCGCTCGCACGTAACAATACATAAACATGGTATACTATTTAGGCTAATTACGTTATTAATTTTAATTAATTTGACTCACACCACCACAACGTCTGTTATCCAAACACACGTATCAACAAGTAAATGTTTTAAACATGGGGATCCGCCCCAAGTAGTGCGTCGCTCCCTCTAGGGACTGAGGCAATGAATTAATGTATTTAATTCATCAGCCCAAAGTCAACCGCTATTGAGCCTTTGAGTTTCGGTGTCAAGCCAAGTTTTTTTATTGCCTGAGTTCAGTAGATAGACAGACAGCCCACCTGATGGAAAGTGGTTATCATCGTCTATGGACATTTGTAACACCAAACGTAATACCAATGTGCTGCCGCTTACTAAAGGGAGACTGGAATCTGGCCACTAATGCCGGAACATAACTCAAAGTTGTTATGGCGACATACTCTACACCCAGGGTGGTAGCCTTCCAGCCGTGTAAATACCCTACCAACGGCCGTTCCTGCATGGATATAAAGATATACGCGACAAAGGCGGGAATACATATATATATATATACGTACGTGCAAACATATTGCAGCATAACATTTTAGCACGTCATGTCTTTATTATAACTATAACATTATTTTTCTTTCCTTTTATTGTCTTGGTCTTATTGAGTATGCATTGTTTGCTACAACTCCATTAATTCTTCAAAAAGTAATTCTGTAACATACTTCTGTACAAAACTTATTAAAAAAAAAGGAATTTGAGATATAAATAGAATATGAAATATAAAGAAAAACAATATTTAGCTAGACGTGTTGCTGGGGAGTTTCTTGCCGCTTCTTCTCCTTTACAGCATCCACACGTTGCGAAGCGGTGTACATAGAATAAGAAGTAAAAATTAAATTTTAACTTACATGTATGACCTTCAAAAAGTGTTCTCCAGTGGAACTTATTTTGAATAAAAACTTTTGAATTTGAAAATTTGAATTTGACATTAATTTTAAGGACAAATGTAGATGAAGTCTCGCGCTGCCTGTAGTATTTAATGAATCCTTCAAGAGAAGATACCTTCATTTACTAGGAAAACAAAGTCTACGAGCTAACGACAAACAAGACAACTTGTTTCAATTAGTTTCGTTTACTTTCCTAGGCTCTTGATATCCCTCTATTGATATTACGAAATCCGTGTAACGTCGTAGTGAAGTGATGAAGAAACCTTGAAAATTTTAGATACGGTTCTAAATTCTATAAACTGAGGATATTTAAAGATATTATATTATTTTTTTAATACTTTGTAATTTTACATATATAAGAAAAGACGTTAAAATAACATATTATCGTCTAACTTTAGCGCTAGAGTCAATTGAGAGAAGAGCCAAGAGGCTGATTGGTAGCGACCAGCTTGTCAATACAAGGCTTCAAAGCTTAGAGCATCGACGCCGGGTTGCTAGTCTGTCGGTTGTTTATAGGATTCATTTCGGAGAGTGTGCGGTTGAACTGTTCGACCTGATTCCCCCTACACCATTCCATCTTCGGACCACAAGCCGTTCTGGTTTACGCCACCGTTTCACAGTGGAAACGCTACCAGTGCCTACTAAACGTTTCGCCTCCACGTTCCTTCTGCGTACGGCAGAGTTGTGGAATGCACTACCAGAGTCCGTGTTTCCCGAAAAGTACCATCCGGGTATCTTCAAGTCTCGTGTGAATGGGTACTATCTAGGTAAGCGTGCTCCATCTTCGACCGCATCATCGTCCGGCACTGGACGTGATCCTGGTCAAACGCAAACCTATTTACAATAAAAAAAAAAAACTTAAAATATCATAGATATAATTTTAGATAGATAGATACCACTTTATTGCTCCAAAAATATACAATTTCAAAAAAGGAAGATTACAATATTGTCATGGTAGAAACAATAGGCGGCCTTATCGCTTAAAGCAATCTCTTCCAGGCAACCCTACTTATGGAATAGTTTAACCTAATCTGGCGATGTAGGTGGTGAAAATTATTAGGTATATCATAAACAAACATACTTAAACTACATATTTTATATAAAAAAAAATTATTGCTAAATTTCAGCAAACAGACAGACGGCCACTAGATGGAAAGCGGTTACCATCGCCTATGGACATTTGCCAAAAGAACTAAAAATGCGCTGCTGCTCTCTTAAGGGAGACTGGAATCTGGTCACTAATACCGGAACACAACTCAAGGTTGTTATGACGGCATACTCTAGACCAGGGGCGGTAGCCATCCATTCGGGCAAATGCCCTACGGCCTGGCTGTGGGTTGTTTTGTCGCCTCTTACGACAGGCCGCCCGGCCGCAGGAAATTGTATTCTTTCTCCGTTCCTGCACGGATAAAATTGAATACACATACTAATTTTAATTACTATTGAAACAATAATCAATGTGCTATTTGATCTACTTTACTTGTACCTACTTATGACGTCTTAAGTAGGTACACTCGTACAAAATCTAAGAGGCTGCGACGTTTTCTAAGTTTATAAAAAGTAGCTAAATTGAGTTTACTGTCCGCTCTACTGTACCTGGTAAATGACGCTGTAATCAGGTTGTAGACTTACAGTAACCTTTAAGTATAAGCAGAATACTGAGCCTAAGTCATTTCTTGTATGAGTCAGGTGCCCAAAGGGCTACTACGACACGTGTAAAAGTATAACTCCTTAAAATTGTGAGTACTGAGGCTAGATCATATCTTGTATGGGGTAGCCCAGAGATTCAGAGGGCTACTACGCCATCTCGATAGGTCACCAGGCTGATCTGCTGTAGGTAGGTATCGACATCCTCAACACTGAAGAATCGATAAAACTTTTTGAAAATTCTTTGATATTACTTACAAAAAGCAATATTAGAAATTACAACATAGGAATGCTCCGGTGGTTCGGGCATGTGGAAAGAATGCATGATGAAAGAATGACTAAACAGATATACAATGCAAAAGTGGATGGATGCAGAAGTCGTGGAAGGCCACGACACACCTTCCATGATCAAATTGATCGTGTACTAGCAGAAGGTGATGTCAGGAGCCTTAAGAACAGACGAGCTTGCATGACAAGAGTTATGAATGTCAAAGAGGCAAGTGAGGTGTGTAAGAATAAGCCTAAATGGCACTCTGTTGTTCGTGCCTACCCCGCAAGGGAACTGGCGTGAAGTTATGTATGTATGTACAACATAATTAACACATACATAATTATTATTATTACATTCCAAAAAAACAGTAACTTTTACGGGAATTGTTTCAGAAAAATAGTCTAGTTTTCCTCACAAATACAATCTAGGAATCATCAAGTCACAAGTGAATAGATATCTAAGAGTTAAGCGTACCCCACCTTAGACCACGTCGTCACCCTAAATTCGGTGAGACAGTTGTCAAACGCGAACGTACAGAAGGACAAAGATTTCAATTGAGTGTATATATATATATATATATATATATATATATATATATATATATATATACTAGCGGTCCCGGCAGACGTTGTCCTGCCTTTAAAAAATAAAATTCTAGAACCCGATCCCAGAGCCAGCTACCGATTCCAATTGCAAATCTAAACCATCCGGGTGCCCACTCAAACACACAAAAACAAAATCACCAAAACCGCTCCAGGTGCTTAGGAGGATTCCAGAACCCGATCGCAGCGCCACCTACCGGTTCTAATTGTGAATCTAAAAGAGTAATATATATTTTTTTAATTCTAAGTCATGACAAAATGAGATTAAAAATCTTGCCAAAAAATTAAAGTTTATAATTAACAAATAAAAAATAGGGGTTGATCGTAGAGGGGTGAAAATTTAGGGTTGTATGTATTTTTGTATGTTGTATCATAAAAAAATAGAAATTAAAAATTTTGTCTAAAAAATAAAATAAAAAAATTAGCGGTGGACTACCCCTAACATTTAGGGGGATGAAAAATAGATGTTGGCCGATTCTCATAGATACCGGATAAGCACAAAAAATTTAATCAAAATCGGTCAAGCCGTTTCGGAGGAGTATGGCAACGAAAACTGTGACACGAGAATTTTATATATTAGATATATTAATAGGAGGTGTTATAGGCTATATACCAAGGACGCTATATACCACGGGAGCGGGACAGAGCACGGGTGAAACCGCGCCGGGCTACTAGTATTTAATAAATGGAAAGATATCTAGAACTAACGCAGGAGAACGTGCCCCAATTAACAGGATAATGACACGTTGCAACGAATATTATACAGAAGTTGACATATTTTTTCTAACCCCTTCTTTGTACAAAAAGAAAATTATAGAGTTGTCAATGGATGTACCTGTTACCCATCAATAACAGATATTAGTTAAGTACCGTAGTGAGTATACCAAATCTTATAAAATCAATTCGTAATTCTCTGGATAGTAATTGACTGACAGACAGACGGGTTTATTTCTTTTTGTTATTGTGGCTGTGGGCAACATCGCTGCTTGCGCCACGAGTAATGTTCGCTTATAGTTCATTATTTAAATTTCTCACTGGTGTAATTGTTGCCCTACATAAAAATAAAAAAAAGATCGTATATAAATTTTATAAATATTTTTTTCGCTATTATTTAAAAGTCATATTAAAGCTTATAATATATATTTTTTTATTTATAAGAAAAGCAAATAGATGCAATATATATTATATAAATAATGTATACTGTATTACTAGCGGCCCCGCCAGACGTTGTCCTGCTCTGAAAAAATAAAAATCTAGGACCCGATCCCAGCGCAACCTACTGGTTCCAATTGTGGATTTAAACCGTCCGGGGACCCATTCAAACACACAAAAACAAAATCACCAAAATCGCTCCAGGTGATTAGGAGGATTCTAGAACCCAATCTCAACGCCACCTACCGGTTCCAACGCGATATAAAGTATCCTATGTCTGTCTCCTGGTTCTAAGCTACCTCCCCACCAATTTTCAGCCAAGTCGGTACAGCCGTTCTTGAGTTATAAATAGTGTAACTAACACGACTTTTATATATACATACATACATAACTTCACGCCAGTTCCCTTGCGGGGTAGGCACGAACGACAGAGCGCCATTTAGGCCCATTCTTACACACCTCACTTGCTTCTTTGATATTCATACACAATCAATTTGATCATGGAAGTTGTGTCGTGGCCTTCCACGACTTCTGCATCCATCCACTTTTGCATTGTGTATCTGTTTAGTCATTCTTCCATCATGCATTCTTCCCACATGCCCGAACCACCGGATCATTCCTTTCCTTACCTTCACCCCGACACTTTCTTTCAGACCAACTCTCTTTCTTACTTCGGTATTACGAACGCGGTCCGCGAGCGTCACTCCGCAGATTTTGCGCAGTGCTCGCATCTCGACCGCGTTTACTCTACTTTCATGCTCTCTCTTCCATACCCAACTCTCGCTTCCATACGTGAGCGTAGGTACCAGCACCGCGTTGTGTATGGCGAGCTGGGCCTTCTGGCTGAGGTTCTTAGCGCCTAGAAGTTTACCTAACGCTCCATTCAAACTACTCAAACAACTAAACTTTTATATATATATATAGATGTAAACTATATTCTACATGTTATTAATACGGTATCCTATAGCACTTTTCACATTTTATTTCAGGACATGCTATAATAATAATTTATATTCTTTTACCGCTAACGGTGCAACTTATATGTAGCAAAAGAAATAATCATAAGATATAAAACGATTATAGAAGAATTATTATCCGTGCAGGAACGGAGAAAGAATACAATTTCCTGCGGCCGGGCGGCCTGTCGTAAGAGGCGACAAAACAACCCACAGCCAGATGGTAGGGCATTTGCTCCACTGGATGGCGACGACCCCTGGTCTAAAGTATGTCGCCATAACTACCTTGAGTTGTGTTCCGGCATTAGTTACCAGGTTCCAGTTTCCCTTAAGAGAGCAGGAGCGCATTTGTAGCAACTTTGGTGTTGCAAATGTCCATAGGCGGTGGTAACCGCTTTCCATTAAGTGGGCCGTCTGCCTGTCTGCTGATCTTCTGCAATAAAAAAAAAATAGAATTAAAGTGAAGACGACGTATTTAAAAGTTTAGTAGTAGTGTTTAGTACATTATATTTGAACTAGCTGCGCCCCGCTAGTGATACCGCGTGGTGTTATATTTGAACTAGCTGCGCCCCGCTAGTGATACCGCGTGGTGATGAAAAATTGTGTTAATGATGATCATTCATACTATATCTAATATAAATTATAGCCTATGTGTTATTTTGATGTGTAAGCTATATTATTGTAAAGTTTCATCAAAATCTATTCAGTAGTTTTTGCGTGAAAGAGTAACAAACATACATCGATACATTCTTACAAACTTTCGCGTTTATAATATTAGTAGGATTTGCCGATGGCCATAGACAATATGTGAATATTATTGAAGTATTTATAGTGCTGAAATAAGTTAATTTTTATACACCCGAACAACTAAAAACCACTCCCGGGAAAATTGCCGAGGAATTCCCAGGATTAAAAGTGGCGTAGATTTTTAATCTAAGAATTGCTGTCGATCAGCGACAACCGCATCGAAAGTGGTCCACTAGTTTTTACGTAAGTTCCGAACAAACAGGCAAGAAGTCTAAAAAAAAATTACATCGCGATCTCCGTCGTTTATATAGTCTATTCAAGTTGTGTTTTTTATTTATTAGCAATGTACAGACACGGTATATTTAGGATATTATCATATTGTTACGAGCTACACAGGACTCGAATTAAAAATGCCGTTGGAACTACTATAGAATTTATTAGAACTATACAAACACGTCGGACGCCCTCCAGCCCGATGGACCGACGACCTATGCAAGGTCGCCGGTAGGCGTTGGCTGAGAAAATCGGAGGACAGGGATGAGTGGCGCCGTCTTGGGGAGGCCTACGTCCAGCAGTGGACTGCAAATGGCTGACGACGACGATACAAACACGTATAACATAGGTACAAATATACCTAGACACTACTAGTACAAACTGCACGATTCAATAAAATAATACGCGCAAAGTCCCTCACTTATCGCTTATCAACGTACATGTCTTGCTTAGTATCGTAGTCGTCGCTTGACTGCCGATCTCTCCGTATAGGCATTCCTTTATACTCAGCTTACAATTTGTTACAACCGTGTAAACGATGATTTTCAAGAATCACACCTGGCCACTGTCGGCGCAATTTCCAGAAAACATAATTCTGCACACCTGTATCATTATGCCTGCAAACGGCCATAAACAAGTACAATAACAATAGGCTATTGTCTAATTGCAAACATTAAATACGAAGTAAACAAAAGAACTCCGAATGCGGGAGGGGCAATGAACCAGATGCGCGTTTCTTTGTCGGTATGTAACAATATAGATGAACCTTGGTTATTAGCACTCTGTATTGAATTAATCGTCTGTTACCTGTTTTGTGGTTATACAATACGGTTGGCTGTACTACAATTGAAACTATCGATAAGCAATATATGGACAATCGACACTCTGCCAGTCTGTGAACGACGTGAGGGTATGTACGGTGTACGTGTCATAAAATATTCAAGAGGGTGAATGGATCCCAGTTCACACATTATTCGCGCAGTGATGCCCCGCTATAAGAGTGGGTACTTCGGACACAGTAAAAGTAAAACAGTAGTAATTTTTTTAGAAATGTTTTATATGAAATGACACTTGACATCTTTGTCTTCCGTGATCACAGCTACTAAAGTTTCTTTTAAAATAACGTCAAAAGCAAGATGTGGTGACACAGGGCGCTCTGTCAGCAGTTTTAGCGCTCGGGAAACTATGCCGCGCGATAGGCAGTTTTACCGGAATATTGCGACACACCGGTCTTGTCTCGCGGATCATATCAGCAAACACGTTGTGATTTAGCGTGTGTAGAATTATATATATGTTCATTTTTGTGCGTGAACAATATAACCGTGTATATAGTTAAAATCAAAAACCTAGTTTGATTTCATCAGAAGGTTTGATCAGAAGGTATTCTTGAGGTGTGAGCTTGAAGAGTGTGCTATGATGTTATAGTTGTGATGTAAGGCTCTTGAATAAATATAACTTTACTCTTAAACTGACTTTTTATTTTCACCTTTGTAAGTCTCTTTTGTCGTACAAAATGGTCTCTCTCAACTGAATTCAAAAACCGTGTCTCTTTTTACATTTTTGAATTCCCACCAATGAGAGCAAGTTTTATACACATCTCTCATTGGTTAGTCGTATCCTTAAGTCCTGGCTAACACGGGCATATAAGCATTGAATAACAATAACAAAAGTAGATCATTATGTATATGGTAAATTAAATTTAATTAAATAAATAAGAAAATTGAAATAGATATTTATATATAATTTATTTTACGATTAGAAATTATGTTTTAAGCATGAATGGAAAACATAGCGTAGATCAAAAGAATGTTGTTGCTATGTTTTTCACAAGGTAGCACTTGTCAAACGTCAAAAGTCATGGTTCATCAATCTTTTTGAATGGCTTTGTATACCATTCAAAAAGATTGAAAATAAACGCAAGCTTTTTTTTATCTGGGAAAATCCTAGAGTTACCGTGAAACTTAGCTTAAATTACGAAGAAAACCACGCGAAAAGATCTAGTTAGGATAATAAACAAATATTTCACCATGAAATAATATGTTTATTTACACCGTTTTCAGTTCTAAATGGCGTAATACCATATCACGTATATACAGTATTATATGATATTATGTATGAAAACGAGGAAAGCTATTTTGCCGTTGATATTTATTTTACAAAATATTTTTAGCATAGAAATTTCCTTGCATTTTCTACACAGTTTTTTTTTAATGAAAATGTTATCTAGTGTATCTTATCTAGTTTAATTTGCATGAGTACTTGAAATTACAACACTGAATTTAAAGGTACTGTGGCAAACCGTCCGCTTTTCTTCACCGTATTTACTGGGCTGAGAAAGTTAAACAGCTTCTCTATGGGAAAACTGTCTGACGAATACTTTATGGGAATACGTCAGGCTATATCTTTGACATGTTTTTCAACGCTTCAGTGAACATTTTAACCAAGATTTCACCTGATTGAGGTCATTTGAGACAGGTCTATGTCTTTCTCTTGCGTTGTGTAGACGCAAACGGTATTGCAAAATTATATAGTGACGTCATAGTGTTAGTGATGGTATGACGTCACTCCTTGCCTATTGATTTGTTGTCACCTTACTTAATGCCGCTGCTACACCCGCGTCGTATTGCTTTAACTAACGCACTAATGAAAACATAAAAGGTTTTAATGAGCTATTTGATATGCAACATTGTTAAGGGATATGCAACATTGTTAAAGACATTAAACATTAACCTATAACTCATGTGTATACACTAATGTAGTTAATCGTTAATGCGTTATTTTTAATGCTATATATAGGACGTATTTGGACACTAACAATAAACACTAATATTGGGCACTAACGCTAATAGTGGATACTAACACTAATAGTGGACACTAACACTAATAGTGGATACTAACACTAATAGTGGACACTAACACTAATAGTGGATACTAACACTAATAGTGGACACTAACACTAATAGTGGACACTAACACTAATAGTGGACACTAACACTAATAGTGGACACTAACACTAATAGTGGACACTAACACTAATAGTGGACACTAACACTAATAGTGGACACTAACACTAATAGTGGACACTAACACTAATAGTGGATACTAACACTAATAGTGGACACTAACACTAATAGTGGACACTAACACTAATAATGGACACTAACACTAATAGTGGACACTAACACTAATAGTGGACACTAACACTAATAGTGGACACTAACACTAATAATGGACACTAACACTAATAGTGGACACTAACACTAATAGTGGACACTAATACTAATAGTGGACACTAACACTAATAGTGGACACTAACACTAATAGTGGACACTAACACTAATAATGGACACTAACACTAATAGTGGACACTAACACTAATAGTGGACACTAACACTAATAGTGGACACTAACACTAATAGTGGACACTAACACTAATTGCGGGCGCGATGCGATGGCCGGGAGAAGGCAAAGGGACGCGGAGGAAGAAGCAAGGAAGTACTTACCTCGCCACCAGTCCGCCGCCACACTGCACTCGTCCCCCGGGGGTTCACACACTCACTAGGATGTTGGTTTAATGTGCTTTAAACGAAATTATAAGTTTATTTCCATTTATCGTGTTCCAACAATTACGTAATTTAAACATCTTTTATTGCGGTGACAGCCGTGACAAAACCTAATGTCACTTATTGCGCATTCTTCTTTTAAAAGTTTACTCTTTTCTTGACGGCGAGGATGGCGAGGAAGAATTTACAAGGAGGTGTTCCTTGGCGCAACCACTAATAGTGGACACTAACTGGTTGCGCCGAGGAACACCCCCTTATAAATTCTTCCTCCCCAACCTCGCCATCAAGAAAAGAGTAAACTTTTAAAAGAAGAATGCGCAATACCAGGACATTAAGTGTTTGTCACGGCTGTCACAGGAATAAAATGAAAATACGTAAAATTTTTTGGAACATATAATAAAGAAATAAACTGTTGTAACTGAATTTAAGTACATTAAACATAATCCTAGTGAGTGTGTGAACCCCGGGGGACGAGTGTAGTGTGGCGGCGGACTGGTGGCGAGGTAAGTCCTTCCTTGCTTCTTCTTCCACGCCCCTTTGCCTTCTCCCGGCCATCGCATCGCGCCCGCACTAACACTAATAGTGGACACTAACACTAATTGAAATAGCAAGTGGAACAGGGGCATGATAATTAAATCACTAAGTTGCTAAAAAAGAAGTTGCTAGAAATTAGAATATTTGTTACGAAAACATTTAATTAAAAAAATAAAATATATAGTGAATTTATTCACAAAACAATTATAAAATTACATGTAATCGAATACAATAAAAGAAAACTTAACTTATTTGTATTGTATTTTACCCATAGTCCCTCAAGATTATAAGTAGAATACTGAGCCCAGATCACCGTCTTCTATGGGTAAGGTGTCCAGAAGGCTGGCTACGTTTCCTCGCTGGATCGCCATACTGATCCGTTGCCCGAGGTAAGCACCAGCCTTCTGATCGCCTGAAGAGTCAATGAGTCGTTTTGATCAATTTTGGTAGAGGCTCATGGCCTCAGGGTCCAAAATACCAGGACCCCAAAATAAAATATTTTTATGAAATACCACGGACTTCAAATGACTAAAAATATTTGTTCATTTAAAAATAAACTTAAGAGGTCTTTTGATCCAAAAAGCATATTACTCAGTAGACGAATATATGTATGATATACTGTAAATATTATATATACATTACATATAGAATGACTAAACAGATATACAATGCAAAAGTGGATGGATGCAGAAGTCGTGGGAGGCCACGACACACCTTCCATGATCAAATTGATCGTGTACTAGCAGAAGGTGATGTCAGGAGCCTTAATAACAGACGAGCGTGCATGACAAGAGTTATGAATGTGAAAGAAGCAAGTGAGGTGTGTAAGAATAAGCCTAAATGGCGCTCTGTTGTTCGTGCCTACCCCGCAAGGGAACTGGCGTGAAGCTATGTATGTATGTATGTATTATATATAAAAGCCATGAAAAATATACAAACAAATTATTACTATGGAAATAAAAGTATTCTATAGGCTCTCTCTATATAAATTAGTATTGTATTGATTGTATCATTTTAAATTGACTTGCATAATTTTGAAGTAGTATTGTAACATACTTAATGTTACAATTTGCATGCCTGACCGGCAAAGACATGTGAGCCTTATAAGCAACAAAATATGATCTATGTATACACCATGTTTTTTGAGCAAATAAATGATTGATTCAAGAAAAATAATAAAAGTAACTGTAAAACGAAAAAAATGTGTATGTATGTAGTTCACACGCAGTAGAAGTGAAACGTCAGAGAATATACTCACAGATAATTCTTATCTAACATTTACGAGTATTAATATAAATATAATTCCTTTAGTCTACAACCGTCAACATATTATAATTAAGAAAATTCTATCTAAATTACACTTTAAGTCACTAATATAAAGTTCAAAATTCAATGCGCCGTTACGCACAATTTCTTTTGATCTACGTATAATAGAATATCTGCCTTAAGGATATAAAGATAGAGCTAAAATTCAATTGAATTTTAAGTTTTATTTAATTTGAAAATTAATACTATATAATACGGGTAAAAGAGAAATGTGTTTTATTTCTAGTTAGATAAGGTTGAATTTTATGTGTTTATCTCTTTTTAGTGTTATTTTTTCGTTTCATCAATTTTCAAATCACAAAGATTTTAAAGAAGTTTTACTTCAAAAATAAATATTTTATACAACAACCTAGTAGCTCTATGCTTTACTTAAAAAAAAAAGTATTTTACATATATTTTTATCCGTGCAGGAACGGAGAAAGAATACAATTTCCTGCGGCCGGGCGGCCTGTCGTAAGAGGCGACAAAACAACCCACCGCCAGGTGATAGGGCATTTGCCCGACTGGATGGCTACCGCCCCTGGTCTAGAGTATGTAGCCATAACAACCTTGAGTTGTGTTCCGGCATTGGTGACCAAGTTCCAGTCTCCCTTAAGAGAGCAGCAGCGCATTTGTATTTGGTGTGGCAAATGTCCATAGGCGATAGTAACCGCTTTTCATCATGTGGGCCGTCTGCCTGTCTGCTGAACTCATGCAATAAAAAAAATATGCATAAACCGTCAATACTTTAGTTTCTTGTTTAATTCATTATAATTACAAAGAAAAGAAGTCAATATAGTGTAGACAACTGCACAACAAAACATAAAGAAAAGTCGCAGCCAACCTGATTTGAAGTACCTAATACGTAATGAATGACATGTGGGCAATCTGACAACGTATTTGTTACTGAATTACAGTGATGGTTGTCTACATCGCAATTGCAGGGCCATCTATTTAGCTAATCAATCTATTTTATGGAAACCACATCGTATCAGGATAAAAAGTGTCCTAAATATTGATTCGGGACATAAGCCATCTCTGCGTTGAGTTTCTTTCATATACGTTATGTAGTTTTCAAAAAGGATGCGATCACAACGCCATATTTTTTGATATTTTCGTCTATCCCGCGAAAATGACGTTATTTATCGGGATAAAAAGTATCCTAAGTTACGCCTCGGGATATGAGCTTGCTCTGCATCGAGTTTCATTTAAATCCGTTTAGTAGTTTTCACGTGATGCTCTAACAGACAGACAGACAGACGAAAAAAATGTATTTTTGGAATCTCCTGGTCCGAAATATCTTCATTGTACAAACTCGAACCATTTACAGATTTATTATAGTGTTACGACCTAGACGCCGACAAAAACAAATTCACACCTGCATACTTGTAGAAACACATTTTATTACCGTTCGACATTTGAATCAATAATATTTAGATTCTTTTATGGTCGTCTTCTTATATTTACTTTGTGTTTAAAATTTGTGTTTAGAAAACAGCCCATTGCATAGTAATCTTTTGTGGCAGTCATTAGCCAGGTGTGTCTGATTAAGATACGGGGACATTGCAGTTGCGCAGTATAAAACGATGACCTGATGGATGGCAGTCGATCGATATCCACGAGCGAAGCAAGACGTGTGTACTACGATCGGGAATCTATTAAGTGACGGACTTTGGCGCGTTTTATTGAATTACGACCTCCTGCATTACGTTTGGACTAGTTGTGTTCGGTTATATTTGTACCTGTGTTATACGTGTTTGTGTAGTTCTAATAAACTCTATAGTCATTCTAACGGCATTTTAATTCGAGTCTCGCACTCGTAACAATAGTATATAATAGATTTAATACTTATAGTTCAGTCGTTGTATAAAGTCACATTTGACATCTATTACGCTGATTTTTAGTAGTTACGTGAACTATCGATGAGGATTCAATTAAAAATCGGAATCGATATAGGAAGTCACATATTACCGAATCGGTTAAAATAAAATGATTTATTATTTAAAAAAATATTTTTTACGTTTCGTCCATTTTTTTATTTGTAAAATTTTAAATATGATTTATGTAATTATGATACATTTATGTTAAAAATTTTCAATTATACATCAATCTCGGGTCACTTCACTAATATTTAAGAAAAAAAAGTGTCGACAAACATAACGTTGTCGTGTGTTATTTTTCTAAAGAAATAATTTTAATTAATATACTAAATTATTTTGGTACTGTTACAAACTTAGCTCGTCAGTATTTTATGAAATTTCAAATGGGGCTTCCTAGGACGGCTTAACAATAGAAAATAGAATTTTTATTACGAAAACTTTTAATGAGAAAATGAAATATTTTTTAATAAATACAACGTACTTCGAGAAAATTAACAAAGGTAATTGAAAAAAAAAATATATACAACAATTTAATACTTGTTGTTGTTTCGTATAATTACGAAGTCGGTATCAGGTAAAACGAGCTTAAATTTTACTTAGTACCAAACTTAGATACTTTTATTTCGTCTGAAGTACCAACTTTAATATTATATGTAAAGTTAGGCATCTTGTGTTTTTCTTGAAGTTAATTATATTTCTAAAAGGTTGTGTAGCCATTTTGGCAACAGCAAATAGCTTTGATTTTGATTTGTGTTCCAGCATTAGTGGCCAGGTACCAGTTTCTATTTAGAGAGCGGCAGCACATTGTTAGCACCGTTGGTTTCGCAAATGTCCATAGGAGATGGTAACCGCTTTCCATCAGATGGGTCGTCTGGCTGTCTGCTGAACTCAAGCAATAAAAAAAGCAAAACCTTTATGAACTGTGTATTTTTATTTCAAAGTAAAATTATTTTCGGAAACTATATATATTAGGTGTATAAGCCGCGCGCAGAAGCTTTGCCGATAACTACTTACTATTATTGTATATACTTATGTCGACGCGTGACATCATGAGGCTATCGGCAAACCTTCTGCGCACGGGTAGTACATACATATTCATATTGGAAGGCAATGCATGTGAATTTTCGATTTAGACACCGGTCGTTCAAACACTGAATTACAATATGTTATATTTTTTATTTAAAATAATAAATATTATGACAAACAGCTGGAGTCCGTGTTACGCTACAAAGCTATATAGTAAATATGCAATGAAACAATAGCGTTGGTGGTAGTCGCCAGCCATAAGAGCGCCCATTGAAGTTATCATTACGATTGTGTTTAACAATTTATTTGATAACATTATGTGAAATAAAGAATGTTCCATTCCGTTCCATTCTTTTCCGTTTCGGTCCCGTTCTATTCCATTTCATAACATTCCATTCTAATCTATTATAAAAAAAACTCGGACCCTTTCATTACATGCTATTCCATCTCATTACATTCCATTCCATTCTATTATAAAAAAACTCGAACCCTTTATTGAACTCGGACTGTCAAGACCCAATTTATTTGTATCAAAAATTTTGCTTTAGGTATACAGTCCCAAGTAGACCAGCAGTCCATTATCAATTTTTTGATTACCAGGGTCTATATAAAGGTCGTATACGTATTAGAGTCTACATAACCACGGAGCATTGAGATGAGTACAACGAGGTATTTCGTTTTGAACGTGACCAAAATATTTGATTCGGTTCTTTGTACGACGTGTTAGACACGACCTGACCTTTCTGTTAGGGAAAACATTATTGACATACATATCATACATATACATACTAAATATACACATATGAAAAAGTCTGTAAGAAAGCTTGTTTGTTATTTTACGGCCTCGAGAAGAAACACGAAGGAATAAAAACACATCTTTGGTCTAGACGAATAAAACTTATTAGTTTTGTTTATAAAAAAGTATTATAAAAGTTACATACATACATACATAACTTCACGCCAGTTCCTTTGCGGGGTAGGCACGAACAACAGAGCGCCATTCAGGCTTATTCTTACAAACCTCACTTGCTTCTTTGACATTCATAGCTCTTGTCATGCACGATCGTCTGTTCTTAAGGCTCCTGACATCACCTTCTGCTAGTACACGATCAATTTGATCATAGAAGGTGTGTCGTGGCCTTCCACGACTTGTGCATCCATCCACTTTTGCATTGTATATCTGTTTAGTCATTCTTTCATCATGCATTCTTTCCACATGCCCGAACCACCGGAGCATTCCTTTCCTTACCTTCACCCCGACACTCTCTTTCAGACCAACTATCTTTCTTACTTCGGTATTACGAACGTATAAAAGTTGATCCAGGATATAAGCTAGCTCTGAGTTAAGTTTCATTTAAATCCGTTTAATAGTTTTTAAGTGATACTCTAATAGACAACCAAACAAAAATCCTAAATGTATCTGATTTTTCCTCTTTTTTAAATTAATTGTAGTTTGTAGGTACAAACACCGGCAATCTTAACACACTTATTATATTATGGATATATATTATAGGATATATATTATTATAGATTCAAAGAGGATTTATGAAACTATTCAAATTTACATATACCTACGTTTAAATGGCTTCACTTTTAATTTGATATCAATATTGGGTCGTGTTTACACTTAACTCACTATAAGCGACAGTTATTGAAATATGACAAAAGAGCGCACTGTAGCGTTGTGTTGCCAGTGGTATTAATAGAATATTAATATTTTAATTTTTATTTCGACGCGTCGTGCCATCTATCAATTTCGCAGTAGTATCATCGTATTTACACTTTTTGTTTCAAAGAAGAAAGTTTGATTTATTATCATACTGCTTCATCTGGGACAATGTTTTAGTTATAGGCCATCTCATACTGATATAGCGATGGTTTGAATGCGTAATTTGAGAACCAATATTGTTACATACATACATAACTTCACGCCAGTTCCCTTGCGGGGTAGGCACGGTCAACAGAGCGCCATTTAGGCCCATTCTTACACACCTCACTTGCTTCTTTGACATTCATAACTCTTGTCATGCACACTCGTCTGTTCTTAAGGCCAATATTGTTGATGATTGTTAAAGACGTTAAATATTGACCGATAACGTATGTATATACAGTAATGTAGATATTCGTTAAAGGCGTTATTTTTAACGCTATAAATAAGAAGCATTTCGACGCAATCATCAATAAGTATATAATACTAGCTGAAGCCCGCGACTTCGTCCGCGTGGTGCGGTTTTTTAACTATCCCACGGCAACTATTTAATTTTTCAGGATCAAAAGTATCCTATATGTTGACCAGGGATATAAGCTGCCACCATACAAAATTTCATTTAAATCGCTCAAGTTGTTTCGGAGATTAACCGGTACAAACAGACAAACAGAGAAACCAAAAATTTCAAAAATCTGATTTAATTCTATTTCACTTCTTGTATCGCCCTAACTCGGTTTTTAGCAATTTTTTTCATTGTACAGAAATTTGACCTCTACAGTTTTATTATATATATATATATATATATATATATATATATATATATATATATATATATATATATATATATATATATATATATATATATATATATATATATATATATAGATTATCCCAGATGAAGCTCGAGCATTATAAAAAGACGTTGCTAAATGACGTCTAAATATGTCCAGCCTGTTGGAAAAGATCGTAGTAGAGTATACCACCATAACCTTTAGTTGTGTTGCGGCATTAGTGGCCAGGTTCCAGTCTCACCTAAGAGAGCAGCAGCGCATTTGTAGCACCTTTGGTATTGCAAATGTCCATAGGCGATAGTAACCGCTTTCCATCAGGTGAGCCGTCTGCCTGTCTGCTGATAAAAAAATATCTTGGAAGAAGAAAACTAATAAAGTAGGTACTAACTAACATTTACACAAAATAACTTATAATGAAACTGAATATTTCCTGAGTAAATTGGATTTTGATTGAACACTTATTTGCTCATAAGTATAATCTAATGACATATTGTAACAAACACCTACAAGTAACCCCCAAGATTGGTGCAAACCTAGTTTGGGGGTTAGGGAAATGACACTGTCAATTTATATACATTTATGTAAATTAATTTTAAAAATGTTTATTTCACTGCATTTGGATTTTTACAATAAATTATTATTATTTATACTAAGTAATGCCAGTTGCCGACTGTTAATGAAGTAGTCGAGATGGTTCGAGACGATTGCCTACGCTGCCTTTTCGTTGTAAGCAATGCCCGCCGCACGCGTGCCTTCTCCCGCTCACCATCTCTCCATGCTGCCCCACTTCTGCTTCCAACTTTAACACTCACTAAAAAGGTAACTTGTAAAACGCACTACATTTGTTTGGGCCACTTCGTAATTTTCCCTGATTCAAAGAAAGGTGGACAAACGTGCTCCGGTATTGTTCTCGCCCCCGCCCCATACCGCACCTCACTGAGATCGGCTGCACGCGCTGCTTAAACGCATAATTGAACCCCGCGACTCGCTCACTAGCTATTATATATTAATGGTGGTATCCTGCATTTACCTTTAAATCATCATACCAGGCCTGATAAAGGTAACGTGGTGACGGGACAACCGTGAGTACCGTTTTGATCTGCGAATTTTTGAATCGTGGACAATAACGACATGGCTACACTCTCCGCATTTTTATTCAAGGCCTTTAGCCTCACGCCCCAAAAACATTACAATAACAGTTGGCGTCACCAGTCCACTCCTATTTTTATGCAAAATCTCAATTATAACTTTCAATCATAATTGAGACATTATCATCACATCGTCCTCTTATTAATTAAAATATATAGGATGTACGGCGGGTAATTTTCAAATTTAAAATTAAACATAAAACAAATGAATAATCATAGAACATTAATTGTAACTTTAATATGAAAGAAGTAGGTTTTCATCCGACGAATTATAAAAAATCAGGTTAATCAGATTTTTTTTGTCACCTAGTAACATTCTGACACCGCGCTCACTCGAGCGAGTTATTGCAAACTGTTCAAACAGACATACGTACTTATGTATGTATGTATAAGACCTGTTGCTTTCAAAGCGGCGCTGTGGTATGTCCCATCAGCGGATTACGTGTTGATTTAAACTGACTTTCTATACCTTACTATTCATGGTTTTGCCTTACCATTGATAGAAAATGTGCTTGTGTCTTATTGTGTACTAAGTGTTACCAGAAAAAAACTGCTAAAATCAAGGTTTTGACATGGTATTATTTTTGGATGTACTACCAAGTCTAGTATTTTCTTAAATTTTCGTGACTAGTACACGTTGACATGACAAAACTACGTTATCACGGTTTTAAGCGTGGTATTTTATTTGATTTTTGTTCCGACTTTTAGACCACTTCTCAGTAGCCGTGTACATGGAAGACTGGTCATCTTTGTCTTCCGTTCCTTGAGGTAGTTGGTAAAAACAATATACTGTAAAGGCTAGGTTCCATTAGGGACTCAAAACGGCCACGTTCACGACCGCGATTTTTCTTGCCGGCGTTACAATCGTAAACCCAAGTGCAACGGCTATTTGACCCACCTCTTAACATGGGTCGTTGTGAGCGTTGTGTGATCGAAAATGATGACGTCATTAGTGACTTTTCGCCACAACCACAACGACCGCGGTCGCCTTGTGGGACGGCTAACGGAGCGTTTTGGGCTCTGTGAGCTACAAATGGAACGCCCCGAAAGAAGAGTGAGAATCTGAGTATTCCGGCGAACTTGAGATTTTTACGGAATTCAGAGACATGGTCATTTTACGTAACCTAAATATGAACCTTATACAGAAATTTTGAAGGCGCTCAAGTTTTTACATTTTCAAATTTTGAGCCATATTAGTAAACGTATTTTATACGGGACAAATTCACCGGCTCACACGTGTACTACTCATCACTAGGATGATCTTCCTTTTGCAATCCATCTTATTAATCCACCCCTGACAAATCATCCCTAAGATACAGAAATAAATTATTCATGCAAAAGATAATTCTCTTTGATATTAAAAAGACATTAATAAATCACTAATGGGGAAAGTCAAATAAAAATACACGAAACAAATTTATGCATTGATCTCAAGATAATAAGGCAACGTGAATATCTGATTTGTTGTTAGCAACATTAAATATTTATAACTTAATTTTATGTTAATCATAAATCTTGAAAGAACTTCATTGTTTATATATTTATTTTCTAAATTATTATGTACTCGATGAGTATATATAATGCATGCTGTGTTCGCGTCAAGACGGCCATTCAGCGACTATATTATCTGTATTGTAACGAGTTGCAGGACTCGAATTAAAATGCCGTTGCAATTATTATAGAGTTTATTAGAACTATACAAACACGTATAATACAGGTACAAATATAACCGAACGCAATAAGTCCAAACGTAATGCAGAAGATCGTAGGTAATTCAAATACGCGCGCAAAGTCCGTCACTAAGTAGATTACCGAATGTACACAAGTCTTGCTTCGCTTGTGGTGATCGCTCGACTGACTCATCTCTCAATTGGGGCATTGCATTATACTGTACAGATACAGTATGTCTGCCCGGCCGCGTGACCGAATTTCCTAGAATCAGTCCAACACACCTGTCTAATGACTGCCATAAAAGATTACAATACACAATGAGCTGGTTTCTAATCACAAATTTGAAACACAAAGTAAACAAAAGAACTCCAAATGCCAAAGTTAATAAAATGTGTTTTTAAGGTATACAGGTGTGAATCCACTTTTGTCGGCGTCTAGGTCGTAACACTATTATAGTTTTGTTTAAAAGTACGTACGCTGAGTTGGTCAGTTTGCGAACCAAATAAAAAAAAAACTATTATACTGGTAGGGACTATGAGTGTGGGGTTACCAGTGGAGTATGTAAGTGTGGAACCTCTAATCACACTTAGCTGTATCGCGGTTGTAGTCTTCTTACTGAGGAAGAGAGGGGTGCGCATGCCTCCCGCGGGTACCGACGTCATTCGGGGCTCCGGAAACGCAGATATGTGCAAGATCTCCTCCCGTAATTCCGCTACAGGGGTCCTTCAGCAACTGGGGAGCGGTGGATCAAATCCCTGTTGACGAAGTGAGCTTGCCTATCCCGGGGCATTCTCAAGCACTGATGCGCAGGATTAGTGTGAGCGTAACTACGTTCTAAGTTACATTAGTAAGCGTAAGTTACGCTATTCCTATCATGAGCGCGGGGCACATGGGAGGAAGGGCGTTTAGTGGAGTATCAGCCTATGGGTTATCTTTTTAATAGGGGTGCCTTGTTGAGTCTCTAGACAAGCTGGCATTTGACTCTGTTATCTGCGCTATCTTCAGTGGATAACTGTCATTGCTTTGGTCTAATCCCAGTAAAGGTCCCGGAAGTCTACGAAATGTATTTGCCCCTTGCCTCGAAACAAAGCATCTTCTTATTCAACAGTACCAGGTTCAATTATATACGTGAATCAATTGAATGCAGTTATTTTATTACTGACTAGCTTTACCCGCCAGACGTTGTCCTGCTCGTAGAAATAAAAATCTAGAACCCGATTGCAGCGACATTTACCGGGACAAAATCATCAAAATAGGTTCCTCCGTTTTGGAAGACTTTAGCGGTGCCACCTACCGGTGGATCTATAATCTTAACCATCCCGGGACCCGCTTGAACACACACAAAAATAATTTCACCTAAATCTTGGAACCGGATTACAGCAAAAATTAATTATTTTACATGTATTTTATCAATAAAATAACTCCGACCGAAGCATCTGTTTTAAACGATATTCAGTTTTTTTACATCCTCTTTGACGATATATGAAGCACGCATTCTGTCAATTATGTCAAACGTCATAAGGTTATATTAAAAAAGTTTATATTGTCCAAAGCGCTAAGGTTAGATTAGAAATAATTTTATATGGTGGTTAAGTATTCTTAAATTTTCTAATTTTCCGCGCAATTTTCTTAATTTTTCTTTCATAAGAACCTTCTCCTGACAATAACAAAGACAACAAAACAAGAATTAGCTAAATCGGTCCAGCCGTTCACGCGTGTTGCGTGACCAAGGTGAATAGGGATTCATTTTTATATATAAAGATTCTAACTTTATGCAAGGGATACAGTTTAAATAGAGAATGGCTTTGAGTTTAAGAACCTCAACGGGCAGGGTGCCGCCGTTGGATGTCGCGAGTACTAAATAGCGCGTGGTCTCGATGGTGTTCTTGCTGCGTCTCTGCGTTGGCTTGTTGTTAACGACGCGGGTGGCCCGTGCAGGTGATTTATCGTTCTACAGGACTGTACTCGCAGCTGGGCCGCCTTCAGTTGCTATGGAGGATGATAATGATATGATCATGATTAAGTGAGGGCTGCCTGGTGCATAACCATAATGAAAAATACTCGACTGGGGAGGTGCCACTGTCCTCATTAAATCTTCCGCCGGCCAGTTTCGTCATGTTCCAGAAAGAAGGGTAGAGTGACTAATGAATGAATGAAAACAGTTTATTATTCACCAAACATTAAAACTACTAGTTCTTAACCAAAAATTTAAAAAAAAACCGACTTCAAGAGTAATTTATTTACCTGCAACATCGAATGTCAAAATATTATGTTAATTGGCTTGAATTTGATTTGATCATCGTACTTTTGTTTGTTTCATATGTAACATGTGTATATAATAAGGGCTCTATTTAGGTTGCTTTAATTTTTTAGGTACTTATTTTTTTATCTTATTTTTTCTTATATGTTGATTATAATATAATTTTATTTAACTTGCTTTTACCGTGGGTCACTTGTCTTTGTAATTAAGGAGGTGGGCACTGAAAATCAGTGCTGTGTCGGACTATGTTTCGGCACAGCAAAAAACTGAGTGCCAACCTCATTTCGCGAATTGCGGCACACAATTTCAATGCTATTATTATTATTATAAATCACTGTTAAACTGTCGCATTTTTAGAAATAAATATTTTCTTTCTTTCTTTCTTTCTTAATTAAAAAGTAAGAAATATATTTTAGTTTAGAAAGTAAGACTTTTTTTTTGTTTTTATTCCATGAGTACAGCAGACAGGCAGACGGTTCACCTGGAAACAATGGAAAGTGGTTTCCATCGCCTACGGACATTTGTACTACCAAAGGTAATAACCACTGTGCTGCTCTCTAAAGGGAGACTAGAACTTGGCCACTTATGCCGGAACACAACTCTAAGTTGATATGGCGGCATATTCTAGTCCAGGGGTGGTAGCCAAACGGGCAAATACCCTAGCACGTTGCTTTTTTTTTTTTTTTTTTTACTGCAGGAGTTTAGCAGACAGGCAGACGGCCCACTTGATGGAAAGCGGCTACCATCGCCTATGGGCATTTGCAATACCAAAGGTGCTACAAATGTGCTGCTGCTCTCTTAAGGGAGACTGGAACCTGGTTATTAATGCCGGAACACAACTCAAGGTTGTTATGGCGACATATTTTAGACCAGGGGTGGTAGCCATCCAGTCGGGCAAATGCCCTACCACCTGGCTGTGGGTTGTTTTGCCGCCTCTTGCGGCAGGCCGCCCGGCCGCAGGAAATTATATATTATGTACTTTCTCCATTACTGTACGGGTAGAAATAAAGTACTTCGCAGCAAATACGAGACAAAAATGCGTCAAAATTAAATGTATGAATTACTTTTCTTATAGTCATATAACCCAAATGTCTAATATAGAATTTTTTTGTGGAAACTTAGTTGATATATGTATTATGTATTTTTATATTGTAAGAATGATAATCACTATATGTTTGCTAAATAAATGATATAAATAAAGGCTTATCTTTAACTTATTATCGGATATACTAAAATATACATACATACATAACTTCACGCCAGTTCCCTTGCGGGGTAGGCACGAACAACAGAGTGCCATTTAGGCTTATTCTTACACACCTCACTTGCCTCTTTGACATTCATAACTCTTGTCATGCAAGCTCGTCTGTTCTTAAGGCTAAAATATAATGTAAAAAAATACTTTATACCACCAAGAAATAGTATACTGCTATATACTATATATACTGCTCACCAAAATTAAAACACTATTTAAATTAATTCATTTTGTAAGTAATAGAGCATTCATTTGCTGGAGTCTGTGTTCCCTGATTCACATAAACCAATGTATCTATAGGTATCTACTTGGTAAGCGTGCTTTATCCTATATCGCATCTTCACTTGACATCAGGTGAGATAGATGTCAAACGCAAACCTATACGAAGATAAAATAAGCTTTTTTTAAAAAGTTTTTAAATACAAGCTTTTGAGATCCTTGATATCATGTAGCAGCAGAGTGCTAGCCAAGACAAGTAAAACGAGTCCAAACACGACGAGTTTATCTTGTTTAGTACAGGAGTTCCTAGGGCTACCTTCCGACTCCATCATCAGATCAGCTCCATGGTACCATATTACATTGTCACGCGTTATACATATGCGTGCAAAATTTCAGCTCAATCGGAAACCGGGAAGTTGATCAAATTTAACTTGCAAGATTCCACCCGAACTTACATACATACATCCATTGCAAGTTAAATAAAAGCTTGTAAAAAATTGGCTCGTTAAGATTTGATGATCATTTACTATATTTCCTATTTGCAAAAAGCTAGGGGTTCTATCAAAGCTGAGGCAGTACTTCACACCACTTCAGTTGCTGAATCTTACTAAACGCAAGTATGGTCTTGCATGGAATACTGTTCTCATCTTTGGGATGGCTCAGCCAAATACCAGCTCGAGACACTCGAGTCAATTGAGAAAAGAGCTAGGAAGCTGATAGGCTATTCGACGAGAGGCTTCAGAGCCTAAATCATCGACGTAAAGTCGATTAGTTTGTCGGTATTCTATAGGATACACTTCGGGGAGTATGCCACGGAATTATATTAATTAATTCCTCCTAACCATTTTACCACCGGACAAGCAGACGAGCTCGCGCCACCAATATATGGTGGAAATACCATCAAAGCGGACGAAACGCTATGCTTCCACTTTTATCATACGTACCGCTGAAGACTGGAACTCTTTACCGTCGTCTGTCTTTCCTGAAGAATACAATCTAGGTGTCTTCAAGTCTCGCGTGAACAGGTATCTTTTAGAACAGCGTGCTCCACCTTAGACTGCACTTTCCCCTGACATTCTATCCGTGCAGGAACGGAGAAAGAATACAATTTCCTGCGGCCGGGCGGCCTGTCGTAAGAGGCGACTTAACAACCCACAGCCAGGTGGTAGGGCATTTGCCGGACTGGATAGCTACCACCCCTGGTCTAAAGTATGTCGCCATAACAACCTTGAGTTGTGTTCCGGCATTAGTGACCAGGTTCCAGTCTCCCTTAAGAGAGCAGCAGCGCATTTGTAGCAACTTTGGTGTTGCAAATGTCCATAGGCGATGGTAACCGCTTTCCATCAAGTGGGCCGTCTGCCTGTCTGCTGATCTCCTGCAATAAAAAAAAAACAGGTGAAATGTCAGTCAAACTCGAACTTAGGAAATAAAAACAATTTTAAAGTTCAGTGAAGACTAAAACAGCTAGATCCACTGTAATTTTTTTGTTTATTTTTTTGTACTCACATGTTACTATGTTACTGTTTCTAAGTGTTTAGTATATTTTGCCAGGAGGCTGGTTGGCAACGACCAGCTTTTCGATGACAAAATGCAAAGTCTCGAACATCGACGCAGAGTTGCCAGCTTATCGGTTTTCTATCGGATTCACTTTGCAGAGTGTGCAGCTGAGCTCTTCGATTTGATCCCGCCATCTCCCTTCCATCATCGGACAACCAGACGAACCGGCATGCGGCTCCGACATATGGTGGATATTCCACCTATTAAAACGAAGCGCTTTGCATCTAGCTTCATCATACGCACCGCAAAGGAGTGGAACTCATTGCCAGAGTCTGTCTCTCCGGATACATATTAGCTTTTGTAGCTTTTGTGTACCCAGCTTTTTTGCGCCATGCGCCAAAACCGTTTTGTGGTCAATTCCCACTTCTCCAGCTACATCGTAACTACTAATATGCCGGTCTTGCTCCACTTTTTCAAAAATGGCATCAATTTTGTCCGTAACAGGGCGACCAGAGCGACGTGCATCTTTGATATCAACATTTCCGGATTGAAAACGCTTAAACCAAATTTGCGCTACTCTCACAGATACTGCATTAGGTCCATAAACATCACAAACTTTTTTCGCGGCTTGTGTTGCATTTTTACCTTTTTTGTAGTAAAATTTTAAAATGTATCGAATTTCTTCATTAGATTCACTCATTTTAACAATAAGAAAAACAAATGAAAATCACACATTTTCCTAATTTGAATTTGGAATTGTCTTCTTTAAAATTAAAACTTTTTAATGATACCAAAACCAGCCAGATACAAACGGTATAGCCAAAGAGATCTTATTACAAGTTCATACATACTATATGCGAAAAGACTTTTTCCCCAACCTATTATAACCTGGGTGTCTTCAAGTCCCGTGTGAATAGGTACCTTCTAGGCAAGCGTGCTCCATCCTAGACCATATTTTCGCCCCACATAGGGCAAGATTGTGGACAAACGCGAACCTATACTACAATAAAAAAATTTTTTTTTATGACCTTATTTATGGTCCCAATGTATTTTTTGGTGGTCACAATATCTGATGCCATAAATAAATAAAAAGACCAAGCCTGACTAGTGAGAGCGATAATACTGATGCCCTTATATCGTAAGCGTTAAGCTTCTTTCGGCTTGTTCTTGCCTAATCCGTGCTGACTAGTGTGAACACTGCTTTATCCTGTGATCGTAACTACCCTTCCTGCTGCGTGCAGTCGAATAATAAAATATATATTTTAGCTATATATGTTTATTTATTTGTACAAGGGTCTAATTAGTACAACTTGGAAAGTTATGGTTACCAAATGAAGTAAAGCTTAGTGTACATTATAATGCGACCGATGAGCGGATAGTCTAATAATTTGAGATGTTTTTTATGATCTTAAAAAAATCGTCGCTACCTCATAGATTTTGTGCAATGATTTTAATATTGTTACGAGTTGCAGGACTCGAATTACAATGCCGTTAGAATTACTATAAAATTTATTGGAACTATACAAACACGCATAACACAGGTACAAATATAACTGAACATAATCAGTCCAAACGTAATGCACGATTCATTAAAATGCGCAAAGTCCGTCACTAAATAGAATACCGAATGTAGTACACACGTCTTGCTCCGCTAGCGGTTATCGTTTGACTGCCAATCTCTCCATTGGGCCATTGCTTTATACTGCACCGTTACAATATGGCTGCCCGACCGCGTAGACCGAATTTCTAAGAATCACACCTGGCTAAAGACTACCATAAAAATTCAATACACAATGGGCTGTTTTAAAAATCACGAATTTTAAACACAAAATAAACAAAAGAAGGCGGTCATAAAAGCGTTTCAATGTTATTAGCTCAAACACCGACGGGTAATAAATGTGCTTTGTTTGCAGGTGGCCCTAATTGTAACAATATCATAGTTTTTTACAAGTCAAAGAGTTACTTATTGTTTAAACAACAAGTAAAATTATTTGGGTTGCGGACAGAGAGCACCCCCTAACCCGCCCGCCGGTGCATAGTTTCTATCCACGCCCCGCATACCGCCGACGCCCATAGCTCGCACAATTAGCAGCTAGGCGTCGCACGGCACGGGGGATAATAGAAGCGGCCTTGATGGCCGAAAATAGTTCACATTGCTCACATATACCTATATATGGCACCAATACGCACTACGTACTCTCCGCCATTCATCATTCTCTCTGTAACTCGTCTCTATAAAGTTTTAATTTAATTGTAAACAACGCCAATAATACGTCATACAGTCCACATTGAGTTTATTAAAAGTAAGATGTTATTTTCATGTATAGTGAATACACCATCTTATATGAGCGGTGGTTTAAGTGGGAGGTATAAGGGGTGTTGCTCAACTACAGTAATAGTTAATTGGTAGTAAAATTGTTTATTGTATGGCGGAATGGTGGGAAGAAGCCGTATTAATGAAGGAAACCAGCAGCAAGATGAGACTAGTGCCTAGTAATAATTTTTAATTTTCCTCGACTTTTACTATAACGTTGCTTTCGCTGCAGTAAAGTTGGTATTAGGCCAAACCAAATTGAATCAATTTGGTTTTAAAACATAGAACTGAAAGGATGCGATGGTGTTCAATGACAGTGAATGAATCAAGACGACCTTTATAGGCATCACTTTGGTTGATGCATTCAAATTGAAAGAAAAAAATCTACCATATAAAATCGATTTTGTCTTTTGTTTTTAATTATGATTTCTTTTAGATATTTTTATGTATATATCGTTCGTTACGCGGTGGCGTGAACATCATCTGTTGCTGTTGTCGTCGGGGGGAAGACGAGCAATCTTTGTGACTGGTCTCGTTAAGCTGCCATCCTTGGTGCTGAGTTCTACGACTCGGACGACGTCATCCTTTCCGGGCAGAATCTTCTTTATTCTTCCCATCTTCCACTGGAGTCTGGGAAGATTATCCTCCTTTATGAGTACCTGCTCACCAATCTTGGGTCGACTGGTTTCCGTAGTCCATTAAGATCCGGATTGGAGAGTGTGCAGGTAGGATTTCGACCACAAGGTCCAAAATCGCTGAGCCAACGCTTGCAATAAGCGAAAACGTCGTAAAGGAGAGGATTCATACAAAATTGTAAAGGAAATGAGGCATTTTGGAAATTACTAACTCAATACGGGCTAAGAGTTAGCTCAGCGACCTAAAGTGAGTTTTTAGGCCTCCGAAACGAGAGCATACTACTTGCCTTGCTTTGCGTTGTCTTGCCAGTTGTGATTTGAAGTCCAGTTCGGTAACGAACCTTTGCAGTGCCGCAAAAAAGGCGTCCGTAGAAAGTTCCGAGACAGCCTCTAAGTGCACTGCCTTGGTGGCGAGACAAACGAAAACACAAAAGTAGCCTTTGAGAAGTTTGGCATTGCGTAGAGTACTTGATTTAATTAGGAATGGTCCAAAATCCGTGGACACTTGACTAAACACCGGTTGTGGGCTGACTCGATCAGCCGGTAGGTCGGCCATAAAAGGGGGATTCGGCTGAGCTCGATGCCTAAAACAGCGTACACATTTAAAGACACGGTGACGAATGACTCACCTTCCAGATAAAATCCAGTATTGTTGACGGAGTAGTGCGTGTAGTGTATCTGCGCCCGGGTGGCAGTGTATAGTGTGGAAATGATCTATAATTAGGTCCACAAGGGGGCTTGAACTGGGTAAGATGAGGGGATGTTGTGTGTCATATCTAAGGGCTGAGTTGGACAAGCGCCCTCCTACTCTAAGAAGACCATCCTTGAGAAAGGGCGAGAGGCGTTTTATTCTCATTGTACATAATTTGTTAGTTTGCAGTCGGTGGATGTCTTCAGCGAACATATTTTGTTGGACTGAGCGTACCCAGTGTAAGAGCGCTTTCTTACGTTCGTCTACGGTAATGGGACCAACGATGCGAGAGTGAGAAGATACCAAGCAATTGTGTGCAAAACGTTTAATACATGCGGTTACGCCTACAAGTGTGTCTAAGGAGCTGAATCTCGTGAGTAAATCCGTGTCTAGATCAGGAACCGCGATGTGAGCTACCATTTTTCTTGGTTTTAGACCAGGCATATAGAATTTAGCCCTCTTGGACTTGTAAGCTTAATCCGAAATAACTTGGCTTCTAAGAATTTGTAGTATAATTTGAACAATAGAAGAAAGGATTTATGACGTCTAACTGGGAGGCATGTAAAGCGATTAATGCGAATAAATAACTGTGAATAATTAAGGCAACCATAAAATATAGGATATAGGATAGGATTGTATAGATTACGTCTTCTGGGAACTTCAATTGTAACAATACTTAGGACAGCCAACTGGTCAACGACCGCGTGGTCGCCCCAAGTATACGTTTTTCACATCTCGATCCTCCTCTAACCGTTCTACGTGACCGAGCCAGCGGAGATGGTGAACCCTTAACTCTTCAATAACATTAAGCTATTTCGGAGTTGGGGTGGACCTTTAGTTACCATCTCCGCTTTTTGTTGGGCTTAAGATTTTTCTGAGAACCTTCTTTATGACTTGGTCAGAACCTAAAATCAAGTCAATAGCGGCTGGAAAACGATAAGACGAGTCTGCTAGGGGAAGCTGTGTCGAGTCGAGGAGTGGAACAACGTCAGGTAACATTGTTAATGGTAAAAGACCTGTCAAATCTGGTAGAATGTATGCCTTTGCGCTAATTATCTGAGGAATGTGGAATGGGTTTTAGGTATGTGAAAATTTACAATTTGGTTTGAATTAACCATAAAATGGCAAAATACGGTTGTTGCAGACTGTATAAATAGGTCGCCAGTTGGAATATTCGGTTCGAAAGACCATATGATCTGGCCGATTGCCAGATTTCAAGGGTGCAAGGGTAAGAGGGAATGGAGATAAATGGACTCACCCGTAATAATATGAGCTGAGTAACCGGAGCGTCTGCGATACAGGAGCAGCAGTGCGTGTTCTCTTGTTATATATCTCCCGCTTCACAACTAGATTCACTTGCCACTTATCACCAAGCTCTTGGAACCCGATTAGTATTGCAATTGGGTGGATATCTCAAATGCGCGCGCGATGCGTGAATGTCTTTACGACGGGTCGATTCAGACTGATCGTTGAGACGCGGAAGTGCGGGGTAAATTACTTTTTCGGGGAATCATCGTTCGTTACGCGGTGGCGTGAACAACTTTGGTTGATTAATTCAAATTAAAAAATAATCTACCATATAAAATCGATTTTGTATTTTGTTTTTAATTACGATTTCTTTTAGATATTTTTATGTATATATTCATCTGTTCTACGGGACGACGTCATTTATGGGAGTAAAAAGTTTCATATGTGTTAATCTAGGTCTGTGTCGAGTTTCATTTAAATCCGTTCAGTAGTTTTCACGTGACGTTCTAACAGAAAACATACAAAATTGTAAAAGAGGCATTTTGGAAATTACTAACTCTGTTAGCTCAGCGACCTAAAGTAAGTTTTGGCCTCCGAAACGAGAGCATACTACTTGCCTTGCTTTGCGTTGTCTTGCCAGTTGTGATTTGAAGTCCAGTTCGGTAAGCTACCACTCTTTCCATCGATACTGTTACGAATTTGTGGAATCCGAATTTAAAATGCCATTGGAATTATCACTAAGTTTATTTGAAGAATATAGACATAATTCACAGTTCTTACAATTACTACAAATCCAAACCGTAAGGCAAAAATCGAATCGAAAGATTACCATTTCGAATGTACACTTAGCAACGGCTTAATCGCAGTTGAAACTCAAATAACTGTGTCTCAGTAGGCCCGAACTTATGTATTCACAATATAGAATTTAGCCCTCTTGGACTTGTAAGCTTAATCCGAAATAACTTGGCTTCTAAGAATTTGTAGCATAATTTGAACAATAGAAGAAAGGATTTATGACGTCTGACTGGGAGGCATGTAAAGGGATTAATGCGAATAAATAACTGTGTATAATTAAGGCAAACATAAAATATAGGATATAGGATAGGATTGTATAGATTACGTCTTCTGGGAACTTGAATTGTAACAATACTTAGGACAGCCAACTGGTCAACGACCGCGTGGTCGCCCCAAGTATACGTTTGTCACATCTCGATCCTCCTCCAACCGTTCTACGTGACCGAGCCAGCGGAGATGGTGAACCTTTAACTCTTCAATTACATTGAGCTATTTCGGAGTTGGGGTGGACCTTTAGTTACCATCTCCGCTTTTTGTTGGGCTTAAGATTTTTCTGAGAACCTTCTTTGTGACTTGGTTCTCTTCTCTAAGTGTAAGTGTCCAAACTTCATATGCGCATATTAAAATTGATCTTATGACGGTTTCTCTACTCTACATCTCTACTGATTTATAATAATAATAATAATAACCCGCAGGGGGCTTTGTGGTGAAGCCTTAGGTGAGTAGCGACACCTCGTACCTGACTCTGGGGGCCAAGACAAGGCCCCCACCTCCGTGCTTGCCTTAGCCAGCCGGCACGGAGTGGAGATCGCTAGAGCTAAGACTCAAGCTCCAGGGGTGGAAGTGATAAATGGCATCACGTCAGAAGTAGCTTCGGTGAATCTGCAGCCCACCTTTGTACATCCCTTAGATACTCACACCCATTTTGCCCCTGCCTTCTATGGCATTTTTTGGGGCCCATGCAAGGAGTGGCGAGTCACCGTCTGCCCGTTTTTCCATGTTCCTAGTACAACTAGCAGTACATCCCAATAGACCGGTACTTTCTGTTCTCATTTTCCACAATAGTCTTACACTGGCCAGGGCTTGTCCTTGGGTGCATTATTATATGGTATAGACAGGGATAATCGCCGGTACGTGTCATGCCATATTTAGATTAAATTTGTTAAGGGGCCTCTACGTGTTGGTCTCCCCATGGCCGCACGCAAGGCTTCCCAGAAGTCCGGGGCATTTTTATATCCCGTAGTCTTTAAAGACATACACTATAATAGTAATAATCGGCAGACAAACACACATATTGTATATCCCCAAATTAAGCAAATTACGCTTGTGTTATGGGTAATATATAACGGACTACTCTGGGGCCGATTCCAGACCACCAGACCATAGTAAATAAAGGAGAAAATACGTTTCCGAAATTTACTAAACTAGGAATCGAACCCGGAGCCTCTGCGTTGCAGTGAGGTAGGCCGGCAAAGGTTTAGCCCGCTCAACCACACAGGCCGTCATTATATTGTTACAATTCAGGTCCCGACAAAAACAAAATCCACCTGCAAATCTGAAACAAAGCTCATTTATTACCCGTCGGCATTTGAACTAATAACATTGAAATTCTTTTATGGTCGTCTTCGTTTGTTTACTTATTGGCATACGGCCTATTGTTGTATTGTAATCATTAGCCAGGTGTTACGGATTTTAAAATAAAAGCTGATTATACGAAATTCGGTCACGTTGCCGGGCGGACATATTGCATTTGTGCAGTATAAAACAATGGCCCAATTGAAGGAGGAGTTATTCGAGCGAGAAACAACGTTCGAAGCGAGACGTGTGTAGTACAAACAGGAACCATAGTGACGGACTTTGCGCGTTTTATTGAATTACGACCTTCTGCATTACGTTTGGATTTTTTGTGTTCGGTTATATTTGTACCTGTGTTATACGTGTTTGTATAGTTCTAATAATTCCAACAGCATTTTAATTCGAGTCTCACGACTCGTAACAATATTATGGATAGATATATTATAGAAAGAAGGCCGAGTTTCGATCACTGGGTGGTAAGTCAGTCTCTAGTAAATATAAATAGACTACTACTACAGTACAATGGCAGCCTAATAAAGGTTCTCAAAGTCTGTAAAGTACGAGAGGCCGGCACGACGGAAAGTTGAGAGAGATTTGATTAAAGTTCCCTCTTTGAGGCACTCGACAACTGTCCCAACTTCGAAAGCAGATAAAGGACTCGACAACATCCCTCTAGATATAATCACCTAAGTACGGCATAATTTATTTTTAGTACTAGGATATGCCACCGACTTCGTCCAGGCTTGACTTGAAATTTCTAGGGGTGTTGTAAAATGGAACGCATTGTTTTGTTACGCTGTCAATGTCAAGAATTAAATAAAGGTTTTTTTTTCTACCGCAAAATGGCGAACGATGAATTGTGTGGTTTTAATTGATTTTTTAAAGCTAGCAATGACACTCAAATACATATCTTCAGGACGTTTTGCCAGTTATTCTACACCTGTCAACTCTGGACAGAATGCACAAGGCGTTCTCTGGATGGCATACGTGTTCAATATAATAACATATTTCGACACCTAATGGGTTTTAAAAGATACTGTAGTGCCTCGAGTAGGTTTCTTGAGGTTAGGATGAACACGTTTTGTGTTATTCGGAGAAGTCGCATTGCAAATTTCTTGACCAGGGTTGAAAGGTTAGAAACAGTATAATTGCGGTAAAGCCTTCATGATCAACTATGGTCTAATCCCTTGCAAAGGACCCAGTATTGTGCGTAAATAGCATTTCCCCCGCCTTAAAAAAAAGGTATAATTGCGGCCATTGCTAGAAGACTGTACCAAAAAAAAAATGTATTGAAACTGGTTGCAGATTGCTGCATAGATAGAATAATTCATTTGATGAAAAATATATGTTAATGAAATGCTTTAGTAAAGGACTGACCAACTGACTGACTGATGGACATTTTTTGTTAATTTTGTTATTGTTATTTTTAAGGTTTTTAATTTAATTTAATTTTATAATAGCAATTTGTAAAAATGTGTTGTAATTATGGATCTTTGTATCTAAAATAAAAATTATTATATTGTTACGAGTGTGGGACTGGAATTGAAATGCCGTTGGAATTACTATAGAATTTATTAGAATTATACAAACACGTATAACATAGGTACAAATATAGCTAGACACTACTAGTACAACTGCACGATTCAATAACACGCGCAAAGTCCGTCACTATATCGCTTGTCGAAATGTACGTCTTACTCGTATCGTAATCCTCGCTCAACTGCCCCACCCATCGTGCGTTTTGTAGTAAACTGTACAATACACAATTGATTGCGTGGCCTGCCTTTTTCCAAGAAAATGTAATTTGCACACCTGCGAACGGCCCACATAGTCGAAAACAATAACAATAATGATTAGTTCGACACTAATGATGGCCATAAAACAAGTAGAAAAACAATAGCATGTTTTTCTTAATTACAAATTCTAAACACAAAGTAGACAAAAGAATACCTAAATCCGGGAAGGCAATAAACAGCGTTTTACGACAGGCAGGTGTGCGTATTCCTTTGACGGCATGTAACAATATATTATATTATATTATTTGGTGGTCCTAAAATAACTGTTTTCAGTAAAATACAGTATCTTAAAGTATTAATAGCGTGCCTCTCAACAAGGGGTTTCCCGGAACACAAATTACCGCAGCAAAAAAGAATGTAATAATAATTATAATAATAATTTATTTATTTACTTCCCATAAAAAGAAAACAAAATTTAAAGAGTACAAAATTTGATAAACTTAATTAAATGGGAAGGACAGGAGCCCAAACTAGGTAAACCCTGTATGATGGTACTCCTGGCCCTCGCCTTCCATTAAGCACTATTTCAATAATAACCACCACCAAAGAGCACTACAATGAAAAAAAAAAGAATAATAAAAAAATAAAATAAAAATAGAGAGATGTGTGTGTGTGAGTGTGAGTATGAGTGTGTAATAATGGTTACAAGTGTGTTTGGGTGTAGGAATATCAATGTTTGTAAAGTGTTAGTGTTAGTAAAACTAATTGTTATTCAGCAATTGTTATCAAATTTTCAGTTTGTAAGTAGTTTTGAGACTTAAGGAATTTACAAATTAAATGTTTTGTCTCTTTTCTGTTTAAGTCATAAATACGACATAACTTATTTATCTTGTTATATAAACGACTCCCTTGGAAACCAAAAAATCTTCGAAACAAACTAGTCTTTCCACCTCTAATAGCGCAAACATCGTATAAACGTCTTTTGGGTTTTGGATTCTTGCTGTACGGGATTTGTGAATGTTGCCTTAAGGTGCAGGCTAAGATAAATAAGTATATATATAAGAATAAGCCTAAATGGCACTCTGTTGTTCGTGCCTACCCCGCAAGGGAACTGGCGTGAAGTTATGTATGTATGTATGTATATATAAGTATATAGTATATAATAATGTAAGTTATCGTTTTAGCGAAACTGTGTTGGATTAAGCTAATTTTTATGCACCCGAATTACTACAAACCGCTCCCGAGAAAATTCCTTCGGGATTCCCTGGATAAATAATATCAGGCATTTGATTACATAAGATTTGCTATCGATCAGTGAAAAAAGCGTATTGGAATTCGTTTTTTTTTATTTTGGCTATTTTAAATCATACCCAAAAAAATTCACGCGTGATTCCCAGGATAGAAAGGGCAGGTTTTAGGTCTAAGAATTTGCTGTAGATCCGCGAAAGCCGCGTCGAAATCGGCCGAGCAGTTTTTACGTGAATCCCGGACATACAAACAAACACAAAATGTCCATAAAACAAAAAACTACACTTTTACAATTTTATAATATTAAAGATAAGAGAGTTTAGTTGTGCAATTTTAAAACCTAGCAAGTGACATTTTCTAAAATAAATATTTGTGCATTTCTTGAAATTGAATGTCTTGCTAGCTGTTTGCCGATCTATTTGTCGCAGGGAAATGACGAAAACCGGGATTTGATCAAATCCCTAAGGGAGATAGCCAATTCCCGCGAGAGTTGTGACTCTGTGGGTGATTTCCCTGAAGAAAGTAAGTGATTTGATCAAATCACTTTATTTAGTCGAAATTATTCACGTCATGCCATCATTAATAAATTAAATTGCTTCGCTATTGTAAATGTATAAAATAAAATAACTTGATAATAAAAATAAATAATACCGCCTCGTGCCGCTTACATATTTATGTAAACTAGTGGTCGAAATTCGACCATAATAATTAAGTTAAATTATAAGTTTCAACAGTATTAAGTTCTGTTGTCAAAGACTATATATACTTCTATAATCACAGATTTCGCCAAGGCAACAATAAACAATAGAGTATATATGCGTGTGTGTGTCAAATACATGGTGATGTGTGTTGGCAACACCAACAAAACAATTGAAATTTGACTTTTGTCACAATAGAAAAATTATTCCTTCGAAATGTACATACATACATACATAAATTCACGCCAGTTCCCTTGCGGGGTAGGTACGAACAACAGAGCGCCAGTCAGGCTTAATCTTACACACCTCACTTGCTTCTTTGACATTCATAACTCTTGTCATGCACGCTCGTCTGTTCTTAAGGCTCCTGACATCACCTTCTGCTAGTACACGATCAATTTGATCATGGAAGGTGTGTCGTGGCCTTCCACGACTTCTGCATCCATCCACTTTTGCGTTGTATACTGTTTAGTCATTCTTTCACCGTGCATTCTTTCCACATGCCCGAACCACCGGAGCATTCCTTTCCTTACCTTCACCCTGACACTCTTTCAGACTAACTCTCTTTCTTACTTCGGTATTACGAACGCGGTACGCGAGCGTCACTCCGCAGATTTTGCGCAGTGCTCGCATCTCGACCGCGTTTACTCTACTTTCATGCTCTCTCTTCCATACCCAACTCTCGCATCCATACGTGAGCGTAGGTACCAGCACCGCGTTGTGTACGGCGAGCTGGGCCTTCGAAATGCAATGGTGCAAATTTAGTATATTAATAAAATATCTCTCGCAGTGCTATTTTTACCTTTCCTTAATAGTTTGATTTAATCAATGTGTGTTTTTTTATTGATTTAATGTATTTTTATGCATAACTAGCTGTCCCGGCAGACGTCGTCCTGCCCGGAAAAGCTTTAATCGATATGCCGACAGCAGCGCCACCTATCGGGGGTCCAATTGTGTACCAACTCAGAAACCTTCTTTGGCTTATGCACAACAACTTTGTTACAGATCATCACATGATCAAATGTATAGTTTACGATTCTATAAAGGACATACAGACAAACATTCATGTTTATATATAAAGATTTTAAAAAAAATTAGCATTCTGCACTCCTTCTCTATATAAACTATAAGTGTGCGAAATTTCACACTTCTCCGTCAGCGCGATTTTCGTAAAAATGGATACAAAGTTTTTGCTATGTTTTTGCCTCACGTATTAATATATAGATATAATTAATCTCATCCTTGATTTAGCGACATTGAGACCTCGTAAAATATATATTTGAGATGATATAAAGTCCTTTTAAATAGTAATTTAATAACTGCAATGCAAGGGGTGGCTATACTGGGGAGGTTGGAGGCCAACCGGGCCAAGTTGGGACAAATATTTGAGCCATTTATTTATTAAGAAGCCATTATTAAATAGCATTCATAGAGATATTTATTCCCTCACTTCTGTAATATATGCAATTGTATATTTTGGTGTGCAATAAAGTGTTATATCTCTCTCTCTCTCTCTCTCTCTAAGCATTTATTCATATATTTTGCGACGTCTCGATGTTGCTAACAATACCGTCGTCCATCGTCCCGCCTTCTTCCGTCACCAGCTCTAAACCCACGCTGCCATTCGATCGTCTCTTGTCTTTTCATGCCATCGTCTAATTTTTATCTTTTCTTTCATTCATCATCTATCTTTCTCACTCACACATCGTGCACGTCGTTCGGAAAAACTCTCAACTAATGTATGCAAAATAACCACTCATGCGTTCGGAAGTATTCATAATTCCATATTAATTTAAATTCGGAAATCCCTGGAAAAATACGTTTGTTTTAATACAGAACAAGAATGATCGAAACAAAACAAGGACACTATGGCCTTGTATAAGTAATAGGGGATCCCTACTGTTTGCCTAACCTTGTTTACGCCAGCCGACTTGTTACATCATGCTCTTTTATTTAGTGTTTTTCGGTTTTTATTGGATTTGTGTTTTTATATACCAAAGAATTCTTTTACATTTTTGACACCTGACTTCGATTTGCGAAGAAACTTAAATTGAGTCAAGCAGTAGGGGATGTGCTTTAGTGTCGTAGCATAAAACTTTTAAAAATTAATATTGGAGAAATACGTGGTAGGGTATGGTTAGAATCAATATTATTGTTGGCAGTTGCATCTTCTTTGGAAATGAAACTCGATATAAAATTGGACTGAAATTGAAATTGGATCGAAATATACATAACGGAATACGTTATTACAAATTGTGCGAGAGATCCGAAAGAGAGAGTGGTAAGTCGTTAATGTGAATTGTGTATGAAGAATTAACAATTTTTGCCGCCGAGACCACTCCTATATTCCGCGTACCGTCCGACGCCTAGCTGCTAATTATGCTAGCTATGGGCGTCGGCGGTATGCGGAGCGTGGAGAGTAGGTGCGCTCCGGCGGGCGTTCAGGGGGTACTCTCTGTCCGCAACAAATATCATTATATTGATTACAGTTCTTAGGATCGGTTCGATCGGAGTGATATTTTTTATTTAAATCATAAAGTTAACAATATATTTATACTGTCTATTCTATGTAGGTATATATTACTATTTACAAATTAAAGGGGATGTCAGGAGCCTTAAGAACAGACGAGCGTGCATGACAAGAGTTTTGAATGTCAAAGAAGCAAGTGAGGTGTGTAAGAATAAGCCTAAATGGCGCTCTGTTGTTCGTGCCTACCCCGCAAGGGAACTGGCGTGAAGTTATGTATATATTACTATTTACAAATTAAATAGTTTTTAAATTAAATTCACAAAATATTCGGGTTGTTTTAGTATTACGCCAAAAGGAAGGGTTGCACTGAAAATCAGCTTTGTGTCGGATATTATGCCGTCACAGCAATGAGCTGAGTGCAAGCCTTGGCTGAAAATACGGCGTACAATTTCTCAAAATATGTTTTTATAATTTTTTTTCTTTCTTTACTTTAGGGTGTAATAGTAATGGGTGGAGGAAGTGGAATGCTCCTGGTCCTCCATCTCAAAGATCTCCCACCTAGGTTTGCTAGCTTCGCAATGAAAATTGAATAAAAAAAATGCATTTGAGAGTCCCCTCGAACCTCCAAGTTTACAAGGGGTATGTGTCAATCGTGCAGGAACGGAGAAAGAATACAATTTCCTGCGGCCGGACGGCCTGTCGTAAGAGGCGTCAAAACAACCCATAACCATGTGGTAGAGTATTTGTCCGTCCATCAAGATTGGTATGCGGCCATAACAACCTTGAGCTGTGCTCCAGTATTAGTGGCCAGGTTCCAGGTACCTTTTAGAGAGCGGCAGCATATTGGCATCACCTTTGATGTTGCAAATGTCCATAGGCGATGGTAACCGCTTTTCATCAGATGGCCCGTCTGCCTTTCTGCTGAACTCATGCAATAAAAAGAATGTGGGGCTCTAAGTGACCAGGTTTGCAGACAAGTTCAGTAAAGAAGGCGTTGTGAGATGCCGACCGCTAGACTGCCCACGAAACCTACCAACGTCCCTTGGCGTCAACGTAAGTGAAATAATGAATGACTAAACAGATATACAATGCAAAAGTGGATGGATGCAGAAGTCGTGGAAGGCCACGACACACCTTCCATGATCAAATTGATCGTGTACTAGCAGGTGATGTCAGGAGCCTTAAGAACAGACGAGTGTGCATGACAAGAGTTATGAATGTCAAAGAAGCAAGTGAGGTGTGTAAGGATAAGCCTAAATGGCGCTCTGTTGTTCGTGCCTACCCCGCAAGGGAACTGGCGTGAAGTTATGTATGTATGTATGTATGTAAGTGAAATAATATTCGAAAAAGTCCATACAAACGTCTGTGTACAGTGTTTTTACGTAAACAAAACATCAAGCAAAGCTACAGAGAAATCCTAATTTGGGATCCCAATTTGCGGAACACTACACTTGTGGATTCGCTAACATCGTCCGCCACGCGACAAACAACCAGCGTACACTTATCGATGCATAGAAATCGTTATTTCGTCGGGCCACTAAAACATCTCAAATTCAAATTCATTTATTTATACAAACTTATTTCTAGGCCTTATATAATTATATCTAAAACTTATATGGTAGTTAAAATTAAGGCTACAAATTTTTTTGCGGCGGTTGCTGCACTAGACTCTAGGTCTGTATCGCGGCACCCAACACAATTTTATTACAGAAACTTAAATATAATTGATTTATTAATTAATTAACCTAAAACTATGAGAGCGTGTGGTTTTGTGTGTGTGTGCGTGTGGTTTTGTGTGTGTGTACGTGTGGTTTTGTGTGTGTGTGTGTGTGTGTGTGTGTGTGTGTGTGTGTGTGTGTGTGTGTGTGTGTGTGTGTGTGTGTGTGTGTGTGTGTGGCGGCGTGTGTGCCCCTAGTGTTGTGGTCAGTTTAGTATTGTGCTTTCTGTGTCACTGTAATTTAATGTTTTTAACCATTTACTAACTTGGTGTTTAAACTTTGGTGCTGACATTTCTTTGGCGGAAGGTGTGCTTTGGCATACTTTATTATAAATGGATATATGGAGGAAGGCGTTTGGCAAAGGATGTATGTATTTTAGGTAAGGGTATATTATAAATTCTACGGGAGCTGAGGTATTGGAAGTTCGGGGCATTTAGAATTTGTTTATGAATTGCTGTGGCTACCTTGCAAATATCTGGTAATAATATACACTCTATGACCCTATGGCCTCAATGGCCCTAGCGGAAAATCAAAGTTGGCTGATTTTCAGCAATCTGCTGAGATAGAGCTAATTTAAAACTTCATTTTGATGGTTGTTAAAAACTTTGGGCACATAGGGCGCTTCTGAAATGGGGAAACTGCTTTTTCCCCATCCCAGAAGTGCCTAATATTCGCGTGACTATCACGCTCAGCTACAAAGTGTTCACTTCGGACCTGCAGTCCTACCACTGACAGTTTTTATTATTATTATTTAGTATATTTACGTTGTATGTAGTTCTAAATAAATATCCTTATTTATTTATTCCGAAGTGTAATCCTTTACTCACTCATTAGCATAAACATCCAAATATTAAATTTTTTAATAGTTTTCGATCTTTCGAGTAAACCGTATGAGGCAAGAGAGAAGAAAAGTCAAGAGTTCCATAGGTTTTTCTCAGTTTGGACTCCTGTCTCCCGCTGTTTCATTTTATGTCATCTGTTCTATCGAATAAGAAAGGTTAATTTATTTTGTTATCCAAGAATTATGTACTTTTTGGGAGAAAATAAAGATATTATTATTTAAAAAAATCCTTCATGGATATCGTACCGCTCTATGATAACTATAATGCAGTTTTAGAATCCTGGTAGGTAACCACCAGGAGCAGGAGCAGGAGGTAAGCACCAACTAAATCACCCCAATGTTTGATTTTTTTATTGCTGGAATACATCAGATAGGCTGACAGCGTACCTAATCTAAAATGGATACTGTTGCTTATGGATATTTGTAACATCAATGGTGGTACCAGTGTCTTTGAAAGGGGGACTGAAACCTGGCCGCTGATACCGCTACCAGAATCTCAAGCTTGAGGATTTTTTTGCTTGGGGTCTACTTGTTTCCGGTTAGGTACATAACAAAATATTGTCCTTGGGATGTAAAAACTCATGCTAAGTATTAAAATCAATCAATCATGTTACTTTGAATATAACAAATTTAACAAATTGCTGAATACTCCACAAGGCAATCTGAAAACACTGGCCGAAATATAACTCAATACTCTTGACCAGGGCTGGTTGCCGTCCAGTCAAAGAAATGCTTTGCCACCTGGCTGCGGTTGTTTGATCCCTTCTTACGACAAGCCGCCCGGCTGCAAGAGTTAGTATTGCCGTTGCCATATGTATAAAGGTGCATCCAAAGGCACTGATGGCGTTGAATCTTGGAGCTGGAGTTTATTGATGATAGTTTATTCTTCAACGCACAGGTCTTATAATAATAGCAATCTGAGATTGAGATGACGCCCAGGTCTTATAACAATATAAAACTCAAATAGAGATGAGATGTTAGCTGCCACCGGTTAATTCTTTTACGTTATAAAAGGAAAACAGAACATACCACAATATAACACTAGACTTACTGGTCTTTTTTGACATCTTGATTTTAGAGAAGAATGAGAAAGAAATAATGAATAATGTTGGTATTTAGAATTTAGAAGTTTTTTCCGAGTTATTTTTTATTTGAAAATTATTATTCCTATAATAGTGTTGCGGAAATAGAACCCCTGAATCGCCTGCCGTAGGACATTTTCCCCCACCCCCCGCATACTGCCGATTCCCGTAGCAAACACAATTAGCAGCTAGGCGTCGGACGGAACATGCGAGTTAAGGAGCGGCCTTGGAGGCTTACGATATATTCTCTCTGTAGTCATAATAGATTCTACTGTACTCTCACCATTTCTAACAATACAGTCCATTATCGAACATCGAGTTTATAATCAACCAAGCAACTAACTAACTGCTGCGGCTCAACGACCCAAAATAAATCCCGGCCTCCGAAATGAGAATACTCCACTCCTTCCTGTTCAGGTCATAGGCATGAAGCTCGCGTAAATCAGCCTCCATTACGTCACTCCAGCAATATCTGGGTCGACCAACTGGTACTCCATTCTATATAGGTGGCCAAGCCAGCGTAAGCGATGTGCTTTGCTCTCGCCCATTATATTGGGCTCTTCCCACAATTCTTCGCATTTCGGCATTTTTTCGAATCCGCCAGTTGCCATCACTTCCCCGTGTCGGACCCAGGATCTTTCTGAGGACCTTTCTTTCTTTCCGTGTGTTGGTGGCTGAAAGAAAAAAAAAGAACTAAGCAACTACCACCAATATATAGTACTTTTTCGAAGTTAAACGCGACTTTCGGGGCCCATTTCCATTAAACGGCGAGCGGGACCGGCTGCCTCCGCTGGCATCTTGTTTGATTTGCTCTAACACGGGTTCGATTCCTATCTAGGGCTATTTGCATACGCCAATATGACCGTATTTCCGTGTTATGAATAACTTTATATATGTACATCGAGTATTCAGGCTTCGCGTGATGGAAGTTTTGAATTTTAGACTCGCATAGTTATTTTAGAAAATATGGTACCACATCGTTATATCGATGGATGAAACGTTATTTGCTTTAAGCGACATCTGGAAAATGTGTCCGGGATAAGAGAACAAAGTTTTGAATGACTCAAAAAGACAGCATTAATAAAGTATGTGCTATTTTTGAAATTAAAAATCTATAAATTCTCAAATCTTATAGTATACTAGTGGTCGCCCAGTGGTCGAAATTCGACCCTAGTTAATTAAAATTATAAGTTTGAACATTATTAAGGTTCTGTTGTCAAAGACTATACTTCTATAACCACAGAAAAAACTTCGCATTCTGCACTCCTTCTCTATATAAACTATAAGTGTGCGAAATTTCATACTCTTCCGTCCGCGCAATTCTCGTAAAAAGGGGTACAGAGTTTTTGCTTCACGTATTTAGTCTGGCTAAATCTCAAAAACGGTTTGACAGATTTTGATGAAATTGTGTGTGTGTTTGAGTGGGTCCTGGGAGGGTATAGATTCACAATTGGACCCGGTAGGTGGCGCTGCAATCGGGTTCTAAAATTTTATTTTTTTTGCGCAGGACAATGTCTGCCGAGCCCACTAGTACAGTATGCTAATTTATATAAATACTAGCTAACGCGGCCACGCGCTGCGGTGGCTAAGTCTTTCTTGCAAACTTTGAAGAATTTCTTGCTGATGGTTCCCACGCACCTAATGCTTCAACTTCATACGGCACAAATATGTAAGGTTTCCTAGGGTTCCATGTATGGATTTGAATTGGAAACCAGGTTGATTCTATTATTTACTTAAATTTGATACGTTGAGATGAAGAAAAGCCAATAAAAATAAGTGTTAGATAGATCAGCTCTAAATTTTTAAACCAAAAACAAAACCAACTTTCGAATTTTCGAATTTGACGGCCTCTGTGGTTGAGCGGGCTAAGCCTTTGCCGGCGTACCTCACTGCAGCGCAGAGGTTCCGGGTTCGATTCCTGGTATAGTAAATTTCGGAAACGTATTTTCTCCGTTATTTACTATGGTCTGGGTGTCTCGGATCGGCCCCAGAGTAGTCCGTTGTATATTACCCATAACACAAGCGTAACTTGCTTAATTTGGGGATATACAATGTGTGTGTTTGTCTGCCGATTATTATTAAAAAAAAAGAATTAAAAAAAGAAAAAAACACTTTCTACAATATCCTTGAAGTCGCTGCGAAGCAATACATAAAAATTACTATATTTTTTAAATTAGTTGTTGTATTTTATGGTTGGAATTTTTTTTTTTGGTTTTAGTTACTTTTGAAGTCGGTTTTGTTTTTGTATAGTGAAATTTCTATATAAACGGGGGGTCTTAGGATTTTTCTGTCACGAAAAAGCGTTACGGCCGCCTGGAGGAGCGGTATAAATTTAAACTAAATAGACGATGGGTTTTTTGGATCCGGATTTAGTTACGGATCGAATTTAGTTTTTCTGTTTGATAAAATAAGATATGTTTAAATAAAAAATGCATTAATTAATATGTACCTAATCTAACCAAATGATAATTTGCAGTAAACCTGCGAAAAATCGAAATGTGTGCAGGGACACATAGTAGAAGTGAAACTTTAACGGACAAGTGGCAAAACGAATCGCAACAAATTTTTAACTTGAAGTTTTACGGGCAGATTGTTAATGTACTTGTCCAATTTGAAAACCTGCCCGTAAAACTTCAAGTTAAAATTTTGTTGCGATTCGTTTTGCCACTTGTCCGTTGAAGTTTTTGTTGTTTTTTAATTTTCTACGTTTTAGTTACGCAAATACTTGAATAGTTTTAGGAAAAAAATGAAACACGTTGTACGTGGCTGTTATATATAGATCCACTCATCTGAGCCCTACGTGATGACATTGTTACCTCAGAGTTATGTGCTTAAAATTTATGTAGCAGCCTGTATTTATATTTCTTGGACTAGTGTATGCGTCTCCTTCCATATACTATATTTTGTATAACATTTCCATCTTGTCAAGCATATAACGAATTTATGGAGATATGTTGCAATATAAAATTTTAGCTCGCGGACCGCGTTCGTAATACCGAAGTAAGAAAGAGAGTTGGTCTGAAAGAGAGTGTCGGGGTGAAGGTAAGGAAAGGAATGCTCCGGTGGTTCGGGCATGTAGAAAGAATGGATGATGAAAGAATGACTAAACAGATATACAATGCAAAAGTGGATGGATGCAGAAGTCGTGGAAGGCCACGACACACCTTCCATGATCAAATTGATCGTGTAATAGCAGAAGGTGATGTCAGGAGCCTTAATAACAGACGAGCGTGCATGACAAGAGTTATGAATGTCAAAGAAGCAAGTGAGGTGTGTAAGAATAAGCGTAAATGGCGCTCTGTTGTTCGTGCCTACCCCGCAAGGGAACTGGCGTGAAGCTATGTATGTATGTATAAAATTTTAGTACGTCATGTCCTATAACTATATTAATATTTTTCTTTCCTTTTATTGTGTCTATCTTATTGAGTATGCATTGTTTGCTACAACTCCATTAATTCTTCAAAAAGTAATTCTGTAACATACTTCTATATAAAACTTATTTAAAAAAAGAGAACTTGAGATATAAATAGAATAAGAAATATAAAGAAAAACAAAATTAAGCTAGACGTTTTGTTCGGGAGTTTCTTGCCGCTTCTTCTGCTTAACAGCAATAACACGTTGCGAAGCGGTGTACATAGAATACGAAGTAAAATTAAATTTTAACTTAAATGTATGACCTTCAGAAAGTGTTCTCTTGAACTTATTTTGAATAAAAACTTTTGAATTTTAATTTGAATTTGAAAATATAATAAAAATGCACTTCGCTTGAATAATATATTATACTAGAGGTCCCGGTAGACGTCCTGCCCTGAATAAATAAAAATCTAGGACCCATTTTACCCCTACCTGTTCCAATTGCGAATGTAAACCTCCGAGGACCCACTGAAACACACACAATTTTTTTTTATCAAAATAGGTAAAGTCGTTCTCCATTTATACACGTACATACATTTTCTACGATTAATTTTTATTTATATATTAGCTGACCCGGCAAGCACGTCCGCCTCAGAAACAATAAATAATAATAAACTTTGATTTCTGAAAGACGGGACGAACATCAATCGTTTGACATTCAAAACCAAAAAATGAAAAAAAAATTACTTCACTTTTAAATTTAATTGATTTCTAAACGACGAGACCAACATCAAATGTTTGACAGGTAGGAATAGTTTCTAAGGGAAAGTGAAATTGTTGTTTTTACTATATTCCAAGCATTTTTTTTCATATTTACTCATCTTTTAAACCTTCCCTGGACTTCCACAAATAATTCAAAACCAAAATTAGCAAAATCCGTCCAGCCGTTCTCGAGTTTTAGCGAGACTAACGAACAGCAATTGATTTATATATATAGGAGATATTAAGATTAATTATTGATTTCACATCAACAGTTTAATAGAAAATTGCTTCCAAACAGCCAGTGTCTATACAGGTTTCCTATGGTATAACTTTTTCGAATAAAAAAAAATAAAAACCGGTCCATAATTGACGGAGAAATCTCGTAACAAACATACAAAAAAAAACAAATATTCTAATTGAGAACCTCTTGTTTCAAGTTGGTTAATAAAGGGCTCGATAGACCAGCTCTTTAATTTTTTTCCAAAATGTCCAAAATATTCCGAATGTCGTATCCGCCGGGTACAACATAATTTGTCCTCGTCTCCTATAAATGGCGCTACATTAATATAATCCGTAAACCGACACGACAGTTAATTAAGCCTGATAACGCAATTACCATAATTCACAATATACCGCCTGTCGTCTTGTTATTATTAATTAATTATCTTATTTATTAGCATCAAGGAGATATACCTACAACAGCAGACTTTATTTATTATCTGTTGTAAATATATTTTCAAGGGTTGATTTTTCATTCACTATATAAGTTATATAAATATAACAGCCTATAAATATCCCACTGCTGGGCTCGGGCCTCCCATTATAGGGGGGGACAGACAGTATACCCGTCACGCTTGTCCAAGGCGGCCTGGCAGGTTTGACACATCGGTTAAATCGATGGGCAGGTTACATCACGATGTTTTCCTTCACCGTTGTTAGCACGTGGTAATTGTAACAATATGCACATTAGGTCAGATAACTGCCTAAGTGGTGCATGCGTTCCGGCCAGGATCGAACTCGCGCCCTTTGAGTACGGGACGCATGCGCTAGCCATCACGCTACCACGACCTTATTCACTAGATAAAAGTTGTTCTATGGAATAGAACACAATTACCAGGTGGTAGAGCATTTGCCCGACATAACAACCTTGAATTGTGTTCCGGCAATAGTCGCTAATGCCGGAACACAACTCAAGGTTGTTATGGTGACATACTTTAGACCAGGGTGGTAGTTATCCAGTCGGGCGAATGCCCTACCACCTGGCTGTGGGTGGTTTTCTCGTCTCTTACGACAGGCCACCCGGCCGCAGGAAATTATATTCATTATCCGTTCCTGCACGGATGAAGTTTATATATATACATACATACATACATAACTTCACGCCAGTTCCCTTGCGGGGTAGGCACGAACAACAGAGCGCCATTTAGGCTTATTCTTACACACCTCACTTGCTTCTTTGACATTCATAACTCTTGTAATGCACGCTCGTCTGTTCTTAAGGCTCCTGACATCACCGTCTGCTAGTACACGATGAATTTTATCATGGAAGGTGTGTCACGGCCTTCCACGACTTCTGCATCCATCCACTTTTGCATTGTATATCTGTTTAGTCATTCTTTCATCATGCATTCTTTCCACATGCTCGAACCACCGGAGCATTTATACATATATATATATATATATATATATATATATATATATATAATTATATTTATGTAAGTAACATACTACTACTTACCAGTCAGGGATATTAATAATAATAAAAAAATAATAATAAAATGATTTATTTGCCTCAAAAATAAGTAACAATCTTAAATACAAAATGAAGACACATTACAATTTGCAGTCTTATAATCTAAATAATTGTTCATGCTTCTACTAGCTCCAAAACTAGTATTAACTGTATCTTTGGAGCTACTAGTGTACTCTGCTGCATTATCTACTCATACAATACAAATTTAGATCCAAAATGTGCAAGTGTGTATGTTTATTCATGTATGTATGTGTGTGCGCATGTATGTGGTGTAGTGTATGATGTGTTTACTCTCCAATCCGTAAGAATTCTTCTGTATCTGTATAATCGAAAGTTAGAAGCCAATGTTTTAATTTGTATTTGATTTCGAATTTACTTAGCGAGACTATCTTGATGAGGTGATCGATTTTGTTGTATAAATGTGAGCTCATTGTCGCATATTGTTTACTTGCAAAAGTGGTTCTAAATGATAAGATTGGACATGGTTTTTCTCTTCTTCTCTGGATCGAATTGGAATCAGGTAAGGGATAGATTACATCACAGTGCTTTTTAAGGGTAGTGCATAAAATATATATCTGTCTTATTATAAATATTCACGCGTAGCCGCGGAGAAAATGCTACTTTCTGAGAAAATGATTGTGATGTGTGATTTCTTAAAGGTTCCTCAAGATATCCGAAGAAATCTTAAAAAGTGGGGCGAGGAACAAATGGCAAAATGAAGCTATTCGCCACAGGCTGGCTTAATTTTTGTCTCATTAGTCGCTGTGACCTCTGCTTTTATCCCCTTTGTAAATTTTGCCGATCGCATGCCATAGTGCGGCCGTTCCGGGACAAAAGAGGCCTCTACATACCTACACGTAGATCTTATTAAAAGATCTCGTAAATTGGACGGAATTAATAAGGCTAAGCCGTTTCGCCCTCTTTTGACCAATCTTAATATAATATGTATAAACGTGAATGTGGGTTTGTATGTTTGTACTTAACAATAATTTATTTTAGCGTTTTTTTTTTAAATAAAAGTCTGTGTTCTCATAAAAATGTCCGTCTCTTTATGCTTCCCGTGCGCAGGTTTGTCGATAGCCTCATGATGTCACGCGTCGATGGTCAGTAGGGTTCACAGAAAACGTTACATCAATAGTTGTTGCAATATTTTTTTTAAATTGTATACACTTTGTCGGGGTGAAGGTAAGGAAAGGAATGCTCCGGTGGTTCGGGTACGTGGAAAGAATGCATGATAAAAGAATGACTAAACAAATATACAATGCAAAAGTGGATGGATGCAGAAGTCGTGGAAGGCCACGACACAACTTCCATGATCAAATTGATCGTGTACTAGCAGAAGGTGATGTCAGGAGCCTTAAGAACAGACGAGCGTGCATGACAAGAGTTATGAATGTCAAAGAAGCAAGTGAGGTGTGTAAGAATAATCCTAAATGGCGCTCTGTTGTTCGTGCCTACCCCGCAAGGGAACTGGCGTGAAGCTATGTATGTATGTATGTATAAATGTCCCACTGCTGGGCTTGGACCTCCCACTATAGGGGAACGGACAGTATAACCCCGCCACGCTTATCTAAGGTGGCTTAGCAAGATTGACACATCGGTTATATCGATGTGCAGGTTGCATCACGATTATTTCCTTCATCGTTGTTGGCACGTGGTAATTGTAACAATATGCACATTAGGCCAGAAAACTGATTGTGTGGTGAATGCGTTCCCGCCAGGATCGAACCCGCGCCCTTTGAGACTGGGACGCGTGCGCTAGCACGCTACCACGTCTTCTTAATATCTATACATAAATACATACATACATACATACATAACTTCACGCCAGTTCCCTTGCGGGGTAGGCACGAACAACAGAGCGCCATTTAGGCCCATTCTTACACACCTCACTTGCTTCTTTGACATTCATAACTCTTGTCATGCACGCTCGTCTGTTCTTAAGGCTCCTAACATCACCCTCCGCTAGTACACGATCAATTTGATCATGGAAGGTGTGTCGTGACCTTCCACGACTTCTGCATCCATCCACTTTTGCATTGTATATCTGTTTAGTCATTCTTTCATCATGCATTCTTTCCACATGCCCGAACCACCGGAGCATTCCTTTCCTTACCTTCACCCCGACACTTTCTTTCAGACCAACCTTAATATCTATAATATTACAAAATTCGAAAAATGCTGTGTCTGTATATTGAACAACATAACATAACAACCTTGAGTTGTGTTCCGGCATTAGTGACCAGGTTCCAGTCTCCCTTAAGAGAGCAGCAGCGCATTTGTAGCAACTTTGGTGTTGCAAATGTCCATAGGCGATGGTAACCGCTTTCTTTCTTCTTTAATAAAAAATATTGAAGCTATTTAAAAATACCAACTGGAATAGACTATAATATAAACGACGGAGAATACGATGTATTTTTTTTAGATTTCTTGTCTGTTTGTTCAGGATTTACGTAAAAACTACTAGGTTGATATCGAAGCGGTTTTCACTGATTGATAGCTAATTCTTGGACTTAAAATCTGCGCTACTTTTTATCCTGGGAATTCCGCGATAATTTCTCTGGGAGCGGTTTGTAGTTGTTCGAATGTATATAAATTAGCTTATTCCGACACAGATTTCAGTATGACGATAGCTTATATTCTTTTTTAAATGCTGTGATACTTTGTGTGGGGGCGTAGAGGCCAAAGGCCCTGAATAATAATGCGGACTGGCGGTGACAGACTGAAGCCGCGTCGTTATTGCTCACGATTGAACAATGAGCAGATCGAAACGGTACTCACGGTCGTCCCGTCGCCACGTTGCCTTTACCCGGCCTGGTATGATGATTTGAAAGTAGATGCAGGATACCACTCGCGAAGGAAGTTTTTGTCTTAATTAGGCTGCGCACACGAATATGGTTTTTTGTGTTTAAAAAAAAAATATTGTAGGAGATCAGCAGACAGGCAGACGGCCCACTTGATGGAAAGCGGTTACCATCGCCTATGGACATTTGCAACACCAAAGTTGCTACAAATGCGCCGCTGCTCTCTTAAGGGAGACTGGAACCTGGTCACTAATGCCGGAACACAACTCATGGTTGTTACGGCGATATACTTTAGACCAGGGGTGGTAGCAATCCAGTCGGGCAAATGCCCTACCACCTGGCTGTGAGTTGTTAAGCCTCCTCTTACGACAGGCCGCCCGGCCGCAGGAAATTGTATTTTTTCTCCGTTCCTGCACGGATAGAATGTGTTAAGTGAGAAATGCCACTAAACGCGTCGCGGAGTGCAATTATTCGATAAAGCAGCGCGTGCAGGCGATTGCGGTGAGGTGCGCTGTGGGGCGGGGGTGAGAATCAGGGAAAATTACAAAGTGGCCCAAACACTTTGTATCCCGAGAATCCTGCGGAAATTCTCCAGGTTAATCATAGAGGAAGTCGTTGACATATCCTAGTATTACATATAATAGTACATTATGGTACTAGTGTGTAACATTGGTGATTACCGCCGAGGCGCCATTGAGGCTCGAGCCGTAGGCGAGGGTCTTAAGAGAGCCGAGGACGGTAATCATCAATACACACGTGTATCATACGACGTTTTTCAACACACTTGTGAATAAAATAACAACAAAAACTCATTTTATTTAGTAGATAAAAAAAAGTTATATATGAGTGAAAGTTTTATTTATTAAACACGTACGAGTTAAAATTATCTATTTAAATAAGAAGTTGCATGAAATGAGCAAGCAATAGGAACATGAATTTATTTGTTCTATAGAACACGATCTTCTTTTTTTAATAAAAACTTTTTTAAGAACAAAGCAACTCAACCAATAAAATTTTTAAAAAAAATCTATAACTCACTAGTGAGTTATAATGTTTTTTACTCACAGTTTGATAATGGGTGTCATTCTGTGCCTAATTGCGGTGACCATAGAGCCACTTTATGAGCAAGTGTGTTGAAAAATAAATTATATACAATATCCTATACCGTTCTAGTGCTTTTCAAAATTTACCAAATTGAGCCGTTATTTATCTTAGAATCCGCAAGAAGCTTCAATCTTCTCACACAGATAACGATCACGTATCCAGTTACCTATTTCCTCCGTACAGGCATAAACCTTTCCTCAAACTGTTCCGACTTGTAAATCCCCAAAATCCTCAAGATATACACTGTATTCCGTACATGAAATCTTTTATCCAGCTAAACCTCGTTTCTGTTGTATCTGTGTGAAACGGGTAACTTATCTGCAATTTAGAGTTGTTAGCAGTGGCGTAACTTGTCTTAGACGGGTAAAGTTTTTTAGTACAGAATGTAACGTTGCACTTGCACCATTAAAAAAAAACACAGACATAGCCAATGACAGTACTAATGTCAAACTATGCCACTGTCAAGAGAGTTAAAAAAAAAGCTGTGACGGCGTTTAAGTTTGGCTCTCGCTCGAAATTCAAAAATATCTGCTGTTATAATTGAAGACATGAGTGGATGAAGGTGATAAGTCGCATAATTCCAATTCTGAGTAAATCGAGATAAAAGTTTTACTTTTATTTTTTGAGATAAGTCGCCTTTCACCTTTTTCAACTTTCTGTTTTTTTTTTATGTGCCTTATATCAATGGTATAAGGTCTGTAGTCATTTGGTATCGACTTATCACCTTCATCTACGCAAAAAAAGCAAAAAACCGAATATGCGACATATCACCTTCATCCACTCACGTCTTCAATTATTTTATAAAAAATATACGATACGATTACGATTCAAAACTTCCTTTAACGTTATTAAAATAACTACGTGTTCTCTCTTTTTTTTATTGCAGGAGATCAGCAGACAGGCAGACGGCCCACTTGATGGAAAGCGGTTACCATCGCCTATGGACATTTGCAACAACAAAGTTGCTACAAATGCGCTGCTGCTCTCTTAAGGGAGACTGGAACCTGGTCACTAATGCCGGAACACAACTCAAGGTTGTTATGGTGACATACTTTAAACCAAGGGTGGTAGCCATCCAGTCGGGCAAATGCCCTACCACCTAGCTGTGGGTTGTTAAGTCGCCTCTTACGACAGGCCGCCCGGCCGCAGAAAATTGTATTCTTTCTCCATTCCTGCACGGATAAGCCATATGAATGTAAAATACCAGGGGTTCCAGCTGTTCTTGAACCGAACGGACTGTGCCGCGACGATGGCAAGCGACCGGACGGAATGTCGTTGGTACCTTGGAAGATGGGACGCTTCTTAGTATGTATGGGATGCAACATCTGTTGACATGTTAGCGGCTTCCCATCTTCCAAATACAGCCGTCACTGCCGGAGGAGCTGCAACACTTCAAGAAACCCTGAAACGCCGCAAGTATGCATCCATCGGTGACGGAGATACATATTCATGGCTTTCGGGGTTGAGACTTTGAGGCCATGGGGACGTGAGGCTCATCAACTTTATCGAGATCTTTCAAGGCGATTGAAAGAAGTCTCGCGTGACTAAAGGGCTGGCCTATATTTAGGGCAACATATTAGCGTTGCCATACAACGCGGGAATGCGGCCAGCATTTTGGGAACGCTCCCCACCGACAGCGATCTGGACTATATGTTTTACTTGTTTAATTTCTAAGTTTTTTTTTGTAGTGTAATATTTAATTTGTAAATAACAATGTAAAATGTTATCAAAATCAGTTTAGTAACTTTTTCGTGAAAGACAAATAAACATCCATCCATTTTTACAAACCTTCTAATTTGTTAATGTTAATAGGAATTCCTCTTAGTGCACTTATAAGCCGCACAATAAAACTTTTCACGTTCAAAACAGTCATAATGAAACCGCAATGCAACTCCGTTGGGAAAGTGAATTTTCTCTCTATTATATCGCGGAAAACCACGGCCGTGGATGACAAAGGAAAAAACAAAAGTACCACTAGAAGTCATAGGGCTGTCAGAAAGAATATTCAGCAAACAACATAAAGTAGTTATTTATCATACTAGTGCGGTAAGTTGGTTTTTACAAACGAGGAGACGAATTACTAGGATATTGTATACAATATTATACTTAGGTCAAAGCAGCCCTATCACAAGAATGTGCAATGCATACAACCGTTTAAACTGAAAATTAGATGATCTCGATATTTTTCACAAAACATATACGGCCTCTGTGGTTGAGCGGGCTAAGCCTTTGCCGGCGTACCTCACTGCAACGCAGAAGTTCCGGGTTCGATTCCTGGTATAGTAAATTTCGGCAAAACGTATTTTCTCCGTTATTTACTATGGTCTGGGTGTCTGGGATCGGCCCCAGAGTAGTCCGTTGTATATTACCTATAACACAAGAGTAACTTGCTTAATTTGGGGATATACAATGTGTGTGTTTGTCTGCCGATTATTATTATTATTATTATATCCATTTATTTTCAAAAATTTTACATTTTTTTTTAAATATATAAAAAGTAGACATTTTTTTATAAAAAAATTAATAACATTATTCTTTTATAAAAATACATCAAAAATAAAATATATATTCATTATTATTATTATTATTATATAATTGGTTTAAAAATAAAGTGTTGACATCAGCTGCGTCTATAAAATAATTGATAGGCCGTTCATGTTTGCACTTGTACTTAGTTATATATTTATTTTCAATTTAATTCCTTTTACATTTTTTTTGATTTACCTTATTAATTTTGACAACATTATTCATTCATTAATTTTTAACTATATTTGTACTTGACACATGCATAATATAGACATTAATTAATTAGGATACTAGAAATTGACATTCGAATTGTAAATGCTGTGCACTCCTTTAATGGATCCACACCTCAGAACTTTCATATTAAAGGATTTGTAATGTAACATAATAATGTGTGTGCTGTTGGTGTGCCTTAAATAAATAAATGAATAAATAAATATTATTTTATTTTAGTTACTTTCAAAGTCGTTTTGTTTTTAAGCTACGTGAATACGTATATATATATATATATATATATATATATATATATATATATATATATATATATATATATATATATATATATATATATATATATATATGATGAAAGAATGACTAAACAGATATGCAATGCAAAAGTGGATGGATGCAGAAGTCGTGGAAGGCCACGACACACCTTCCATGATCAAATTGATCGTGTACTAGCAGAAGGTGATGTCAGGAGCCTTAAGAACAGACGAGCGTGCATGACAAGAGTTATGAATGTCAAAGAAGCAAGTGAGGTGTGTAAGAATAAGTCTGAATGGCGCTCTCTTGTTCGTGCCTACCCCGCAAGGGAACTGACGTGAAGTTATGTATGTATGTATGTACATCTACATATATATATATATATATATATGTTCGTTTTCCATGTGCCCCTCCTCCCCCTTCATCCTTCAAAATCAACTGACATTTCGTATGTCAAGTTAATGTCAAAATCAATTGACATTTTACATATCAAGTGAAATGATATTCTAGGCGTGGTAAATAGCAGATTAGATAAATCCATATCAGATATTACTTTAGGGAATATCTTCAATATTTAATATATGCAGCAAACTGAGACATATATATGAAACACGTTGTACGTGCCTATAACATTTGAAGCTTGCTCTCGATTTCCTTGGGATCCACTCATCAGGTCCTAACTTGATGACATTCGGACCACTTCAGAAGTATACTCTTTCGAAAAAAAATGTTGACAATTGGTCCGCAACTGACGGAGCCATCGCGTAACACAAACAAAACATAGTCTATTTCAGAACCTCCACCTTTTTTTAAATCGGTTAAAAAGTAAAAATAAGCCTATTTAAAGCATACTGTCAGGTATTTTACACGTGCAGTTTGTGGACCAACAGTACGCAAAGAGCCGCCAACGCCTTTCGGGTCCAATAGAATAATGGTTTAGCATATTGATGGGGCTGCCAAGGTTCTGTAGTGCATCAGGTATGTTCGTAGAAGCACGAGTTGACGACTATTACGCTGTTGTTAGGAAAAGAGCTGCCTCGTTGCTCTGCAGGATTTGGGCCAGCTCTAACAACACCGTAAGGGTCCTCGCTGACAGGTTTGATGTGCCCGTTCTCAATTGTTGTACTAGCAAATGTAACACTAATTTAAAGTATTTCTGTTTTATGTGATTTTAATAACCAAAATATTGTTACGAGTCGCGAGACTCGAATAAAAATACCGTTAGAATTACTATACAGTTTATTAGAACTATACAAACACGTATAACACAGTTACAAATATAACCGAACACAACAAGTCCAAACGTAATGCAGAAGGTCGTAATTCAATAAAACGCGCAAAGTCCGTCACTTATTAGATTTTCGATTGTAGTACACGCTTCTTGCTTCACTCGTGGTTATCGCTCGACTGCCTTCCCCCTCCAGCAGGTCATCGTTTTATACTGCGCAACTGCAATGTCCCCGTATCTAAGTCAACTTATCCGACACACCTGGCTAATGACTGCCGTAAAAGATTACAATAAAAAACAAGTAAACAAAACGAGACGACCATAAAAGAATTTAAATGGTATTAGTTCAAACGCCGACGGGTAATAAATGTGCTTTGTTTCAGATATGCAGGTGGATTTTGTTTTTGTCGGGATCTGAGTCGTAACAATATGAATTGATTCGAAAAATGATTATTATATTATTATTCTATCCGTAGCTGGCGGGAATACATTGATATCTCGACATACATCTTTTTTTTTATTCGTTTAGACGCTTCCTACGCCTGTGTTTTTATAGGAAAAAAATTGACAGTCCGAAATATTCATAACTTTTTAAGATTTTTCCTTTGGTAATAATAGAATAACACGATTTATCATTACTAGTCAAACTTTATAATTGCGCCCCTGTAAAATTGACTTTTTGAACATGTCAACATATTCACGCCAGCCACGGATATAATGTATGTCTTTGAAGACCACGGGCCATAAAAATGGCCCGGACATTTGGAGGGCTTGCGTGGGGCCATGGGAAGGCCAACACGTAGACGCCCTTTGACAAATTTAATGTAAATGTGGCGAGACACTGACCGGCAATTATCCCTGTCTACACCATATAGTAATGTACCCAAGGATAAACCCCGGCCAGTGTAGGACTATTGTGGGAAATGAGGACAAAAAGTACCGGGCTATTGGGGTGAGCTGCTAGTTTTACTAGGGGTCTGGGAATATGGGGACTATAGCGTCTGTCTGTCGCAATGTTCGGGGAACATGGAAAAATGGGCAGACAGTGATTCGCCACTCCCTGCATGGGCCCCAAAAGATGCCATAGAAGACAGGGGCAACATGGGTGTGAGTGGCTAAGGGGTGTCGAGAGGTGGGCTGCAAATTCACTGAAGCTACTTCTGACGTTTTTTTTTTTATTGCAGGAGATCAGCAGACAGGCAAATGGCCCACTTGATGGAAAGCGGTTACCATCGCCCATGGACATTTGCATTTGCAACACCGAAGGTGCTACAAATGCGCTACTACTCTCTTAAGGGAAACTGGAACCTGGTCACTAATGCCGGAACACAACTCGACGGTTTTTATGGCGACATACTTTAGACCAGGGGTGGTAGCCATCCAGTCGGGCAAATGCCCTACCACCTGGCAAACGTGATGCCATTTATCACTTCCACCCTTGGAGCTCGGGTCTTAGCTCTAGCGATCTCCACTCAGTGCCGGCTGGTTAAGGCAAGCACGGAGGCGGACTTTGCCTTACTCACCTAAGGCTTTGCCACAAAGCCCCCCCGCGGGTTGGGGTTATTATTATTACTATTATAAAAAGCAAGAAAGACACTATAGATGTCAAGTTAAAACCCCTTATAACTACTTTCACTATTCCGTTTGACGTGACTTTAGGGTCTTTAATGTTTTATGCACAAACGTACGAGACAGCAATATGAAATGAAGGGTTGAATATTAAATTGTATGAAAAGTTTCTGATCTCAATTTTGAGTCAAACTTGAGGATCATGCTAAGGTGAAAGCGGGTAGCGGTGCGTAAAGCGTACTTAACTTAACTAATCAGTTAGAATAAATAACTGGTGTTATACGTTCATTCAAGGACATCAATAGATTTTTGTAACATTGTAAAATTTTAGATATAAAAATATTATACATACATACATAACTTCACGCCAGTTCCCTTGCGGGGTAGGCACGAACAACAGAGCGCCATTTAGGCCCATTCTTACACACCTCACTCGCTTCTTTGACATTCATAACTCTTGTCATGCACACTCGTCTGTTCTTAAGGCTCCTGACATCACCCTCCGCTAGTACACGATCAATTTGATCATGGAAGGTGTGTCGTGGCCTTTCACGACTTCTGCATCCATCCACTTTTGCATTGTATATCTGTTTAGTCATTCTTTCATCATGCATTATTTCCACATGCCCGAACCACCGGAGCATTCCTTTCCTTACCTTCACCCCGACACTCTCTTTCAGACCAACTCTCTTTCTTACTTCGGTATTACGAAAGCGGTCCGCGAGCGTCACTCCGCAGATTTTGCGCAGTGCTCGCATCTCAACCGCGTTTACTCTACTTTCATGCTCTCTCTTCCATACCCAACTCTCGCTTCCATACGTGAGCGTAGGTACCAGCACGGCGTTGTGTATGGCGAGCTGGGCCTTCTGGCTGAGGTTCTTAGCGCCTAGAAGTTTACCTAACGCTCCATTCAAACAATCCATAAAAATATTATAGAAAGAACGAAAAACTTTATTCGAAGAAATAGCGACGTCATTACATTCTTTATACATTATTATACACAGAGCATAATTTGAGAATTTGTATGCCGTATTTTCAGCAAACAAGGTTTGCACTCGGCATATTGCTGTGTCGGAATTATATCCGAATGGCCTGTTAACTATACTATCACTGTTAGACTTTAGCAGTGCCTTCAATAATGTTGATTACGACTTATTGGTTGGTATTCTTCGCACTCTTAACATATCTCCATCAGTAATGGACTGGTTTCACAGTTACCTGCATGGGCGCCGGCAGAGAATTCGTATTGATGAGACATACTCATCCTGGTGTGGTTTAGCTGCCGGTGTTCCTCAGGGCGGCGTTTTATCTCCCCTTTTATTTGCTGTTTTTATAAACTCTATCTCCGACAAATTGACTTCTTCCTACCACCTATATGCAGACGATCTACAAATTTACACACAAAGTGAAACTGATGCACTAAACATTGCAATTAACAAAATCAACTCTGACCTGGATCACATACCACAGGTTCTTTTTGACGGCACACATATACCTGTTAGCGACACTGTCAAAAATCTCGGCATAATCATCGATAGGGATCTGTCTTGGCGGCCTCACATCACCGATTTAAGTCGCAGAGTCTTCTTATCTTCTAGATCCCTCAGAAGATTAAGAAACTTCTTGCCCACTGCTACCAAGATTACGCTTGCTGAGTCTCTCTTACTTCCCATACTTGATTACGCTGACGCCTGCTATCTAGATTTAACCTTAGAACAGCTGAATAAGCTTGAGCGACTTCAGAATTTTTGTATCAGGTTCATATTTGGATTGCGAAAATATGACCATGTTTCCGAATATCGTAAAAGACTCAAGTGGCTTCCTATTCATTTTCGCCGGAATACTCACATTCTCACTCTCCTGTATAATATATTATTTACTCCTAATAGTCCCCAGTACCTTAAGGAACGTTTTAAATTCCTTCGCCTATCCACTGCCCACAATTTGCGCTCTGATACGTATCGAAAACTTATGACACCTGCACACACTTCATCCTATTATGATAACTCTTTTACAGTGCAGGCTGTCAAACTATGGAATATGCTACCTCTTACTGTCAGAGAGGCCAAATCCTTACCAACATTTAGAAATTTACTCAGAAAACACTATTTGTCCATAAATAGCCATGTCTGATTAACACAATATAATTATGCTAATACATTTATTATATAATATATGTATTTTGTAATATATTATTGTATATGTATATATTTGTATATTATATTTATGACTATGTATATATGTATGTATTTGTATATTTATTTGTTAAATTAGTTTGAGTATTTATGTGTCCCTTGCCTTTTTCCTGCACCACCTACATCACCTGATTCAAATTTGTTTTTGATTTAGGTTGCCTGGATATGTTGTCAGAGATCGCTTTGAGCGATAAGGCCGCCTATTGTATCGCCTAGAAAATATTGTAAATATGGTCTGTTTTTGTAATTGTATGTTTTGGTGTGCAATGTCCTTATAAGTTAAAAAGTTAAGTCTGTCTATACTTTTTACTCTGTACATGCCGCTTGGCAACGCGTTATTGCTGTTTTCAAAGAAAATAATCGGCAAGAAACTCTTTAATAACATGCCTAGATTATCATTTTATTTTGGCATTGCCTTTCGTTGGAAACGTGTTACCGAGTATAGACATTTTATCTGGGTCCAAGCTGTGTTGTCTTTATGTTACACACAACGCTCCGCTACCCGCTCCTATTCTCGACTGGTCTTTACACCCAAATGCCAAAATAATCATAGTCTATATTAATTTGCATAATTTGTTATTGGTTCATATAGTTCACATAATTTTATATATTTACGTATATTCTATGTACTAGTATCTATTATTGATTAAACTACCCCTTAATTTTTTTGTCATTTTTAAACTCGTTTTAGGAACTTGACTTTTGTACTATTTTATTGTATCACTAGCGGTCTCGGCAGACGTTGTCCTGCCGTGAAAAAATAAAAATCTAGAACCCGATTCCAGCGCCACCTACCGGGTCTAATTGTAAATCTAAACCATTCTCCAAAAAATTTGAAGATCGCAAAAATAGTACACAGTCTCATGCGTACTTAGTTGCGGAGAACATTAGTTTTGTATAAAAAATTAATAAATTCATTTATTTGCTTAAAACTGTGCTTATCCGTGCAGGAACGGAGAAAGAATACAATTTCCGGCGGCCGGGCGGCCTGTCGTAAGAGGCGACAAAACAACCCACACCCAAGTGGGAGAGTATTTGCTGGACTGGATATGCCGTCATAATCAACCTTGAGTTGTGTTCCGCCATCAGTGGCATTACAAATGTTACCATCGCTTATAGAAGCGATGGTAACCGCTTTCCATCAGGTGGGCCGTCTGCCTGTCTATTGAACTCTGCAATAAAAATAAAAATAAACATGTTACATAAATTTGAGGTGACATAAGGATACAAGACACATGTTTTGCCTACGAGGCGTGCACATTTTTCTTAATATTGTTACGAGTGCGGGACTCGAATTAAAAATGCCGTTGGAATTTCTATAGAATTTATTAGAACTATACAAACACATATAAAACAGGTACAAATATAACTGGACACAATCAGTTCAAACGTAATGCGCGATTCAATAACACGTGCAAAGTCCGTCACTGTATAGTTTATCGAATGTACACAAGTCTCGCCTTGGTCGTGGTTCTCGCTAGACTGACCCCCTCTCTCCATCCTGCCGTCGTTTTATACTTCACAAATACAAGTGTCCCCGTTCGTATCGTCGACTTAATTTCCTAGAAATCGTAATCCGCACACCTGACTAATTATGCCTGCAAACGGCCATAAATGAATACAATAGGCTGTTCTCCACAATAACCAATAAATAAGTAAACAAAAAAAGACAATCATAAAGGTATTACAATTAGCTCAAATGCCGACTACTGGGGGCTAAGTTGTAACAGTATTATAAAAAAAAATCTCATTACAAAAATTATAAAAGAAAATTAATACATGTGTCAATCATATGAAATTTTGACAAAAAATACCCAAAGAATCCGTTTATGAAGTAAAAAGATTTATCCAACAGCTATTTGTGTCTTTGTAAGAAAATAATTTTGCAAGAGCTTGCCAACCCTAAGATCTGAGGGCAGCGACAAGGATCTTTGGTGAGACAAGAGGTCATCTCGGCAAACAAGTGCGCGGTCGATGGAAAAAATATATCTTTTGCACTCAATTGTACTCGTATAGGTTTTGTAGTACGAGTATAAATGGAAAATCGGCCAAGTTTGTCTGTCCATCCACATTTATAGGTTCTATAGAAGCGAGGGAAATATACCCGTTTTGTACAAGCTTTTATTTAACTCGCAATAGATGTAAGTTCGGGTGGAATCTTGCAAGTTAAATTTGATCAACTTCCCGGTTTTCGATTGAGCAGAAATTTTGCACGCATATGTATATCGCGTGACAATGCAATAGTATGGTACCATGGAGCTGATCTGATGATGGAGTCGAAAGGTGGCCATAGGAACTGCTGTACTAAACAAGATAGACCCGTCGTGTTTCGGTTCGTTTTACTTGTTATGGCAAGCACTCTGCTGCCATATGATATCCAGGATCTCAAAAGCTTGTATTTAAAAACCTTTTAAAAAAGCTTATGTGTTTTAGCTACGGAATTTATAAGATTGTTGCGAATCTATGCTAATCCTTTACATGTGTTTTATAACCCTTTCGAATTTAAGTGACGTATTGTTCGCGTTAATCCCTTTGTAACGCCATAAATCCTTTCTTAAATTGTTTGCGTTTCAGGCACATTCTTAGAATCCATAAAGCTTACAAGTAAAAAATAACAAGAAATAATGGACATGTTGCTAGGGGGGATATTTTACAAATATATAAGGTCGGTCAGCAGGAACTGAGTTAGTTGAGTTTCAACTGCGATCGATGCGTTACCTAGTGTGTTTTCGGAACGAGTATCTTCACGATTTATATTATTTCGATTGTCTGTTTTACGGTTTGGATTTGTCGCATACGGTTTTGTTTGTAAGAAGTGTGAATTACGTCTGTGTACTTCTAATAAAACTTGTGATAACTCCAACGGCATTTTAATTCGCATCACACAAATACGTAACATAATAGATGCAGAGGGAGGTAAGACTTTGTACAATGAATTGAAAAATGTTAAAGAAATAAAGAAAGAAATGTGTTTATTTAGAACAAATACACACTTTAACAATACTGTGAAAATAAATAAATAAAGGTAACAATATAAGTCCTAAATTGGACCCAGACTCAGCGTAATACTGGCCCTTAGGGGCCTAAGACCAGCCCTGTTCATCCGTCTGGGACCAGAGAATGGAGTCACGGAAGACAATACAACACAAATAACACAAAATCTATTGAGATTAAAATAAATAAATTAAATAAATATTATTCATAGAATAAAGTATAACACGGAAAAAAAAAAATCAGTCGCATGAATAAAACGGTTTTTTTAAAATTATTATTAACAACTCTACGGACTCGAGTTCCGTACCCTTTTTTACAACTTAATTTCTAGATTTAATTTATTGAATTTAACACGCTTATTAGTTATTTTGGTTCTTGTGTGTGACATTAATTTATTGATTTTTGTGTTGAGGTGTATGTGTCTTACGAATAACTTATTATATTAATTTATTCTAGTTTTAATACTAAACTTATACTAATGTAGAGTGTATCTGTTACACGCTGGTGTTGTGAGGAAGTGCATGTGCAGTGTGGGCCTTATATCTATACTTATATATATTGTCCTATCTAGTGCCATGTGTGTTGTTTTTTTTCTGTTTTGAATAAAACGGTTGAATGGTTTCAGTTTTGAATTCAGTCAGGTTATAATTTATTCGCCTGATAACTTTTATCTGATGATTGGAAAATAGACCGGTATTTAAATAATGAAAAAAATAAAATCAGTATATTTCAAAAACAAAACTTTTAACATTTGTGTCCAGGGGCGGATTTAGAAATATGACGCATGTAGGCTATTCAAATTTTACCGCCCCTACCGATAAATCGATACCCTAATTCACAATCATATTAATTAGATCATTTTTTTGTCAATGAAATTGTAACTCTATGATTTGTGTACATATCGTGAGACGTGTATAGTCTTGAATTAGACCTCCTTTTTATCGTAGTTTGAAGATTGTATAAGACATAATATATAAAAAAATTGCCCCCAAATTTACGCCCTAGGCTCCAGCCTACTCAGCCTATTGGTAAATCCACCACTGTTTCTGTCTGTTCTGTCTGTTAAAAGATACACGATCCCGCAGTGCAGCCTTACAGTGCGGAGCTAGCAGGAGTCAAGAGGTGTTCTTCTCGATGTTGTAAGATGTAACATAGAAGGAGAAATCGAAAATAAGTAATATACATTTCTGACGTGCTTAAACAGACAGACATCGACATAACTAACAATAAAACTTATACACATACTCAAACCAACGCGCACTACCATCGCATTGCATTACACGCACACTTCACAAACAAACCAAGACACACAAAGAACCTAAAAATTAATAACCCAGGTACAGAAAAGAAAAAACCAACACACATGGCACTAGATAGGACTATAAGTATAGATATAAGGCCGACACTGCACATGCACTGCCTCACAACACCAGCATGTAACCGATACACTCTACATTAGTATAAGTTTAGTATTAAAAATAGGATAAATCAATATAATAAGTTCATCTTAAGGTACACCATAACATATAAATTACTAAATTAAGTCATACACAAACAAACAAAAATAAACAATAAGCGTGTATGGACTCTAAAATTTTTCATAGAAATTAAGTAGTAAAAAAAGGTACAGAACTCGAGTCCGTAGAGATATTAACAATAATAAAAAATATATAAAAAAAACCTGTATTATGTCGTGGTAGCGTAATGGCTATCGCACTCGTCTCGGACTCAAAGGCGCGGGTTCGATCCTGGCCGGAACGCATGCATCACTTAGGCAGTTATCTCACCTAATGTGCATGTCACATTTAAATGACAAAACTATAATATACATACATACATAACTTCACGCCAGTTCCCTTGCGGGGTAGGCACGAACAACAGAGCGCCATTTACGCTTATTCTTATATACCTCACTTGCTTCTTTGACATTCATAACTCTTGTCATGCACGCTCGTCTGTTGAGCGTGTATGGACTCTAAAATTTTTCATAGAAATTAAGTTGTAAAAAAAGGTACGGAACTCGAGTCCGTAGATATGTTAATAATAATAATAAAAAAAAAACAGACAGACATCAAGAAAAATAGCTATATCGTTCTAAGAACTAGCGGCGGACGAAAGATTGGGATTACTTGTGCAACAATAGAATTCCAGAAATTAATTGCCTTCTTGTCGCCTTTAACTTCAGAGGCTATCAGAGATTTTACCTGAAATTAAAATTAGCCCGCACCGTGAAGGGATTTAAATGAAAATCGACACAGACCTAGCTTATATACCAGGTCAACACTTAGTATACTTTCTATTCACACAAATGGCGTTTGCGTTACACGAATATAGCGGAATAGATGACGCTCTGGTCGCATTTCCTTGGAGCCGTCGTCATAATTAACTAACAAATCCATCGTCGTTGTAGCAACGCGAATGAAGTTTTGCTGGTACATGTTGGATCCCATATATCAAGACCATAGTAAATTACTGAAAGTTGTTAATTTTACCAACTTGCCAACTTGTTAATTTTAATTATTTCGTTTTAATTATGTTTATGGTTATTATTTACTCTATGGGAGCCTAATCTAATTTACTACCGATTCGCAACATACATTAAAATGGGTGGAAGGAAAAATAAAAGATATATAAAATTAATTAATATTATTATATTAGGCAAGTGAGGTGTGTAAGAATAAGCCTAAATGGCACTCTGTTGTTCGTGCCTACCCCGCAAGGGAGCTGGCGTGAAGTTATGTATGTATGTATGTATGTAATTAATATTATATAAAATTATTAGAGCAAGGCATGTTTGCTGAAGAGTTTCTTACGAGATATATCTTTTTTTATTATTGCAGGAGTTCAGCAGGCAGGCAGACGGCCCACTGGATGGAAGCTACAAATGCGCTGCTGCTCTCTTAAGGGAGACTGGAACCTGGTCACTAATGCCGGAACACAACACAAGGTTGTTATGGCGGCATACTCTAGACTAGGGGTGGTCGCCATCCAGTCGAGCAAATAACCTACCACCTGGCTGTGGGTTGTTTTGTCGCCTTTTACGACAGGCCGCCCGGCCGCAGGAAATTGTATTCTTTCTCTGTTCCTGCACGGATAAAAACGGAGCATGCCAGGAATCGAACCCTGAGACGCAAGGAGTTTCAATGAGCGTGACGGGAAAGGCTTGTCCAAAGTTTTGGGGGGTTATGTTATTCAGTCCACCAAATTAAAACCAGCGTTTTTACATTAAAAGGGAAAAAACACCCCACCATTTTCTGGTCTACCACAGAAGCTTGCTGTAGCGTTAAGTTAAATTTACTTCTTCGTAAAAACTCGTTTGACTCCTTATCCATAATGTTTGAACGAAATATAACAGGATAATAAACTACGTAAGCTATCATGTGTGAAACGCCCTATTTTTTTGTCCGAGCCCATCTGGTTTCGACTAAATCCAATCAATCTAATGGCTTTCTGTAATTGAACGAATACGCTCACCCATTCGTTCTTCGATCGATTCATTCGTTCATTTATCATTCGTTCCTGTGAAATACGTAGAAGGACTACCTTTTAACAGTGGCGGAGCAAGACCTACACTTTACGAGGGAAACATACATTTAGCGAGCTAGTAATGCCAAAATATAAATTTGATAAACAATTGAAACTGCTGCTACTTATATTCGTAATAATTTGAGTGCCTACCAGCAGTATAAGGATGTTGCCAATTTCAACACCAGGTATTGTAATAGACTGATATTGCCATCTTTTAGAGTACAAAAAGTATTGTCCTCTTTCTTGGGGGTTGGTATACGCTTCTTCAATAAGATTCCGAGTGGAATGTTTTTGCCTTTCACTAAATTAAAAACCAAATAACTAAATTAAACAGTATCTTGCTAAAAAGGGATACTACACTTTTGAAGAATACCTAAATGACAAAACTTCATTTACATAGCAGTTCTCTCCAATGTTTTTTTATTTTTAATAAAACTACTTTGTAACGGTTTTAAGCGCGGTAATTTATTTGGAGTTTTTTATCTTGCCAAGCTTGTAAGGAATTTATGGAGATAATTATGTTGCACCATAAAATTTTAGTACTTCATGTCATTATTATAACTATAATAATTATAAATAAATATAAATATAAAATTAATTAAAAAAAAACAATCTGCTAGGGTTTGAAATTGCAAAGTTGAGTTGACATAACATTATATCCGTTGAGTAATTGCTTCTTCTGTTATATTCTCAAAGAATAAAGACAGTAAGATTACAACTTATTCGAGAGTTACCTCCAAAAACCTACTTTACACCGATCGTTTTTGTATTTACGGTCTTGTTTACAACGTGCATAGAACATCGTTATTCACAGAGTGCGTAAATTAGTGGATATCAAAATAAGTGTAGAATACAATATAGGCTAGTACTATTGTACTAGTTTATTAGTTTATAATTAACAAAGTAGATAACACTTCATTGCTCACCAAAACAGACACAAAACTTGAGTTACAATATTTTTAAGCAAAAAGAACAGGCGGCCTTATCGATCAGAGCGATCTCTTCCAGGCAACCTAACTTATAGGATATTCTTAGTTAATTTGGAGATACAGGTGGTGTATAAAGTTTTTAAAATACATTCTTAATTTATAATACACACATGAAATATATTTTAATTTGATAAATAGTAATCATATAATATAATATAAATAATTACATATAATAAATTTAGACATAGTTTTTTAAGGAGAGGTAATGCTTCCTGAGTAGGCTCTTAAACGTCAGTTATTCTCTGTCCTCTTTGACTCTAAGAGGCAACGCATTATAAAGTGTGATAGTGAAGATAGATAGATAACACTTAGACTTAGAAAAATGTACGATTATAGTGTATTTGAATTATAATTGAAATATCAAATAATTTTATTAGATACCGAACTGCCGTATATGTTTTAAGGTAGATGATACCTTTCATGTGTTAGTACAATGTGTCCAAAGTAAGTAAATGACGTGAATTTACTTAATTTAAACTGATTCAATAATATTTCAGCAGATCCCTGAAAATTATTTATTTACATAAATAAATTATAAGATAATATAATGAAGAAATTTATAAATAATCTAATACAATAAAATAAAACTTAATTTATTTGTATTATATTTTTGTAGGTGTGTAAGAATAAGCCTAAATGGCACTCTGTTGTTCGTGCCTACCCCGCAAGGGAACTGGCGTGAAGTTATGTATGTATGTATGTATATTTTACCCAGAGCCCCTCAAAACTATAATAAGTAGAATATTGAGCCTAGATCACCGTCTTCTATGGATAAGGTGCCCAGAAGGATGGCTAGGTTTCCTCGCTGGATTGTCATACTGATCCGTTGCGCGAGGTAAGCACCAGCCTTTTAATCACCTGAACAGTCAATGAGTCGTTTTGATAAATTTTAGTAGAAGCTCATGGTCTCAGGACCCCACCTTAGACATATCCCTTATCAGACACTGTGAAATATATTCATAAAAATATTGCATATGCTACATAATCTATAATTTAAAGTCTCTACCCATTGTTCCTACTTTTACTGTTTAATGTGACCACTGTAAATTTTCTATTTCATGTGTATGTGGTTAACAATAAAGTGTATTTTATTCTATTCTATTCTCTACCTATCCTAGAATCTTTCAAACCATAATTCATAGGTTAGAGGGAGGGAGTACAATTTTTTCAAATTTATTCAGCGAATATACCTGTGTATTGATTGAATTTCAAAAATGTGAATGATTATCATCATCATTATGATTTTTGACATATATTATATATTTATATATTGTTTTCATTTTTCACTTACATAAGTCACAGGTAATAATTATTTTTACAATTTAACAACACCCTTGTATAGTTGTATGTAGGGAACAGTTGTTTTTGAAAAAAAATGTCTGTACATTCACAGAGGATGGATAAAACATGACTTTTTATAAATCTGTTTCTGCCATAAATACTACGGTATCAATATTGAACTACAAAAGCTACATCAAAAGTTTATTTTTTATTGTACCAAACGTTGGCACAAAATTATCAAAGATTTTAACATTTAGAAAGCAAAGTTCGAAATAAAATCCCCATGTTTATAACGAAGAGGACAGCACAGAATAATAAAATGAGAAAACATTCTGACCATTATTATTCGTACTCTTTTGTACGTGTGAGTTTCTGCAATTTCGAATGGAATTTACGCACTACTTTATCTAGCACTGTGGCAATTAAGCTTTTCGACATTCGCAGTTTAGACTCGTCTGGTAAAATTCTTTAGGATCTTGGCGCCGACAGTGTTGTAGTAGTTGGACATACGACTTTGTTTACCGATGGTTTAACTTAAAAGTTTTAGGTTAAAAGCTGTTGTTTCATTGTTACGATACGGTCTTATATTTTGGGGCAATAGCACTGCTAAAGAACGTATGTTTAAAGCGCAAAAACTCTCTGTATACGTGCTATATGTCATATAATGAAAACAGATTCTTGTAAACCACATTTTCTATTCGTAAAACTACTGACATTTCCATAATTATACATTTATGAAGTTGCTTTGTTTGTTAAAAATAATTTATATTTATACACGAAATGCAAAACAGTAAGCGCCACAACAGCACATATCTGCTTTCCCTTCCTTCGAATACCATTTTATTTGAAAACAGTCCATTCTGTATGGCGACTAAAATTTACAATAAACTACCACCAAAAATTAAGGAACTCAACACCAAAAGCTTTATAATAAAATTACGACAATTGTTAATAAATAAAGCATATTACACAATACATGAGTATATTTCTGACCCAAATACTGATACAGGAGTCTGATTTTGTGACATATTATTATTAATCATTTTTATGTCTTTCAAGATCACGGGCCATAAAAATGGCCCGGACTTTTGGAGGGCTTGCGTGGGGCTATGGGAAGGCCAACACGTAGAGGCCCCTTGACAAATTTAATGTAAATGTGGCGTGACACTGACCGGCGATTATCCCTGTCTACACTATATAGTAATGCACCCAAGGACAAGCCCCGGCCAGTGCAGAACTATTGTGGGAAATGAGGACAAAAAGTACCGGGCTATTGGGGTGAACTGCTAGTGGTACTGGTGGTCTGGGAATATGGGGACTATGGCGTCTGCCCGTCGCAATGTTCAGGGAACATGGAAAAATGGGCAGACGGTGACTCGCCACTCCCTGCATGGGCCCCAAAAAATGCCATTAAGACAGGGGCAACATGGGTGTGAGTGGCTAAGAAGTGTAGACAGATGGGCTGCAAGTTCACCGTAGCGTCTGACGTGATGCCATTTATCACTTCCACCCCTAGAGTTTAAGTCTTAGCTCTAGCGATCTCCACTCCGTGCCGGCCAGCTAAGGCAAGCACGGAGGCGGGGGCCTTGCCTTGGCCCCCGAAGTCAGATACGAGGTGTCGCTACTCACCTAAGGCTTCGCCACAAAGCCCCCGTGCGGGTTCGCCACAAAGCCCCCCTGCGGGTTTATTAATCATTATTATTATAAATTGTATTTTTCGGCGCAAATACAACAATTAACGTATTACACAAACAATAATAATTTATTTAATTACTATGAGTTTATTGTAATACGAAATTAACGTAGAACGACGTTTTTATTGTAATTTCAATACTTAACCTAAATAATTGTGATCAAGTGCACGTGCCCCGATACGAGCCTTATAAATACGGCCGTACTGTCGACACTCAGCCATTATTGCTCGAGCCGTCCTACGGGACGGACCTCTCTGGGAAGTCGTAACGCTCTTGGAATGTACAATACCGAGTACTCTTGAAATTCTATTTCGAGGACTCAAATATGGGTCGTCAACGAGAAGCCAACAAATGTGACGTGAGCGTTGCTGGCGTCACACTTTTTAAAGACACCACGGAGGTTCCTCCTTCGTTATGTATTAATTTGTATCTAGACAATAGTAGTTGTAAATTCAATTATTTTGTAAGCTACAAATGTGACAGGATACAGTGATACCTAAATTGTTATAATTATGGACATCATATTCAGACCTGTATACACAAAATAAATTACTTTGACTTTGAAAATATAACTGCAAGCATTTTTGTAGTGACCTATTTGACAGACAAAGCTATACCAATAAGTAAAATTAGCGATTTTCTTAATCGACTTCAAAAAAGAGGAAGTTCTCGATTTGACTGTGTCTTTTTTGTATTGTTACGACCTAGGTGCCGACAAAAACAAATTCACACTTGCATACCAGTAGAAACACATTTTATTACCTTTTCGGCATTTGGACTTCTTTTGTTTACTTTGCGTTTAAAATTTGTGATTAGAAAAAACAGCCCATTGTGTATTGTAATCTTTTACGGCCTTTTGTTGTATTGTGATCACTGCCAGGTGTCTCGGATTTAAAAGTACAAACTGATTCTAAGAAATTCGGTCGACGCGGCCGGGCAGACATATTGCATGTGTGCAGTATAAAGCAATGCCCCAATGGAGAAATGAGGCAGTCAAGCGATAACCACGAGCGAAGCAAGACTTGTGTACATTCGGTAATCTATTTAGTGACGGACTTTGCGTGAGTTATTGAATAACGATCTTCTGTATTACGTTTGGACTTGTTGCGTTCGGTTATATTTGTACCTATGTTATACGTGTTTGCATAGTTCTAATAAACTCTATAATAACTCCAACGGCATTTTAATTCGAGTACCGCAACTCGTAACAATATAGACTGACTGTATGATAATTATTAAACTATGTACAATTAAATTATACATAGAAGAAGCACCAGTGCTATTACGAGAGAGTCAACTGACAGTTGTAAGGCAAGAGTGAGCATTTCCGGCCTCCAAGGCCGCTTATATATCCCACGTTCCGTCCGAGGCCTAGCTGCTAATTGTGCGAGCTATGGGCGTCGGCAGTATGAGGGGCACGGAGGGAAGACGTGCTCCGGTGAGTGGGTCTGGGGAGTGCTCTCTGTCCGCATTAACACTCATAAGGTGATTCCAATATCACCAAGAGGGATGTTTACAGTTTAGGTCCCCGGCTATTATAACCGCGGGACCCAGACTAAATAGGGCGTTGAGATCGTCTTCCAGGATGGGCTTCTGACATTTTAAGTATGCTGAAACTATGATGATGGGCTGATGGCCTGTCATCGATAGTTTGCATGCGGAGACTTCTAGTTCCTCTAGAGGGGGGGTATCGATGGGGATGCAGTGCAAGGACCGCTTGTAGTAGATAAGTGTCCCTCCGCCATGGGAGGTTAACCTATCGTGCCTGATCAGGTTGTAATTAGCGATTCGGGGATCTCTAATACTCGGCTTTAAGAAAGTCTCTTGCACTAAGAGAATGTCTATGTTATCGGTGACCAGGAAGTCGTGAACCAAGTCGCGCTGATTTCTAAGTCCGTTGGCGTTATATGTAGCCAAAGTCAATGAGCGGGGTTTTTCCCTACTTGTGGTAGCCATTGGGAGGTTAAATTAGGGAGTGTCGTCATAAAGGATCTTCATCAGCGTTCCGTGCTCCATGAAGAGCCGCAGACGAGCCTTTAAGGTAGTGGCGGTTTCGAGTTTCCTCGCTAAGGTTGTTACCTCATCCAGGTTGAAGGGCAGCGACCTGGCAAACTGTGTTACCAGGGCGAGGTCCCTCGAGATGGAGGAGGGAGCACCTGTGGGAGCCGGCAGTGTGGCGGGTTGAGGTTGAGGTTGGGGCCTCGTGAGGGGCATCGGGGCTCTAGCCTGGGTAGGCAGGGCGGGAAAACCTGTCCAAGCGTTGAACGCCGGGAGAGGTGCAGGCACGAATGCCCGACGTTTGGGGGCGGCCTTGGGGGTTGGGGGAGAACGCTTGGCGTTCTTTTTGAATTTGGGGGCGGCCGGGCACCCGCGGTAATTAGCGGGATGTCCGGTTTGTCCGCAGAGAATGCAGGCCGGAGGGTCGGGGGAGTCCCGAGTTCGCGCGCAGTCACTGGTCCCGTGATCCCCGAGGCACTTGACGCATCTCGGGCGGGAGTGGCAGTGATTTGCCGAATGGCCATATAGCTGGCAGCGGTGGCATTGCCGGGGGGTCTGATTATTATAAGGCCGCTCGAAGCGGAGATTGGTAAGACCGCAGACGCTCTTCAGGTTGAAGATTGCCTTACCTCGGTCCGAACGGTCAAGGATAACGAGCACCATGTTGTATGGTGTCCGGTCTGAGTTACCTTTGTGCATGCGGTGAACCTCATGCACAGGGAGGTTTTGGGCTTGGAGGTCCTCCAAGATGTAGGAGGTTTCAAGCTCCTGGGACAGGCCGCGTACGACAACGCGGAGGCGCTTCTCTTCCTCGAGAGCGTAAGTGTAGTAATTGACATTTCTGTCAATTAAGATGCGGGTAAGGGCGCGATGGTCGGCCGGGGTCTGAAGGACGACTTTAATGCCGTGCTGGATGTCACGTGCCTCTTTCAGCACGATGTTATGGGCGGGGAGAGAGGAGAGTACATCTCTCCAGAGATGTTTGTCTCTGATTATCAGAGGGGGCGGTAGTCGTTCGCGGCGGGGCTGGCTGTCGGCCTTGGTCTTGGCCTGTTTGGGCTCCTTGTCAACGTGGCCTTGAGGCGAGCTGTTAAGCAGTCGCTTCTTGGCCTTCCGGTTCGAAGAGTAAGATGAGCCTTAGAAATAAGGTGACTCTATACAAAACTTGCATCCGCCCCATCATGACCTATGCAAGTGTGGTCTTCGGCCACGCCAGCGAAACAAACATCTGGAGACTGCAAAGAATCCAGAATCATTTTATGCGTGCTGCAGTCGACGCCCCGCGCTATATGCGGCTCGCCGACCTGCATCGCGATCTGGAGCTTCCCTCCATCAAAGATTATATAGTCACTCTATCGCGCAGATTCTTTGACCTCGCCCCCCATCACCCGAACCCTCTGGTGACGGAAACGGTCAACTATAAACCCACACCGAACGCTCCCATGAGAAATCGTCGCCCTCGCAATGTACTCATTGACGAGCCCGATAAAATCACCCGTCTCCTCGCAATCATGAACCCCCCGAGGCTCAGAACATCAGCCTGGCATAACAGACGCAGACAGAACAGACGCCGGAGAGCCCCCGGCTCGGATCCTCTTACACAAAGGTAAGACCCCACCAATCTCACACACTCAATACAGACACAAGTAGCCATACACGATTAGCATAGGCGTGTTGCTGGAGAGTTTCTTCCGCCGCTTCTTCTCCTCCAGCTATAACACGTTGCGAAGCGGTAGTAACGATAGACTAGGATCGGCTCCGCCGGCGGAGTCGATAATTGGTCCCCAAAAAACAATCATTTCAGCCTGTTGGCTTAGCTCTTTCAGCCTTTAACGGCTAATTCCCAATATAGAGTCAATCCCCCGCAGCGGTCGAGCCGAGGTCGAACCTCACAGGAGGTGCCTCCTCGAGCGTGCTGCTCCCGGGCCGAACGCCTCCGCTCCCACGGAGTCGTGAAGCCCCCAAAGTCCGGTATCGCTGAAACAGCCATCTGCGGCTATTCAGCTGGGTCCAGTTCCAAAAAAAAAAAAAAAAAAACCAATATCACCAAGTCAGAATCTGATGTGTGGATCCCAGGGAAATCGATTACAACCCTCAAATATTATAGGCACGTAACGTATTTCTTGTTATTTTGAACGGATTTAAACGTTAAAAGAATTCCGAGTAAATTATGTACGTGGCAGGTTTACAAGTGTTTTCCCTTGAAACATATCTTCAAAGAGATGAAAAACGCTTGTGTGTAAACACGCGCCAGGTTTTGCCTACATGATGTTATCTGCGAACTTTTTGCAGAGTATACCCGTCTTAAACCATCTATGCATATGTCATACAAAATGTTCGTCGCCCTCTTAAGCCTGATTTACTTAGTGAGTCAAGCCCTTATCATCGCTTGGACAGAAAGGAGATGGATACGCCTTCACACATTTTTGGACCCAGACTGTAAAAAGAAGGAACTAAAAATCTATTATCTAGAAAAATTAAATGACAGCCTGTGTGTAGGAGTGTTCGTGACTGTGTATAAGGTATCTGCATATACTATGTAATTAGGTATATATATATATGTTTACCAAGTCCCTACTTGGATCTGATTAGTGGATTGCAGGGATATCGAGAGCAGCCCTTATTAAAGAGCATATACCCCGAAGAGTGAGATGGCAAATTTGTATACGCATGCCAGAAGTACAATTTCTACAGGTGCTTAATATATTAATTTTAAAGCTTTGTGATCTAGGCTTAGTATTCTACTTATAGTCTTGAGGGACTATGAGTAGAATACAATTAAGTTTTCTTGCATTGTATTCGATTACATGTACATACATACACACATAGCTTCACGCCAGTTCCCTTGCGGGGTAGGCACGAACAACAGAGCGCCATTTAGGCTTATTCTTACATACCTCACTTGCTTCTTTGACATTCATAACTCTTGTCATGCACGCTCGTCTGTTCTTAAGGCTCCTGACATCACCTTCTGCTAGATTACATGTAATAGATTATAAAAAAAAATTAAAGCTATTGAAGTATTTGAGCAACTGAAAAGTATATTTAACGGACTTCTTTTTACAACATCTTGAAGTTAGTGGCGAGTAAACCATAAAGGAACAACAACAAATTTAAAAAATATAGTATTCTTTGTTGTACTTGACTCCGACTTCAAGATGTTGTTGCAAGAATTCAGTTAAAGCTATTTTTTATGTTCTTAGTGTGAAGTCGGTTTTGTTTTTGTTAAAAAAATAACTTTTGCTTTTTAGTTGCTCAAATACTTTAAAAAAATAACCTTTAAAACAGGCCTACTTATAATATTATACCTATGTATTGAAAAAACAAAGTCACTTTTCACATGTCTGTATATCCGCTAACTCCTATACCAAGCAACGGACTTTAAGTGGTTTCTACTCTCAATTAGATAATATTTCACTGAAGGTAAACTATCTTAATATATATAAATTACGTGTCACGTTGTTTGTCCGCAATGGACTCCTAAACTACTTGACCATTTTAATCAAATTTGCACACCGTCTGCAGTCTGACCCGACTTGAAAGATAGGATAGCTTACATTTGGACCCGGTAGGTGGCGCTGGAATCGGGTTCTAAATTTTATTTCTTCAGGGCAGAACCACGTCTGCCGGGACAGCTAGTATATGTGTGTGTGTGTGTATGTGTGTATGTATATATAAACTTAATTAAGTTTTTATGTAAGTAAAAGAGATCTACTATCCAGGATTTGACCCTGGGGTCGAGTTAGACAGTTTAAAAATGATGTATAAGCCATGTCAAAATAATACGTTAATTTATGTGACTAATGTGACTAAGCAAATCATTCATTCAATCAATCATTATGTGACTAATGTGACTAAACAAATGTGACTAAGCAAATCATTATGAAAATAGATAAATATGGATTGTAGTATTTTCACCCTTCAGTATATAAAAGTTTATAAGGTACTCGCGAACAAAAAGCACGTCGTTTGCGTAGCCTTTTAAGACTTGGCAAGTTAATTTTCCGTATAATAAGAAGGGGGTAGGGTAACGTTTGAAAGGCCTACCGGCTCTGGGGGACTATGGTTCGTTTAATTTAAACGTGGACAGCTTTACGTCCAAATTTGTTTATGGAAATTATTAGAGTTTTGTCCTAATTTTTGTGTTTTGTCCTATCTGCTAGATTTTTTTCGGAACAAACGGATATAATAAATTAAATAAGCGAAAATCTCTTAGTTTCTATTTAATTTCTGATTTGGTCTAGAATTGATTAGAAATTCCGATTTGAGATAAATAAATCTAAATTTTAGAATTAAATACATAAATTATAAAGCTAGTTAGATAGATAGCACTTTATTGTACATCATTACAGAAAACTTACGAACTAGTAATTCTAATTGTGTACAAAGGGCGGTCTTATAGCTAAAAAGCGATCTCTTTCAGACAACCCGTGGCAGGAATATTGCTGATTAGGAGTGGCGATGGTGGTATACATAATTATTGTACGATTGCTTACATTTTAATAATAAATATGTAACTATACTATATATACAAATATACACATAAGTTACATAGAGGTATGTACAAGATATAGTTATAAAATGCAACTATTTAAACATAATAAACATACAGCTATATGCAATATAATACTAATTATATAAAATTACATAGTGTAAGTACATACCGAAGTAAGAAAGAGAGTTGGTCTGAAAGAGAGTGTCGGGGTGAAGGTAAGGAAAGGAATGCTCAGGTGGTTCGGGCATGTGGAAAGAATGCATGATGAAAGAATGACTAAACAGATATACAATGCAAAAGTGGATGGATGCAGAAGTCGTGGAAGGCCACGACACACCTTCCATAATCAAATTGATCGTGTACTAGCGGAGGGTGATGTCAGGAGCCTTAAGAACAGACGAGTGTGCATGACAAGAGTTATGAATGTCAAAGAAGCAAGTGAGGTGTGTAAGAATAAGCCTAAATGGATCTCTGTTGTTCGTGCCTACCCCGCAAGGGAACTGGTGTGAAGTTATGTATGTATGTAAGTACATATTGCAGATAGTATTTCCTGACCATGTTCTTAAATGTATACATATTATAATACTTGCAACAACTCAGAAGGGTTTAGGGTAATAAAAGAACAGCAACTGGTTACATAGTTATAATCAGAGAACTTTACGGTTTTAACACAAGCATTTTTTAGAACACCTCGCCATCCCACCAACAATTTTTACAGAACATAAAAATTTAGCAACTGGCACAACCGATAGCGGATTGAAGTCATTGATAAACTATTTTAATTAAAGTGTTATGAATGAAAAGAATTTAATACATTACTGTTTGGAAATTCCAGATAATATTTTATACAAGATATTATATAAAACATTATACTTAAAGTTTTACATGTAATAAAACAAACCGAACACAGTATAAATCTATCGCGTTTGCCAACATAAGAATAAAATGTAATGAATACCGTCTATATACACTTGAGAGACCCTGAACCATAATCTACACAATTACCTCATCATATTAGATATAACACTGTTATATAAAATTATAGTGAATTATACACAACTAACTACTCTATACAAAACAGGGGCCAATCACGAAATAAATAAAAATATAACATTATTATTCAATTAAGGAAATGGCCGATTGTATCGTTTAGAAATAAGAGGGTACATAACAAAATAAATTATTAACTTTAAACGAAAACATGACAAGAACAACTATGCTACTAAATAACTGTAGCAATACGAGTGTGGGACTCGAATTAAAATGCCGTTGGAATTACTATAGAATTTATTAGAACTATACAAACACATATAAATAGGTACAAATATAACTAGACACTACTAGTACAAACTGCACTATTCAATAACACGTGCAGAGTCCGTCTTTATATCGCTTGACGAATGTACGTCTTACTCGTATCGTAATCCTCGCTTGACCGCCCCACCTCTCCGTTCAGGCATTGTTTTATAGTAAACTGCACAATACACAATCGATTGCGTGGGCTGGTTTCTTCCAAGAAAATGTAATTAGCACACCTGCGAACGGCCAACAAAGTCGAAAACAATAACAATAAGGATTAGTTCGACACTAACGACGGCCATAAAACAAGTAGAACAACAATGGCATGTTTTTCTTAATTTCAAATAATAAACAAAAAGTGAACAAAAAAATCCTAAATCTGGGGAGGCAATAAACTGCGCTTTACGACCGGCAGGTGTGCGCATTTCTTTGTCGGTATGTAACAATATATATAAACTACTACACTACACGTGAAGAAAACTTGACTAATGTTGTATTCTATCTATAATCCCTTAAGACTAACTAGAATACTGAGCCCAGGTCATCGACGTCTATGGATAAGGTATCCGAAAGCTGGCTACGTTACTTCACTTTGATTGCCATACTCGTCTTCTGTTCGAGGTAGGAACCAACTGTCTGATCACCTGAACAGCGATTTTCGACTTTTGGGGGTCGAGACCCTGGGGCCCGAGGAGCATAAGACTTATCATGACATAGCCAACAGGCAAGAGACGCACCAGTATGGCCATTCAGCAAGGTAATATGGCCAGTCTTTTGGGCACGTTTGCTAACAGTTCTAACCTGCAGCGGTCTGGTACTAGATTTTATAGTATAATTTAAATTTGTATGTATAAGTTATTTTTACTTTAACCCCTAAGGTATTGAAAAAGGGGATGAAAGCTTGTATGAAATTGAAAGCGTACTGCCGAAGAGTGCAATAATTTGCCGGAGTCTGTTTTTTCCTGACAAATACAATCTTGAAGTCTTTAAGTCACGAGTGAATAGGTATCGTGTAGGTAAGCTTGCTCCATCCTAGACTGCGTCTTTATTAAACACTAGCGGCCCGGCGCTGTCCCGCTCCCGTGGTATATAGCGTCATGTTATATAGCCTATGACACTCCTTGTTAACGTAGCTTTCAACCAGTAAAATAATTTTTAAAATCGGTTTAGTAAGTCCAGAGATTATCCGCTACAACGTCACAAACTTTACCTCTTTATAATATTAGTATAGATCAGGCGAGACAGTGGTCAAACGCAAACTTATACTTCAATTAAAAAAAAATGATAATCCGTCATTTTCAAAGTAAAAAGCACGAAATTTTATATATTTTTTTTATTGCATGAGTTCAGCAGACAGGCAGACGGCCAACTTGATGGAAAGCGGTTACCATCGCCTATGGACATTTGCAGCACCAAAGTTGCTACAAATGCGCTGCTGCTCTCTTAAGGGAAACTGGAACCTGGTCACTAATGCCGGAACACAACTCAAGGTTGTTATGGCGACATACTCTAGACCAGGGGTGGTAGCCACTCAGTCGGGCAAACACCCTACCACCTGGCTGTGGGTTGTTAAGTCGCCTCTTATGACAGGCCGCCCGGCCGCAAGAAATTTTATTCTTTCTCCGTTTCTGCACGGATAAATTATATTAAATTTTTATTATGTAATTAAATTATTATATATCTGCTTATGGTTAAAAGATGTAGTAAGTTTTATAACTATTTTTAAACTACGCGAGCGAAGCCACGAGCTACAGCTAGTATGTTATATATCACATTATGAGTCAAATACCTTTTAAGTAAAAACACATACCTATTTTCCTCGCAGTCGGTTTAACAAAATGGCCGGCAAATAACATTTTCATCGCTCGTAAACATGTTTGCAGGTCGTATAAAGCACTATATCTCACTTTACACAGCGTGTCCATGGGCCCCCGGATTGTTTAATGGGAACAGAATCCATAAATAACGGCTTTAGTCAGAGAGGGACGAGCAGAGAGGTCCATTAAAACCATATATATACCGGGCCTTCCGCTATATGGGAACGGACAGTATACCCGCCACGCTTGTCCAAGGCGGCTTGGCAGGTTTATATAAGTTGAACCGACAACTCCTTGGATGAACATCCAAGCGATACTACTTCGAGAATAAATCCCTGAATGCAACAAGATGCATTTTTTTTATTGCAAGAGATCAGCAGACAGGCAGACGGCCCACTTGATGGAAAGCGGTTGCCATCACCTATTGACATTTGCAACAGCAAAGTTGCTACAAATGCTCTGCTGCTCTCTTAAAGGAGACTGGAACCTGGTCACTAATGCCGGAACACAACACAAGGTTGTTATGGCGGCATACTCTAGACCATGGGTGGTCGCTATCCTGTCGAGCAAATACCTTACCACCTGGCTGTGGGTTGTTTAGTCGCCTCTTACGACAGGCCGCCTGGCCGCAGGAAATTGTATTCTTTCTCCGTTCCTGCACGGATGGAATTACTTCACTTTAATACAAGAAAGAACCAGCACACCAAAAACAAAGTGCTGCCAGCATCCACCACTACCACGAACTACTAAGCAAGTGTACAAGCTGTTCACAGTCTATTTATAATGCTCATTGTATGCTTCAAACCTTTGGACCCAAGCTCGTTAATGGTTCCAAATGACTCCCCTCCTAAGGGAGGGGACGGAGGGGAGTTATTCTGCAAATGATTCCCACATTCCCTTCAACGGAAGGCCGTTAGCTCTCATGTCGATAACTTTATGCGTATTTAATTGCTTTTAACATAAACGAGGTTATTTCATAGGGAAGTAAGGCAACTTGGCGTGTGGTTATCTGTGATCTATGCTTTTTATGGTTCTTTAGCTATTTTAGCAAAAGAGAAACCCTTATAGTAAATTAATAAAATAATTTATTTCAATTAAATACTAAAACTAGTAAATAAAACGAAAATATATTGGTACGATCTAGACGCCGACAAAGACAAATTCACACCTGCATGCCTGTAGATACACATTTTATTACCTTTCGGCATTTGGACTTCCTCTGTTTACTTTGTGTTTAAAAATTTTGATTAGAAAGCAGCCTTTTGTGTATTGTAATCTTTTATGGCAGTCATTAGCCAGGTGTGTCGCATTTAAAGCACAAACTGATTCTAGGAAATTCGCTCCACGCGGCCGGGCAGAGATATTGCATCTGTGCAGTATAAAGCAATTCCTCGATTGAGGGGACGAGGCAGTTGAGCGATAACTACGAACGAAGCAAGACTTGTGAACATTCGGCAATCTATTTAGTGACGGACTTTGCGCGTGTTATTGAATTACGATCTTCTGCATTACGTTTGAACTTGTTGCGTTCGGTTATATTTGTACCTGTGTTATACGTGTTTGTATAGTTCTAATAAACTCTATAATAATTCCAACGGCATTTTAATTCGAGTCTTGCAATTCGTAACAATATATTTATTTAGTCGTGGTAGCGTAATAGCTAGCGCACGCGTCGATTGTGATCGCAACGCGTGCACCGCTTAGGCAGTTTTCTGACCTAATGTGAATATTGTTAAAATTACCACGTGCTAACAACGGTGAATGAAAACATCGTGACGTAACCTGCGAGATCGAGATAACCAATGTGTCAAACCTGTCAAGCCGCCTTGGACAACCGTGGCGGGTACGCTGTCCGTTACCCCTATAATGGGAGGCCCGAGCCCAGCAGTGGGTCATTTTATATATATATTTATTCTTACTTTAATGTCTAGCTATGGGTAGGCCTACGAAAGGTGCCGCGGGCCTTAAAAATATAGGTCCCAAGAAATGGGAACGGAAAATTTTACCAAAAAAATGTTCATAAAATGAAAACTACTGTGCCAAACTATGTTAAATTTTTAAGAGACCAAATGGCAACTATTCCGCATCAAACTAAAAAAGAATCACGTAAATCGGATCATAAATCTCAGAGAAATCGATGTACATACATTTAAAAAAAAACAATCAACTTAAGAACGTAATTTTGAAGTCGGTTAAAAATAAATATTTTATACAACACCTTGAAGTCTTTAGGCATATATTTTTAACGATTATTTTATTATAAGCAGCGGTTAAATGTCTATGTACAGTAGACTTATAAGCGCTTTTACTTGTTTCAGGTACTATCAAGAAATGAGAAAGTTTATGATCTATGGACTCTATCTAAGCTTTAAAGATTTTACTTTACTTGTGAAGTTTACACTTGTAAATTGTGTTACAGGCTAATTATTACAAGAAGTGACAGTTAAAAAACCTGTTAAAGAACAATTAAATACAATTACAATAAAAAAAAAATCTATAAGAAAAATATGTATTTCGCTTTAAAAAATATTCTTGAAAGATGTTTGAAAGAAGGATGTGATTTAAAAATGAAACTCACGTTATAAGACGTCTCGTTCGAGACTCGACAGAATTGTGATTGAAAATAATATTAATAATAAATTTGTATGTTCAAGACTGAGTTTAATAGTGAAGTGTAAAAATGCAAACCAATGTCCAGATTGACGCGAAGAATTTGAGACATTCTCCAGACCATGGGAAGGGCAAAGGTGGTTATCGTGTCACAGCTGAGGTAAGTAACTTTTTTTATAGTTTGGTTCGCAAGCTGGCCTACTCAGCTTATGTACTTGTAAACAAAAGAAGACAGAGAATATGGTTGTTGAATGGTCTTCTTGATGAGAACATAGTTGCATTATAAATAAACATTCGTGTACATAATAAAATATACATAACATATTATAATAATACATAGATAGATAGATAATACTTTATTGTACACTACTACAGAAAACTTACGAACTAGGTATATTCTAATTGGGTACAAAGGGCGGTCTTATCGCTAAAAAGCGATCTCATCCAGACAACCCGTGGCAAGAATATTATGATTAGGAGTGACGATGGTGGTACATACATAACTTCACGCCAGTTTTCTTCCTGGGTAGGCACGAACAACAGAGCGCCATTCATGCTTATTCTTACACACCTCACTTGCGTCTTTGACATTCATAACTCTTGCCATGCACGCTCGTCGGCTCCTAGCGATGGTGGTATACATAATTATTGTACGATTACTTACATTTTAATAATAAATATATAACTATACTATATATACACATAACTTATATACATATACAAGTTATGGTGATAATATGCAACTATTTAAACATAATAAACCTACAATATAATACTAATTATATAAAATTACATAGTGTAAGTACATATTGTAGATAGTATTTCCTGACCATGTTCTTGTATCCAAATACTTTTATTATAAGAAAATATGATTATTATCATTACTGGAAATGTATTTATACATATTAATATTAATTAAAAATCTAAAATATCCTATAAATAAACCTAACTTAAAAATATATATAGAATAGTAAAAAAAACTAAAATTAAAATAAAACCTATATTAAAGCCCGACCAGCCCCACCAGACCACTGTCGCTGGGCATTGTACCTAGAAGGCTGGCAGCATTACCTCGCTGGATACAAAGGCTAATCCTTTGAGCGAGGATGTGACCATGTTCTTAAATGTATACATATTGTAATACTTGCAACAACTCAGAAGGGTTTATATATATGCAATATAACATCTACTAATTATATAAAATTACATATCATTATATTGCAGATAAATTTATATATATATATATATATATATATATATATGCATATATATATATATATATATATATATATATATATATATATATATATATATATATATATATATATATATATATATATAATAATAATCGGCAGACAAACACACATATTGTATATCCCCAAATTAAGCAAGTTATGCTTGTGTTATGGGTAATATACAACGTACTACTACAGACCATAGTAAATAACGGAAAAAATACATTTCCGAAATTTACTATACCAGTCATCGAACCCGAAGCCTCTGCGTTGTAGGGAGGTAGGCCGGCAATGGCTTAGCCCGCTCAACCACAGAGGCCGTCCATATTATAAGTGTTAACGCCGACCTATTTGGTGACTGCCTCTTGGTTTCTTTTTTCTTTCGTCGCATCTGTCACTATAGGTATAGTGACAGATGCGACGAAAGAAAAAAAATATACCAATGTACCGACGACACATTAGTAGCACCTTTGGTATTGCTTCCATAGGCGACGGTAACCACTATCCATCAGAGTTGGGCCGTCAGCCTGTCTGCTGTCTTTCAGCAATCAAAAAATTGAAACGTGTGCTGGGACACATAGTAGAAGTGAAACTTCAACGGACAAGTGGCAAAACGAATCGCAACAAAATTTTAACTTGAATTTTTACGGGCACATTGTTAATGTACTTGTCCAATTTAAAAACCTGTGCGTAAACCTTCAAGTTAAAATTTTGTTGCGATTCTTTTTGCCACTTGTCCGTTGCCATTCGTTTTTCCACTTGTCCGTTGAAGTTTCACTTGTACTATGTGTCCCAGCACACGTTTTGATTTATCGCAGGTTTACTGCAAATTCTGATTTGGTTAGGTTAGGTACATTTTAATGAGAGCATTTTTTATTTAAACATTTTATTTTATCAAACAAAAAACTGAATTCGATCCGGAACCAAAAAACGCATCCAGTCTACTCTAAAATTATGCCGCCTCTCACCACGTCTAGTCTAAATTCATGCCGCTCCTCCAAGCGGCCGTAACGCTTTTTCGTGACAGAAAAATCCTAAGAACCCCGTCTATATACAAATTTCACTTCAAAGAATGCTTCTGAATCTGATTTTTAAATCACGGTAAGGATTTGGCTTGTCTTATAGCAATAGGTAACTCATTCCAGAGATGCTCCCGTATTCCATTTTCCTTGTTATATCCCCCTATTCTATTGTCCTGTTCCATCCCGTCTAACTCATTCTTCCTGTCTGATCGCTCTAACCTCTCCTATAGAGGAGAGGAGATATCTCCTATTCTCCTATGAGAATAGTCTCATCCCAAATGTTGGCAACACGTTGACCTCGTCCCTGGTGTTGCAAACATCTACAGGTGACAGTAACCGCTTTCCATCAGGTAGGCGGTCTGCCTTCCCACTTTCGCAATAAAAAAGTGTGTGTGTGTCTAATTCACACACGGCAGAAGTGAAACTTCAAAAAAGTAGCCTACGAGAGAATGAGATAAATATAGAATAACAGGTGTATTAGGATAACTATAAGGTTTATTAGTTTTAGAATATTTTTATTAAGCTGATGATGGATGTTGGGGTGCGAATGAGTGATCTAGTTGTAAGCACCTTGCTTTATGCAGATGATGCCGTGCTTTTAGCCGAATCGCCATCAGAACTGCAAACACTAGTCACAATGATGAAAGATGACTGTCAGGCGAGAGGCTTACATTTGAATGCGAAGAAAACAAAGGTTATGGTGTTTGAAAGAGAAGAAACCAGAACGAATGCAAGGATAATGGTCGATGATGTTATGCTGGAGCAAGTGAATGAGTTTGTATATCTTGGATGTGCTTTTAGCAGGGATGGAAGGTACACCGCTGATATAGAAAGAAGAGTAAATTTGGGGAATAGTTTGAATGGAGCGTTAGGTAAACTTCTAGGCGCTAAGAACCTCAGCCAGAAGGCCCAGCTCGCCATACACAACGCGGTGCTGGTACCTACGCTCACGTATGGAAGCGAGAGTTGGGTATGGAAGAGAGAGCATGAAAGTAGAGTAAACGCGGTTGAGATGCGAGCACTGCGCAAAATCTGCGGAGTGACGCTCGCGGACCGCGTTCGTAATACCGAAGTAAGAAAGAGAGTTGGTCTGAAACAGAGTGTCGGGGTGAAGGTAAGGAAAGGAATGCTCCGGTGGTTCGGGCATGTGGAAAGAATGCATGATGAAAGAATGACTAAACAGATATACAATGCAAAAGTGGATGGATGCAGAAGTCGTGGAAGGCGACGACACACCTTCCATGAACAAATTGATCGTGTACTAGCGGAGGGTGATGTCAGGAGCCTTAAGAACAGACGAGTGTGCATGACAAGAGTTATGAATGTCAAAGAAGCAAGTGAGGTGTGTAAGAATGGGTCTAAATGGCGCTCTGTTGTTCGTGCCTACCCCGCAAGGGAACTGGCGTGAAGTTATGTATGTATGTATGTTTATTAAGCTCAAAAATTATTTCATATTTTAATGCATAGTATTACATTTAATATATTACATACTCTAGAATATATCTATATATTCAAATTCCATGTTTTCACTTTCATGAAATGACACGAGAGGCTTACGATAACTAAAATAGGAAACAAATGTTTTTTTTATTGCAGGAGATCAGATCGGAGACAGGCAGACGTCCCACTGGATGGAAAGTGGTTACCATCGCCTATGGACATTTGCAACAGCACAATTGTTACAAATGCGCTGCTGCTCTCTTAAGGGACACTGGAACCTGGTCACTAATGCCGGAACACAACTCAAGGTTGTTATGGCGACATACTTTTGACCAGGGGTGGTAGCCATCCAGTCGGTCAAATGCCCTACCACCTGGCTGTGGGTTGTTAAGTCGCGTCTTACGACAGGCCGCCCGGCCGCAGGAAATTGTATTATTTCTCCGTTCCTGCACGGATAAAAAAACTCTAGTTTCAATTTGATTTATGAACTTCAAAACTTCAAAATATTATTATTATTAAATCGACTGCGTCACGCTTTTTCGCCACCATAGAAAATTTCGCTATCGTGGCTAAAAATTTTCACTTCAAAAATACTGCTGAAAACCTAGATACTTCAGGATAAATGCGAATAGATGGTAACCCCAATTTTGAATCACTTTAAATAGCTTACATCAGGTATTGTTTATATTTACGAGTTTGCCGTCATTCTTCTTCAAATAAAAGCTGTATCAAATTATATATAAGCAGTAAAAAAGTCTAATAAAAGTTTATGGGGCGATATAAAGATGGCGGTCGCATGTATCGTGTTAAATCAAATATTATATTATGAGCTTTTGCCCGCTGCTTCGCTCAAGTTAGGCGGTGTTCACATTAGACGTAAGGTGAGCGGCTGTTTGCTTCCAGTTTATAATAGTATATATATATATAATTGCAGCCCATAAATGTCCCACTGCTGGGCTCGGGCCTCCTTCTCACAGGGGAACGGACAGTATACCCACCACGCTTGTCCAAGGCGGCTTGGCAGGTTTGACACAAAGGCTATCTCGATGTGCAGGTTGCATCACGATGTTTTCCTTCACCGTTATTTGCACGTGGTAATTATAACAATATGCACATTAGATCAGAAAACTGACTAAGTGGTGCATGCGTTCCGGCCAGGATCGAACCCGCGCCCTTTGAGTTTGGGACGCGTGCGCTAGCCATTAGGCTACGACGACATCCAGTTTGCCTTCCTATAATTTTGAAATGGAGTGTCCTTACATCGCATAATGTACACAGTTTGCAGCGTTTTGCTTGCCGATTTATTCAACGAGCTGCCGATTAGTAGCGAACAATGCCCGTTTCCGGCGGCGCAGTTCGCTAACTACACCGCAGCGCTACTGCTTTTCGTTCAAAGGGTGGAACTTAAGGACGCATTGTGTTTTTTTTATATCTGTCTTCATTTAATGCTTCCAAAACTGCTATCACTTCGAGAATATCCATGGCATTAAACACAACGACTTCTCTCACAACACCCATATATACTAACCGTTTACCTTCCCTCCGAAGAGTTTGCAAGCGCTTCGCGACTAATACGCTATAAATTCGCTGCTAACTCGACATTGAGTTAGCCAGCCAGCGAACAGCCAGCCGCTTACTATGCGTCTAATGGGGACACGGCCTAATATAGATTTTGTCGACAAAGATAACACGCGTAACGCCACCTAGCGAAAGTGGTACTAACCATAAGAGCAACAAATTAAAATTGTCGTTGTCGTGGCGATGTATTTGTTAGTGACAGAAGCGCCATCTTTTCGGTTATATTTGTCTATCCCCCGGGAAGTATATTTTTCCTAGGTAAAAGGTGTCCTAGACTCTTTGTAGTGCACGTGATCGCCATGCCCCGGGCGGCTAATTCAGAGGGCGGCAAATTCAAGCTTCGCATTGGACCACTGAGACATCCCGTAGTTTAAGTATATAAATTACTTTTCGCGGGTGCGTAGGCATAGGTTTTTTTTATTATTATTATTAATATCTTTACGGACTCGAGTTCCGTACCCTTTTCTACAACTTAATTTCTATGAAAAATTTTAGACTCCATACACGCTTATTGTTTATTTTTGTTACTGTGTGTGACATCAATTTAGTCATTTTTATGTTTTGGTGTACCTTAAGAATAACTTATTATATTAATTTATTCTAATTTTAATACTTAACTTATATTAATGTAGAGTGTATCTGTTACATGCTGGCGTAGGTATAGGTTAAAAAGCACAGACATACGCGTTCGTGGCGACCGGTGCACTGGGCAAGTGAAATCCGCTAACATTTGGCGGCGGATAGCGTGCGTGCGAAAGGACTGAAGCTATATTTGGAAACAAATTAAAATATATGTCCTAACCGTCCACGTATGTTTGTAAAAAAATAGGCTTAACACGGAAAGAGCATCGCTAGTCCGGCCATTGTGGGGTTCTTTCCAGAAGGCTCATGTTCATCAGTGTCTGATGGCTGAAATGATAATGATTGAGGTAGAAATATAAGCGAGCACGGGCGGCATTTATCAATTTTTGCCCCCCCCCTCATCTCAAAAAAAATTAGGATTCGCTGAACGCTGTCGTTAGCATGCGCTAGAATACCGGTGTTAAAAACACAGCGCTAAACGCGGCGAAACAGCACTGAATGCTTTGTTGATAATTTTTGCCCCCCCCCCCCTCATCTCAAAAAAATTTAAGATCCGCTGAACGCAGTCTTTAGCATGCGCCAGAATACCGATGTTAAAAACACAGCGCTAAAGGCGAAACAGCACTGAATGCTTTGGTGACAATTTTTGCCCCCCCCCCCCCTCATCTCAAAAAAAATTAAGATCCGCTGAACGCTGTCGTTAGCATGCGCTAGAATACAGATGTTAAAATCAGCGCTAAACGCGGCGAAACAGCACTGAATGCTTTGGTGTCAATTTTTGCCCCCCCCCCCCTCATCTGAAAAAAATTTAAGATCCGCTGAACGCAGTCTTTAGCATGCGCCAGAATACCGATGTTAAAAACACAGCGCTAAACGCGGCGAAACAGCACTGAATGCTTTGGTGACAATTTACGCCCCCCCCCCCCCTCATCTCAAAAAATTAAGATCCGCTGAACGCTGTCGTTAGCATGCGCTAGAATACCGGTGTTAAAAACACAGCGCTAGACGCGGCGAAACAGCACTGAATGCTTTGGTGACAATTTACGCCCCCCCCCCCCCCTCATCTCAAAAAATTAAGATCCGCTGAACGCTGTCGTTAGCATGCGCCAGAATACCGATGTTAAAAACACAGCGCTAAACGCGGCGAAACAGCACTGAATGCTTTGGTGACAATTTACGCCCCCCCCCCCCCCCCCCCTCATCTCAAAAAATTAAGATCCGCTGAACGCTGTCTTTAGCATGCGCTAGAATACCGGTGTTAAAAACACAGCGCTAGACGCGGCGAAACAGCACTGAATGCTTTGGTGACAATTTACGCCCCCCCCCCCCCCCTCATCTCAAAAAATTAAGATCCGCTGAACGCTGTCGTTGGCATGCGCTAGAATACCGGTGTTAAAAACACAGCGCTAGACGCGGCGAAACAGCACTGAATGCTTTGGTGACAATTTACGCCCCCCCCCCCCCTCATCTCAAAAAATTAAGATCCGCTGAACGCTGTCGTTAGCATGCGCCAGAATACCGATGTTAAAAACACAGCGCTAAACGCGGCGAAACAGCACTGAATGCTTTGGTGACAATTATTGCCCCCCCCCCATCTCAAAAAAATTTAAGATCGGCTGAACGCTGTCGTTAGCATGCGCCAGAATACCAATGTTAAAAACAGCGCTAAACGCGGCGAACCAGCACTGTTGCACAACGTGTGCAGTTTGATCCGATTTAAAAAATAGAATAGCTTACATTTGGACCCGGTAGGTGGCGCTGGAATCGGGTTCTAGAATCCTCTTAATCGGATGCTGTCATGAGCGTACGCATGATAAAACACACTTGTTTTATTTTATGTCTGTTTGCCGCGAAAGCTGAATGAATAGATGCGAACAGCTGAACAGAGCTGAATAAATGTAGTTAGTCCCTTAGTCACAGGTGAATCTGTGCTAAGTTAGTTGACCGACAACAGCGAGAGCAGAAGTAAATAATGATTCGTTGAATGCGAAAATTCGATTGAATTAGCGTTGTGTGCACTGAAAATCAGAGTTGTGTCGGATATTATTCCGACACAGAAATATGCTGAGTGCAAACATTGTTTGCAGAAATTGCGGCGTACAAATTTTAAAAATATGCTTTTTTGTACTTAGTTCGCAGAATTGATTCCCCAAGTTGTGAAACTTGCAACACTATGGATGATTTGTATCAAATATTGATAGAATGTGTCCAGAATGACACTTTTAGACAAAGTTGTGGAGTCAATTTAAGGCTATTAGGTCAAATTAATAGTATTCTAGCAGACCCATCTTCAAATGACGCTAGAATTCTATATAAACTGGTAGATATAAGAAATCAGTGATTAGATACTATTTTTTGTTACCCTACTTAATTGTACTTACCAGGGCAGCATGGTCGCTTAAGCGACAAAGCCCTGTAATTATGAATAAAAAAAAATAAAAAAAATATGCTTTGTGTATAAAAGTGTATAAGGAATGTAATTTCGTCGCTATTTCTTCAAATAAAGTTTTTCTTTCTTTCTTCTTTTCTTTCTTTCTATTCGCTGACACGACGATCTTAGGGCAGAACGGCACAGTGTACTAATGACATCTTAAGGATAAATAGCGTATCCTACAGTCCTGGGGCTCAATTCTACTATTGACATTATCATCTCAATCGTAGGTCTACCGAGTTTCGGTATTCTTTTTTATTTTTTATTGCATGAGTTCAGCAGACGGACAGACGGACGACCTGATGGAAAGCGATTACCATCGCCTATGGACATTTGCAACACGAAAGGTGCTACAAATGCGCTGCTGCTCTCTTCGTGAAGACTCGAACCTTGCCACTAATGAAAACAACTTAAGGTTGTTATGGCGGCATACTCTAAACCAGGGGTGGTAGCCATGCAGATTGGTAAATACCCTACCATCTGGGTCTGGATTGTTTTGTCGCCTGTTACTACAGGCCGCCTGGGCGCAGGAAATTGTATTCTTTCTCCGTTCCTGCACGGATGAGATTTTATTTATGTATTCTGTTAATACATACACACGCCAGTTCCCTTGCGGGGTTGGCACGAACAACAGAGCGCCATTTAGGCCCATCCTTACACACCTCACTTGCTTCTTTGACATTCATAACTCTTGTCATGCACACTCGTCTGTTCTTAAGGCTCCTGACATCACCCTCCGCTAGTACACGATCAATTTGATCATGGAAGGTGTGTCGTGGCCTTCCACGACTTCTGCATCCATCCACTTTTGCATTGTATATCTGTTTAGTCATTCTTTCATCATGCATTCTTTCCACATGCCCGAACCACCGGAGCATTCCTTTCCTCACCTTCACCCCGACACTCAATAAGTATAAGTTTAGTATTAAAATTAGAATAAATTAATATAATAAGTTATTCTTAAGGCACACCAAAACAGAAAAATTACTACATATAATGTCACATACACTAACAAAAATAAACAATAAGCGTGTATGGAGTCTCAAATTTTTCATAGAAATTAAATAGTAAGAAAGGGTACAGAACTCGAGTCCGTAGAGATATTAATAATAATAATAAAAAAAAACTGTCACTTACCGGGAACGTTCCCAAAACGCTGGTGGCGTTGCCACGTTGTATAGCAATGCTTAATCTTTGAGCGAAATCGACGCCAGACTTCTGGCCGCGTGTGACGTCTACTAAACGTTTGGCGACGTCACAGTAGACCTTTAGAGCGTTAGGACCCCACAGACCCAAAGTTTCCACCCCGAATGCCGCAAATGTGTAACCATTTCCAATGGCGGCATATTTGCGGCGCTTGAGGGCCTCCTGTTCGGCTGCAGCAGAACCGGCGATAGTACTTTATTTTATTTAAACATTGGAGCTTGTTAGTCTTATCGCTTACGGCGTATGGTAGACATACCATACCATCTATATGACAAAGCGCTTAGCGTCCACCTTCACCATGCGCACCGCAAAGTTGTGGAAGTCACTGCCGGAGTCTGCTTTTCACGAAACTTGCAAGCTGAGTGTCTAGTCCTGTGTGAATAAGTACTGTCTAGGTAAAGCGTGCTTCTCGTAGACATTGTGCTTAGTGCGAAATTTTCATTGCCTTTAACAAAATTGCGTTAACTACAACATGATCGAGTAGTAATGAAAGACTCGCACTAAGCTTTCATTCTCCGCTCGAGCCCGAGCGAGACAATGGTCAAAAGCAAACCTATTCTATTCTATTTTGTTCGGCGATGGCTGCAACGCTTTAATGTGCGTTGATTTTGCCAATGTCGGAGTGACTTTGGGAGTGACTATATAAATATGACAGGTCTATCTATCTTTGTTGTTGATGGCTCCAACGCCTTTGGCATTGATTTTGCCGATGTCATAGTAAAAGAGGCAAAAAAATGACAGGTGCTTGGTAATCAGAAATTAATTTATAATGACGTTTGAACGGTGGAGAACGTTTTCTGATGACTTGAGGACAACACAAAACATTTAATTGTATTAGACTAACTACGTTATAAATAAATATTGTTAGTATATAAAACGCGAACCTATATTGTAATAAAAAACTATATCAAAAAGCAAAAAAGACACCTAACGCCATCTAGTAGGATTTAGAAGCTATTTAAAGTTACACTTTTACTGGCTCATTCCATTCCTATGTAATGTTCTTCTTTATGGTAATGATAGCACAAAGGATTTGTGCTACTAGATGGCAGAGCCCCCGTTGTGCACATTCGTTGAAGATTGTTTTGAACCTATTTGGAACATAATAATATGATTTTATTCTAGTTTCGCTATTCACCGCTTGCAGTCATAGCGCTAGTACTGTCATATTTATAGCGCCATCTATCGACGTTAAGTTGGACTGTGAATTCAAACGTAATATTTGTAAGTTCTTACTATTACCGCTAGATGACATTTTCTTAAATATATGTTTAATAAGGTTCCGTAACGTGGTTTACGTATACCAACCACAACTTGCCAATTGTTTAGAAAGCAACAATAAAAGTTTGACTTTCTTATAGTTTTTATAAGCGATTTAGATGTACATAGCGCTTAGATATAAATTTAAGGCTATGTAACCTGTGTAATACAATACAAACAGGATTTAGCAAAGAATTACACTAATTAATTATGTTTAAATGTCTCAAACAACTTAAGCCACTTCTAAAGTTAGATATTACAGTAGAAAATACTTTTTACCTTCCATGATCAAATTGATCGTGTACTTAGCAGAAGGTGATGTTAGGAGCCTTAAGAACAGACGAGCGTGCATGACAAGAGCTATGGATGTCAAAGAATCAAGTGAGGTGTGTAAGAATAAGCCTGAATGGCGCTCTGTTGTTCGTGCCTACCCCGCAAAGGAACTGGCGTGAAGTTATGTATGTATGTAAAATACTTTTTATTAATCATCTAAAAACATATATTATCACACCTGTTTCCCGGGGATAGGCAGAGATTATAGATCTCCACTTGCGACGATCCTGACAAACAACTTTCACTTCATCTACTTCCATTAGCTTCTTCATATATGCACGTTTATTTGGTATGCTTTTTATCTGATCTCTTTTTAACATTTCTGCTATATGGTCATGGTGTGTACGTCGTGGTCTATCAGTACTAACTCTACCTTTCACAATACTGTCATACACTTTTTTTGTGATTCTCTTTTCATCCATCCTCTCTACATGCCCAAACCACCTTAACATTCCTTTTTCAACTCTTATTACATCTTCTTTCAATCCACAACGTTCCCTTATTACACTGAAGGGTGAGCCCCGATAGGGTGGAGGAGCGAGATGGAATGCTCCTCCGTCTTAAAGGAAGATCTTCCAGCGAGGCTAATGTTGTTACTCGCAGGCCTAGGCCCATCTGTTATAGTTGAAATTTTGTATATATTCTTTGTTTGTTTCGGGAAACGTTTGTGACATCAATTATTGCACAGCGCCATCTATTGGCTTGTAAGTGTTCCACTACAACACTATTCCATATCATATCATTCATGCTGGAAATTTTAGTTAAATTGTGTCTTTAAGTACATACATATGTATGTATGTGTGTATCTAAAGACAATTTAACTAAAATTTTGTCCAAAAATTGATTTTGTAAGACAAAACAGGGGTCATTCAATAAATAAAAAAACCCTAGTGAGCAATAAATTATTAAGAAAATATTTGACTTGGCTAAAATTTAACCAATACTATCAAGTAGAAAGACGTGGTAGCTTAGTAGTTACAGCACTCGCGTCTCAAATTCAGACGGAGCGGATTCGAATTCTGGCCGGAAAGCATGCCCTGTTTAGGCAGTTTTCTGACCTTTCTTTTATTGCATGAGTTCAGCACAGGCAGACGGCCCACTTGATGGACAGCGGTTAAAATCGCCTATGGACATTTGCAACACCAAAGGTGCAATAAATACGTTGATTCTCTCTTAAGGGAGACTGGAACCTGGCCTCTAATGCCGGAACTCAACTCAAGGTTGTTATGGCGGCATCTTTAGACCAGGGGTGGTAGCCATCCAGTTTTGTAGCCTCTTACGACAGGCCGCCCGGCCGCAGGAAATTGTATTCTTTCTCCGTTCCTGCACGAATAAAATGATACGTATGACCTTTTGTGCATATTGTTACAATTATCCCATGCTGACGGTGAATAAAAAACATCGTGATGAAACCTGCACACCGAAATAATTCATGTGTTCAACCCGTTAAACCGCCTTGGTCAGGCGTGGCAGGTATACTGTCCGTTCCCTTATAAATGAGAAGTCAGAGCTTAGCTGTGGGACATTTATGAGCTTTTGTTATTATTATCAAGAAGAATCACGTACGTGTACTGCGTATTGAGTGCGGGGCGAGGCGGAAAACACGCGTCATCGGCGGATGCGCGACTCGAAGGTGGGTAGAGACGTGAGACGTGGCTGACGGTTGTGTGCCTATTGTAATTTTACAATATAAAAGCAAATTAAGTCGTGGGCGGCTATTATTATATTATAAGTCGATAGGCGCTTTACCTTTCGGCAAAAGTACTTTATTATAAGTTAAGGTTAGGTATATTAAAATTTGTCGTAAACCTTTTAAGCCAGTTAGCGTTTACATTAAAGTATTTTTAAACCATAACGCACAGACTCCAGGGTGGTATCCTCATACCTTATTTAACATTCCTAAGTAGGGTTGCCAGTGGCAAGAAAATAACAAAATACCGAACTGAGAATTTGAACTTTTTTTTCTAATAAATGGAAAGATATTATATAAGTTTTATAACAGACTATTTTTTACGCTATAATTAAAAAGTTATATCAAATCAAAAATGAATGTTTGAAACCTAAGTACCTGAGGACCAAAAACACACCGGGCGCGCGTGTGACGTCACTAAGATATTTTCTTAAACTCGTCGTAGCTTCGTAACACACGCTACTATAGCGCGCTCGACGTGTTATCAGTCCTCGGGGTACTTCGGATTCAAAAATTGACTTTTTATGTTGATATAACTTCTTAATTATAGCGAAAACAAATAAATTAAAACTAGGTTGTTATAAAACTTATATAAAATCGTATTATTTATAAAAAATGAACCTTGAACTTAAACTAATATAAGTTGAACTATTTAATATTGAAATTGTTTAACTTGAGGTTATTATTTAAATTTTATGTATAATTAATATGATAATGTAAGGAAAGGTTATTTATTACTAAAATCTTTTATTGATTATAAAATATACGCTCGCGGACCGCGTTCGTAATACCGAAGTAAGAAAAAGAGTTGGTCTGAAAGAAAGTGTCGGGGTTAAGGTAAGGAAAGGAATGCTCCGGTGGTTCGGGCATGTGGAAAGAATGCATGATGAAAGAATGACTAAACAGATATACAATGCAAAAGTGGATGGATGCGGAAGTCGTGGAAGGCCACGACACACCTTCCATGATCAAATTGATCGTGTACTAGCGGAGGGTGATGTCAGGAGCCTTAAGAACAGACGAGCGTGCATGACAAGAGTTATGAATGTCAAAGAAGCAAGTGAGGTGTGTAAGAATGGGCCTAAATGGCGCTCTGTTGTTCGTGCCTACCCCGCAAGGGAACTGGCGTGAAGTTATGTATGTATGTATTATAAAATATATTTTATTTTTAGTTACAATTCTTGAGCCTATGTACATTAGAATTTTGTGTAGGTATGTACATTATTAGTAACATTATTTAATCTAATTACCGAAATACGGCTAGCTCTGTGGGTTACAGTGAGAGAGGAGCCTGCCTACCGCTGCCGTATCTGTGAGAGAAATGGAAGCCAGACAGACTGGCGCCGTAACGCGTTACGTAACGAAGCGGTTTACCCTACCATAAGAAGTTATTACTTCAAAAAATACAGTAGAACCTCTTTAAGTCGAACTTGATGGGAGAAGCCAAAAATTCGAGTTATAGAGTTTTCGACTTATGGAGGATTTCGAGTTAAGCGTATTTTGTAAGGGAACAATCGACTTGTAGAGGTTAAGATTTATTCAAATAATCGAGTTGTAAAATCAAATATTGCTGTGTTAGAGATACACAGGTCTAATTTATTTTTTCGAGTTGTATAGGGAAAATAAGTACTAATTTTGCCTATAGGGAGTCACTAATTATTTCGAGTTATAGAGAGTTCAGATTTCGAGCAATGGAGGTTTTGGGGTTTGAGGGGAAGGGGACACAATTTGTTTTCAAGTGTGGTTACTGTAATTAAATACCTAATTGTGTGTAAAAATGTATAAAGTGCTTGTAAGTTCACAAAAAGAATGATAACCATTTGTTAAAAACGTAATTCTTAACACACCCTGCAATCACAGTTGGCTCTATAAGTTTGGTTCTTGGTTTTATAGTAAGTAGATTAAAACTCCTAATCAATTTGGATTATTTACTAGACTCTTCCCCGCGGCTACGTATAGTAGGAAGCTCTGTTTTAGTTATATACATAATATCTTAATTCCGTTCTTTGTATATCGTAAGCGCAGCCCCGGGCAAAAGGTATTACATATATATATTAAGACCGTATCAAATTGAGGTCCTTCTCTGTCTACCTTAATGGAAACCAGGCGTAATAATGTATTTAGTCCTCAAGGATGGTTAGGAAATCTCGAAACATCATTTTCCCTATACCTCCGCTTGGTTCGTATTTCCACCAAGCATGCAGCAAAAGATGTATGTTATGATCGTAGCAAATGGAAATTCATCTCTGACTCAAAGCCCTCGAAGATCTCCAGAAAATCTTGAAATAAACATTCCCTACATATCCCCGGGAACTGGCAACACCGCTCCCGTCTGTAGAGTGTGTAGAGCCACCCGTTTAGTGCCCAACCCGCCGGGCGCCGCGGCAGTCGCACCGCTATCCGCTTTCCGCTTCGCTATCTAAACCGCAAAAAAAACCGCTAAAAACCTTTCTTTTTTCTCTCTAAACTATATCAAAAACCCGTGACCAATTTCATAAAGAATTAGATATTTTTATATAACAATATATATATTTTAGAAGTAGATTTTACAAATGTAGCATGTAGTGTTTATTATTGTGGGATCGTTTGTTTGTATGTAAGTATTATTCAGTTACGATAAAAGAACGGGAATAAAATATGCAGTTTTCTTTTACAATTTTGTCTTATTAAGAAAAAAAAATATTTATACATTTTCTCAGATATGTATTAGAAACTATACCATAAATAATGTAATACAATAGAAGAAAACTTAACTTATTTATAATTTTTTAATTGCCAGGTGGTAGAGTATTTGCTCGACTGGATGGCGACCACCCCTGGTCTAGAGTATGCCGCCATAACAATCTTGTATTGTGTTCCGGCATTAGTGACCAGGTTCCAGTCTCCTTTAAGAGAGCAGCAGCGCATTTGTAGCACCTTTGGTGTTGCAAATGTCCATAGGCGATGGTAACCGCTTTCCACTAAGTAGGCCGTCTGCCTGTCTGCTGAACTACTGCAATAAAAAAAAAATGTATTCTACCCATAGTCCCTCAAGACTATAAGTGGAATACTGAGCTTAGATCACCGTCTTCTATGGGTAAGGTGCCCAGAAGGCTGACTACGTTCCCTCGCTGGATCGCCATACTGATCCGTTGCCCGAGGTAGGCACCAGCCCTCTGATCACCTAAAGAGTCAATGAGTCGTTTGATAGATCTTTGTAGAGGCTCATGGCCTAAGGACCACACGGTCCAAACATTTCAACAGCAAATCCAGAAAATTATCCGTTCAGGAATGGAGAAAGAATACAATTACCTACGGCCAAGCGGCCTGTAAGAGGCGACAAAATAACCCACAGCTAGGTGGTGGGGTGTTTATCCTTCTGGATGGCTACCACCCCTGGTCTAGTATGCTGTCATAACAACCTTGAGCTGTGTTCCGGCATCAGTGGCCAGTTTCTCCTACAAGGCCGGCAGCATATTGGCAGGACCTCTGGTATTGGTAATGTCCTTAGGCGACGCTAACTACTTTACATCACAGTTGGGTCGACAGCCTGTCTGCTGTGCTTAGCAATAAAAAAATGCCTTCAACAAGTTGTCAGTATAAGAAACTTAGCAAATTGGCACACCCGAAGAGGGGTTGAATTCATTGATAATTAACTAATTTAACTAAAGTAACTAATTTAACTAAACTAACTAATTTAACTAAACTAACTAATTTAACTAAACTAACTAATTTAACTAAACTAACTAATTTAACTAAACTAACTAATTTAACTAAACTAACTAATTTAACTAAACTAACTAATTTAACTAAACTAACTAATTTAACTAAACTAACTAATTTAACTAAACTAACTAATTTAACTAAACTAACTAATTTAACTAAAAACGTTATGAATGACAAGACTTCGTTACATTATCGTTTGGAATTTTTAGATCATATTTTATAGAAAACTACCGGCCCGGTAGACGTTGTCCTGCTATGAAAAAATTCAAATCTAGGACCCCAGCGCAACCTACCGGTTCCAATTGTGGATTTAAACCGTCCGGGGACCCACTCAAACACACAAAAACAAAATCACCAAAATCGGTCCAGGCGATTAGGAGGAGTTTAGAACCCGATCTCAGCGTCACCTACAGGTTCCAACGGGATAAAAAGTATCCTATGTCCGCCTCTTGGTTCTAAGCTACCTCCCCACCAATTTTCAGCCAAATCGGTACAGCCGTTCTTGAGTTATAAATAGTGTAACTAACACGACTTTCTTTTATATATATAGATATTATATTTAAAGTTCCACATGTTTTATCCGTGCAGGAACGGAGAAAGAATACAATTTCCTGCGGCCGGGCGGCCTGTCGTAAGAGGCGACTTTACAACCCACAGCCAGGTGGTAGGGCAATTGCCCGACTGGATGGCTACCACCCCTGGTCTAAAGTATGTCACCATAACAACCTTGAGTTGTGTTCCGGCATTAGTGACCAGGTTCCAGTCTCCCTTAAGAGAGCAGCATTGCATTTGTAGCAACTTTGCTGTTGCAAATGTCCATAGGCGATGGTAACCGCTTTCCATCAAGTGGGCCGTCTGCCTGTCTGCTGATCTCCCGCAATAAAAAAAAATAAAAAAAAAGTGTCAAAAAATAAATCGAACAGAGTAAAAAAAAACTGTGACTACCGTCTATATACAATTGAGAGATTTAAAATTATAATCTACACAATTACTGTATCATACTAGAGATAAATATTGTTACATATAATTTATGGTAAATTATAGAAAACTACTCTATACAAAACAGGCGCTAATCACAGAATAAATAGAAACATAACAAAACTATTATTCAATTAAAGAAATAAGAGGGTACATTTTAAAATTAGTTATTAACCTTAAAAGGAACATGACAAGAACAAACATACAGATAACTAAATATAACAGAACATTGCATATTTTGCTATTATAAACACCCAGACCATAGCAAGTTACAGAAAGTTCGTTTTTCCGAAATTTGCCATGCCAGGAATCGAATCCGGAGCCTTTGCGTTCCAGCGCTTTCGGCCGGCTAAGACTTTGCCCGCTCAACCACCGAGGCCGTCGTAATTGTGGAAATATGTTTGTTTTATGCTTCTTAGTCACTCTTTATGCTGGTTTTTTTTATTGCAGGAGATCAGCAGACAGGCAGACGGCCCACTTGATGAAAAGCGGTTACCATCGCCTATGGACATTTGCAACACCAAAGTTGCTACAAATGCGCTGCTGCTCTCTTAAGGGAGACTGGAACCTGGTCACTAATGCCGGAACACAACTCAAGGTTGTTATGGCGACATACTTTAGACCAGGGGTGGTAGCCATCCAGTCGGGCAAATACCCTACCACCTGGCTGTGGGTTGTTAAGTCGCCTCTTACGACAGGCCGCCCGGCCTCAGGAAATTGTATTCTTTCTCCGTTCCTGCACGGATATTTTGGATTTTTTGATAGAAACCTCTCAACGGAAGCTAGAAAACATCAATGTCAATTTTTCTTATTATATATATATATATATATACATACATACATAACTTCACGCCAGTTCCCTTGCGGGGTAGGCACGAACAACAGAGCGCCATTTAGGCTTATTCTTACATACCTCACTTGCTTCTTTGACATTCATAACTCTTGTCATGCACGCTCGTCTGTTCTTAAGGCTCCTGACATCACCTTCTGCTAGTACACGATCAATTTGATCATGGAAGGTGTGTCGTGGCCTATATATATATATATATATATATATATATATATATATATATATATATATATATATATATATATATATATATATATATATATATATATAATATATACATACATAACTTCACGCCAGTTCCCTTGCGGGGTAGGCACGAACAACAGAGCGCCATTTAGGTCCATTCTTACACACCTCACTTGCTTCTTTGACATTCATAACTCTTGTCATGCACGCTCGTCTGTTCTTAAGGCTCCTGACATCATCCTCCGCTAGTACACGATCAATTTGATCATGGAAGGTGTGTCGTGGCCTTCCACGACTTCTGCATCCATCCACTTTTGCATTGTATATCTGTTTAGTCATTCTTTCATCATGCATGGATGCATATATATATATATATATATATATATATATATATATATATATATATATATATATATATATATATAAAATCAATTGCTGTTCGTCTCACTAAAACTCGAGATCGACTGGGCTGATTTGGCTAATTTTGGTTTTGTATTATTTGTAGAAGTCTAGGGAAGGTTTAAAAGTGAGTAAATATTATAAAAAAAATTGCTTGGAATATAGTTAAAACAACAATTTCGCTTTCCCTTAGAAACTATTCCTACCTGTCAAACATTTGATGTTCGTTCCGTCGTTTAGAAATCATTTAAATTTAAAAGTCGTTCAGAAAACAAATTAAATTTAAAAGTGAAGTTTTTTTTTCATTTTTTGGTTTTGAATGTCGAACGTTTGATATTCGTGCCGGTTAAGTTCTGATCACATTTTTTACTAAAGCTGAAACGTTCTGCAATTATCATTCAGCTTTTTTATTTATTGATTCTGAGGCGGTACGAAGTTTGCTGGGTCAGTTAGTATATTACAATTTTATCTTCTGCTTCTAAAATGGCTGAAAAACTGCAAAAATTTCACATTTTCTGCCCGATTTTGATGAACTTTCTGCTATATCTTCGGAACCCAGGGTATATAATAGCAACAAAATGTATATGAAACAATTTTGCTGAATTTCAAGCAAATAGAATCATCAAAATTGCTTCAGAAACAAAAAGTTATGGTTGAACATATATCTCTAATATTATAAAGCGGAAGAGTTTGTTTGTTTGTTTAAACGCGCTAATCTCAGGAACCGCTGGTCCGATTTGAAAAATTCTTTCAGTGTTGAATAGTACATTTATCGAGGAAGGCTATATAGGCTATATTGTATTTTCAAAAAATTAGGGATCCTTACTAAAAGTCCAATAATGTAACCCAAGGTGTAAAAAAATGACCCAAAAAACTCCTTACACGGCGTGCGCTGCGAAAACTATTGATTATAGAACAAAACAATGTACCACCACTTTGCAGAACATATAATTGTCTACAAAAAATATCGCGTAACCATATGTCTAACTATTGTAGTTATCTCACAATAAGTAGTTTCTTTTATTTTTAAAATAATTAAAATGCCGTCGCTTCAAAAACTCTTTATTTTGTACCTTGGTGTTAATCCTTATCAAAATAAATTACTCCATATTCAAGACGAATTCAATACCTTTCTAGAACTTTTTGAATTATTCAATTCGGACGTTTCATTTAAAAGATATCGCGATATTTAAAATGTAAGTATTAGTGTTGTAGTCAAATATACTAATATTGTTTGATTGAACCCGCCAATCTCAGGAAGTACTGGTCTGATTTGAAAAATTCTTTCAGTGTTGGATAGCCCATTTATCGAGGAAGGCTATAGGCTATATATCATCACGATAAAACCAATAGGAGCGGAGCACCAATAAAGAATGTTTTAAAATCAGAGCGTTTTGAAAGCAAATTCCACGCGGACGACGTCGCGGGCACAGCTAGTAAAAACATATATATGTACAGACGAATTGTGAAACTCCTCCTTTCGGAAGTCGGTTAAAAATCATAAAAGCGGCATCTATTCTTAAAAACCTAATAAAAATTTATATAGACTTTGTTAACAATATTAAAACGTGGCCAAAGCAAGCAATATAAATTTCAATATACATAAAATTGTTATGTACGAACGTCAATCTGTCCGACATTGTCTCGAGTGTTTGTAAACACCGGTCGAGAGCACTCCTGAAGCTCTCTTTGCAAGCTCGTGAAATTACGACCGTGATTCTTTTGGGGTAGGTAGTAAATAGAAGAAATGTACCTTTTTTACCAACTTCAAAAACAATGCGAGAAGAATATCAACTCTTCGTGTAAATATTTATGTGTTTAAAAAAATGTATAGGGTGAACTCGTAATATTTTCGGAAGTTTATTAAATACAGCTAGTATTTGCCTGCGACTTCGTCCGCGTGGAATAGTTTAAAAAAAGTTTGGTCTTAGCATGATGATATAGCCTATAACCTTCCTCGATAAATGGAATATGTAACACTGAAAGAATTTTTCAAATCAGACCAGTAATTGCTGAGATTAGCGCGTTCAAGCAAACAAACTCTTCAGCTTTATATGCGTTAGCTTGAACGCGCTAATCTCAGGAATTACTGCTCTGATTTGAAAAATTCTTTCAATGTTAGATAGTCCATTTATCGAGAAAGGCTGTATATTATCACGCTAAGACCAATAGGAGCGGAGCACCAATTAAGAATGTTTCAAAATGGGCGTGGTTTTTAACTTACTTTTTTAAAACTATTCCACGCGGACGAAATCGCGGGCAGAAGCTAGTATAAGTATAAGATGATATACGCCATACAGCAGCTACTTTTGTGCATAATGGCCATTTTTGAAGATCAAATACAGACTGTGCTGATCCCGTCTATTCTGAACAACTACATGTGTTTAGTCAAAACTTTTTAACTTAAAATTAGCAAGTTAAGGTAGTAGTGGGTCAGTCACGTCTGTCGCAGGATCGACGGCCATTGTAACCGTATCCTGGGGCACAATTCTACTATTTCTGTATCTTGGTGTTGTGAAGATATTTAATGTAAACAACCCACAGCTAGGTGGTAGGGTGTTTTCCCGACTGGATGGCTACCACCTCTAGTCTAGAGTATACCGCCGTAACAATCTAGAGTTGTGTTCTGGCATTAGTGGCTAGGTTGAAGGGAGCAGCGCATTTGTAGCACCTTTGGTGTTGCAAATGTTCATAGGCGACGGTAACCGCTTTCCATCAAGTAGGCCGTCTAACTGTCTGCTGGACTCATGAAAAAAAAAATAATGTAGGATTCCATTCGATAGAGTTACCAATTTGTATTCTACTAAATTCACAATATTCTCTCGATATCGTCGCAGCAGAATAATAATAGAAAAAATTATATTACCGCCAGGAGAAATAGCGGAATCCGAAAATAATTTTGAAAGCTAACAACATTTTAAACATTCTTTCCGCGGGTTCTCGCTTAGAAATATTTTATATAGATAGAGTGGCGTGCCACGGGGATGCCATTGGAATTAACAGAATACCGAAATCAGATCTACGATTGAGACGATAGTGTCCAGAGATTTTGACGAGGTAGTAATAGCAGAGTTAGGCTACTGGAGTGGAGACCACGTCTCTATAAACATAGCGTAATACGCCCTCCAGTGGACCGAAGACCTGCTTAGGTTCTCGGCAGAGGCTGGACTGGGAAAGCGGGAGACGAGGATATGTGGCGTAGACTTGGGGAAGCCTACGTCCAGCAGTGGATATCGATTGCCTGAATTTTTTTTTTGCGTTCAATTAAAGTGTTTATGCATTTAAAATCAACATAAGCAAATCCTCATGGAAATTCTAGTTAAGATTCCAAGTAGCATAATAAATCGATTTCCAAGCTAACTTGCCCTTTGATAAATACTTCACTTTTTCACAGCATTAAGCGATTCATTGAAATTGCAAAGTTGCCTGTGAATGGCCGAAATTACTCAAGTTCAGATGGTAGGTAAATTGATTTTATGTCGTAATTTTATTATGTTGACTGACAGCGATGGTAGAACGTGTACTTTAGGAGAGATGTATTATGAGTCTAACTAATTGTTCTTTTATCTTATCCCAATTATTTGTGGTTATGATATTGTTACGAGTTTAGCGGAACTCGAATTAAAATGCCCTTAGAATTACTATAGAGTTTATTAGAACTATAATATACAGACACGTGTAACACAGGTACAAATATAACCGAACACAACAAGTCCAAACGTAATGCAGAAGGTCGTAATTCAATAAAACGCGCAAAGTCCGTCACTATTAGATCCCCGACACACGACTCGCTTTGATCGTGGTTCTCGTTCGACTGCCCCCCCTCTCTCCATCGGGCCCTGGTTTTATACCTCACAAATACAAATATGCCCGTCCGGCAAGCGTTGACATAATTTCCTAGAATCAGCTTGTACTCATAATCCGTAACACCTGGCTAATGACAATAGGCTGTGCTCCACAATAAGTAAACAAAAGAAGACGATCATAAAATAATTACGATTAGTTAAAAAAAACAATACACATGGCACTAGATAGGACAATATATATAAGTATAGATATAAGGCCCACACTGCACATGCGCTTCCTCATAACACCAGCATCTAACAGATACACTCTACATTAGTATAAGTTTAGTATTAAAACTAGAATAAATTAATATAATAAGATATTCGTAAGACACATACACCTCAACACAAAAATCAATAAATTAATGTCACACCCAAGAGCCAAAATAAATAATAAGCGTGTTAAATTAAAAAAAAAAATCTAGAAATTAAGTTGTAAAAAAGGGTACGGAACTGGAGTCCGTAGAGTTGTTAATAATAATAGAGTAGAATAGAATAGAATATACTTTATTGTGCAAAAATGCAACATAAAATCAAGAACATTAATGTACAATCGGCGGTCCTATCGCCCATGGCGATTTCTTCCAGATAGCCTTTGGATGGAATATAGAAGGACAACAAAAGTCGGTAGTTGCTAAACCAGCACTTTTACAATAATTTAGTTTATTCATAATAAATATTCATAATAGGCCCGCTTACTTCAAATTAACAGCCATATGGCATTTTGGATAATTAAGTTTTGTTTATTTGTTCCAAAATTCACACATTTCTTACGATGTTGTCAATTCTGGAAGCATCCAATAATTTTACAGACACTTGACGACATCGTGAAAAATACTCTCATCAACGTTTTGAACATTGACCTACAAGAACGCATCTGGGCCCAAGCCTCGCTACCAGTGAGGTTTGGTGGTCTGGGTGTACGCAAAATTTCGAGTGTGGCCCTTCCAGCATTCCTGTCTTCAGTACATAGCACCAAAAAAATCGTTCGAGACATACTTCGTGTAGATTTGGAGCCATCACTATCAACTGAAGCCAGGAATGCTTGGCTGGTGGCTTGTCCGGGTAGCAGTCTGCCCACTGTCCCCTCTATACAGGGGTCCTGGGACGGACCGATCTGCGAACTGTCACGTAAAAAGTTATTGGAAACGTCAACTAGTTCTGCAGATCGAGCCCGTCTTTTAGCTACCTCTGTATGGGAATCAAGACTTTGGTTGCAGGCCCTACCATCACCATCTATAGGGACGTTAATGGATGCAGCCACATTCAGGTCAGCAATCTGCCTTCGTCTTGGGGCAAATTGCTGCGAGCCACACAACTGTCGCTGCGGCCGGGCCGTCGACCGGCTTGGCCACCATGGCCTATCGTGTGGCAGAAGCGCAGGCAGAATTCCGCGACATGCCGGCCTCAACGATATAATACGTCGGGCTCTTGTCAGCGCCGACGTGCCAGCCGTTCTCGAACCGAACGGCCTGGTCCGCGACGATGGCAAGAGACCCGACGGTATGACTTTAATACCCTGGACCTTGGGAAGGCCGCTTGTGTGGGACGTTACCTGTGTCGACACACTGGCGCCTTCTCATCTCCAGGAGTCCAAAGTTGGGGCTGGTCGCACTGCCACTTCTGCCGAAAATCTCAAACGGCTAAAATATGCAAACCTTGGAACAGGTTACATATTTGAGCCGTTTGGGGTGGAGACTTTGGGCCCATGGGGGCCAAGTGCCCACAAATTATTTAAAAATATTAAAAAACGTCTGGTCGATACAACAAGAGACCGGAAGGCTGGAGCTTACCTCGCTCAAAGGATTAGCCTCTGTATCCAGCGAGGCAATGCTGCCAGCCTTCTAGGTACAATGCCCAGCGACAGTGGTCTGGTGGGGCTGGACGGGCCTTGATACAGGTTTTTTTTTTAATTTTATTTTTAAGCTAGGTTTATTTATATTATGGATTATGCCCTCCTTTTTTATTTAGTTCTAGTTTTTAATTTTAGGTTTATTTTTCATACTGTAGTTTAGTATACTTTAGACCAGGGGTGGTAGCCATCCAGTCGGGCAAGTGCCCTACCTACCACCTGGCTGTGGGTTGTTAAGTCGCCTCTTACGACAGGCCGCCCGGCCGCAGGAAATTGTATTCTTTCTCCGTTCCTGCACGGATTGCCGCGTTACTGTAGTGACTCAGGGATGTTTGCGGCAGAACGCATCCATTATTTCCTCAGCTCTCCTATGTGGTTGTTCAGAATAGACGGGATCAGCATAGAGTCTGTATTTGCTCTTCAAAAACGGCCACGATGCGCAAAAGTATCTACTATATGGCGCCTATGTTACGAGTTCAACCTATAAATTTGTACGAAAAGTCTCTTAAGAAAACTTTATTGAACAAAATTTATTATAAGTAAATGAATATGAAAATGACAAAGATATGGCTATTCATATTTTGTAACTAGACATATAATTTTATTACAATTTTTTATATAAAAAAAGAACTAATTTCGTTGTAATATTCTGACATGTATTCGGACATTGCACGCCTAATAAGGCAAAATGTATTGAAACAACGCATATTGTAACATCTTGTATAAATACATTTAAGCAATACATTCATTCGTCTATTCTATCTTGCTATAGTGAGTAATGACTAGATGCGCGCCAGTTCCAACAGCATATTCCGGACTGTGCCGGAACGGGTCCCATGGGTTACCTCTCCACAGAGAGGGAGGTACCTTGCTGAGTCCCCACACATGCCGGCGATCGACTCTGTTAGCTGCGCTATCTTCAGTGGCTAACTCTCATCGCTTTGACCTGGTAGTATGCAAAATATATTTCCCGCGCCTGAAAAAAAGCACTGAGTTTTCGATTCCCCCCGATCGATGATGTGGTTCACCCTGCTCCCCAGGGTGTTCTTAGTAAGCTGCGCACGAGAGCGTCACAGTGCAGTAAGTAACTCTGTTCTAGATTCCGTGATGTCCGAATAACGTGCGAGTATAGGGCGCAGGTCAGGTTTAGAGGGTAGTTTGTAGTCTACGAGAGTCCCACAGACGCCTTAATCGCTGCATTAGGTCATCCCCCATATGGCCCAGTTACGGTGTCCAGAAACCACCGGGTCTGCGGGCAGGCGATAGCCATTCCCGCGGCCTTGGCTATAGACGATTAGAGGAAACACGGGAGTAGGTATTCCGGCAACAGGCCGGCGTGTCTTCACACGCCTTCACCATAATCGCCACACGGGGAGATGTCCATAAGTGGATTTGTTCTCGTCAAAAAACCCAGCCGCCAAATAAGCGTGTTACTTTTAGTCCTTTATTTATTTTACTTTTACTAACAATTAGTTTTTTATAACTAACTAACGCAACATGGACGCAAGTCTGAGATAAATAAATCGTTTATATAATACTAGTACGGTAAGTTGGTTTTTACAAACGAGTTTGTAAAAACCAAGATAACAAACAATCCCACAAATCTTTTAAAAACCATTTTCAGATTAGAAATAAAGTGATCCAACGTTTAACTTTACATCCCTGAGACAAGAATTATAAATCAAGAAAGACGTGAAAAGACTGAATACGGTTTAATGGGATCAAGATGGTGAATATCAGCGAAATTGAATGATAACGAAGGTTTATACTATAACGTATATAAATTAGTGTATTGTGTAGATAAAAATATAGGAATAATTCAATTAAATAATTGGATTGTAGTGACGTGAACCAATTATTATTCAATTGATGTGGACTTTTAATTTAAATTTAGAATTATACTGATGAACTTTGAAATTATTCTGTTACAAAAAAAAAACAAATTCGGTTTTTAAACTTTAATAATGATGAAATTTTAAAATTAATGTTATATTGATGTGGACTGTTAATTTGAATTTGGAATTATAGTGGTGTGACCTTTGAAATTGTTCTATTAGAAAAAAAAACAATTGGCACTGAAATTATACTTTAATATATATGACATTTTAAAAAGGTTTAAAAAACAGTGATTTTATTGTTTATTTGTCCGACATTTTATGTTTATTTATTAGTGCAAAAGTTAATTATTGAAAATTAAGGTGAATTAATTTAATTAAAGGGTTAGAAATTAAAAAGACTCATATCAAAAATCAGAACAAAACATATTATTTAAATTAAGTCAATTTGGTTTTTCTTTAAAATTAAATTTACATAAATCGATATACTTTGTAAATAGAAAGGATAAAATATCAAATGAAAATTAGTAGCTCTATTTGTTTCTAGAACTTGATGTACACATATACTAATGAACTATTGACTAAATTTAAATGTCTAGTAATTCCCTAAATTCAGAGTGAAAGTTCTAATATTTAATGAACTTCAATATCATACGATCTGTGCAAGTGTTTAATCTATTTTCGACTTATTACAATCAAAATAAGGACTAAAACTGAATGTACGGGTGTAAGAAGGATTGCTATATTAAATAAATTATATATTTTTTAAATTTGGAACATATAAAAGTGCCATATTTGATCAATATAAATTATTACCAGCAATAAAAATGTGCTAAAATCGAGTAATATTCCAACCTTGACTCTTTTGAGTGCTGAGTGATTTTAAGCCTAACTGTTGAGGAAATACGGTCTAAAAATGAATGTACCGGTGAAAGGGGGACCCGCTCCGACGGTGGCCGTCGTGCCGTTGCCCGAAAGCGAGATGGATGCCCTACTCCTCGGCAGGACAGCGGTGAGGAACTTTGATCAGTACGTGAAAAATGTATGTATTTATGTTAATCTCTTACTAACACGAAGACTATAATTGGATGGTTATCTTTTATTTACATTTTATTTGTATTTAAGGTCCTGGGGCTTTGAGTTTAGTATTCTATTCGGGTGCGCTTTAGATATCCGATACCTGAATTTTAAATAGTGGGAGGGAGAGAGGGATAATCTCACTTATTTTTTTCACTAATATTGGACTTATATCATAGGTCCAAAATTGAGAAATGCTATCAAAATTTAAAAGGAAGCCAGCAGTCAAAGTAAAAATGTTCGAAACAGTCCAAAAATACGGACCAATGTCCACAAGAGGAGAGCGACGCGAGCGTGCCGTGGCGGCGGCTGGCGAGTGTTACAACCGACTATAACCGTCGTTTAAATTGTTATCAATGAATAAATAGTGTTTATTTTTTTATTTATTTTTTATTCTTTACATACATACATAACTTCACGCCAGTTCCCTCGCGGGGTAGGCACGAACAACAGAGCGCCATTTAGGCTTATTCTTACACACCTCACTTGCTTCTTTGACATTCATAACTCTTGTCACGCACGCTCGTCTGTTCTTAAGGCTCCTGACATCACCTTCTGCTAGTACACGATCAATTTGATCATGGAAAGTGTGTCGTGGCCTTCCACGACTTCCGCGTCCATCCACTTTTGCATTGTATATCTGTTTATTCATTCTTTCATCACGCATTCTTTCCACATACCCGAACCACCGGAGCATTCCTTTCCTTACCTTCACCCCGACACTCTCTTTCAGACCAACTCTCTTTCTTACTTCGGTATTACGAACGCGGTCCGCGAGCGTCACTCCGCAGATTTTGCGCAGTGCTCGCATCTCGACCGCGTTTACTCTACTTTCATGCTCTTTCTTCCATACCCAACTCTCTTTTATTCTTTAATTATATTTAATTACGATTGAATTAGTTTTAATTTAGTTAAACCACCAAATATTACTAAATTTTTCTTTTAATGTTTCCTTGGACACCGAGTTGCTAGGAAGAGATCGCTATAAGCGATAAGGCCGGCGATTGTCCTAATTTCTAATAGAAATGTATTCATATTAAATTGTCTGGCACACTATTCTAGCGTGTGAATAGTGTGAATAGTGTGAATGGAGCGTTAGGTAAACTTCTAGGCGCTAAGAACCTCAGCCAGAAGGCCCAGCTCGCCGTACACAACGCGGTGCTGGTACCTACGCTCACGTATGGATGCGAGAGTTGGGTATGGAAGAGAGAGCATGAAAGTAGAGTAAACGCGGTCGAGATGCGAGCACTGCGCAAAATCTGCGGAGTGACGCTCGCGGACCGCGTTCGTAATACCGAAGTAAGAAAGAGAGTTGGTCTGAAAGAGAGTGTCGGGGTGAAGGTATGGAAAGGAATGCTCCGGTGGTTCGGGCATGTGGAAAGAATGCATGATGAAAGAATGACTAAACAGATATACAATGCAAAAGTGGATGGATGCAGAAGCCGTGGAAGGCCACGACACACCTTCCATGATCAAATTGATCGTGTACTAGCAGAAGGTGATGTCAGGAGCCTTAAGAACAGACGAGTGTGCATGACAAGAGTTATGAATGTCAAAGAGGCAAGTGAGGTGTGTAAGAATAAGCCTAAATGGCACTGTGTTGTTCGTGCCTACCCCGCAAGGGAGCTGGCGTGAAGTTATGTATGTATGTATGTATGTACTATTCTAGCACTCGCCGACCGCTGCCACGTCGAAGGTTGCGAGCGGTGATCAGAACAGCGAGTTAGATTAGAATCGCTTCAGACCAAAGCTGAACAGATTGGTCACTATTTATTCATTAATAACTATTTAAACGATGGTTACAAGTCGGTTGAAAATAAGTGAGGTTATGTTTACAAAAATATAATTTCCTGGACATAGGGGTCGTGGAAGTATACATCCCCACTCCCTCAGTACTTAAAATTCTTAATTCTCCCATAATATCGCTTCATGTGACTTAGGATAGATGGGCTTTGAAGGGTTGGGATACGTTTCTTCGATAAGATTATGAATGAAATCTAGAAATCTAAGATCTGCCTTTCATGAATTTAAAAAGTATCTTGCTTAAACGGGATACTACACTATTGATGAAATAAGTTATATTATTATTTGAATACAGATATACAATGCAAAAGTGGATGGATGCAGAAGTCGTGGAAGGCCACGACACACCTTCCATGATCAAATTGATCGTGTACTAGCAGAAGGTGATGTCAGGAGCCTTAAGAACAGACGAGCTTGCATGACAAGAGTTATGAATGTCAAAGAGGCAAGTGAGGTGTGTAAGAATAAGCCTAAATGGCACTCTGTTGTTCGTGCCTACCCCGCAAGGGAACTGGCGTGAAGTTATGTATGTATGTATTATTTGAATAACAAAACTTCATTTACATAATAGCTTGCTCCAGCCTCTTATACTATGTTCTGTATAACGTTTTTATCTTGTCAAACATTAAGGAATTTATGGCGATATGTTGCAGTATAAACATAGTACATCTTATCATTATTATGAGGGTAGTAACATTTTTATTTCCTTTTATTATGTCTTTGTCTTACTGGGTATGCACTGTTTCCTAAAACTCCATTAATTCTTCGAAAAGTTGTTGTATAACATACTTAGTGTTGTTGATTGTGTTGATTGAACATGACGTGTTGCTGAGGAGTTTCTTGTCGCTTCTCCTCCTTAACAGCATTAACACGTTGCAAAGCGGTGTACATTGAATAGGAAGTAAATTTTAATTTCAACTTATATGCATGGCTTTCAAAAAGTGTTTTCCAGTGGAATTTATTTTGAATCAAAACTTTTGAATTTGAACTCCTCAACAACATGTCCAGCTAAACATTGTTTTTCTTCTTATTTATCTAGTTCAAACTCTTTTTTCTCGAAGAAGTGGTGTATAGTATGCGTTTGTTAGATGCAAGAGAATGTGTGTAATTTGTAAATTATATATATTACATATTTATCACATATACGTGTCATTAGCTATTTTATATACTTATATATATATTAATTATACTTAAATACTTGTTTCTTTGTTCATATATAAATACATACGCACCCGCGTTGCCTCTCCCGAGCCAAAACCGCCCGCCCGATTTGTGTTTGTGCGGGTTGTTGTGGCCCAGGAGAGATGATCGGATGCGTATTTATTTATCCCTACTTTTCTTAATATACATTTTATTACATTCAATACTTATATATTCTGTTCTGTGTAATTGGTAGAGGGGTATGAAGGGATTTGGGATAGGTAGGATGTTTGCTTTATTTATTTATTGCTCACTTTCATATTTTACAATTTCTTATGTAACTATTTTCTTATATATATATATGTATAACAATATCATTATAAGCATAAGCAGTATAAGCCAAATTACCTATATCTATAAATATTTCTATTTTTATGTACTATGTTTTACATTGTTTAGTATGTATTGTTATCATTTTTGTATTTTTGTATTTATCCGTTCAGGAACGGAGAAAGAATACAATTTTCCTGCGGCCGGGCGGCCTGTCGTAAGAGGCGACAAAATAACCCACAGCCAGGTGGTAGGGCATTTGCCCGACTGGATGGCTACCACCCCTGGTCTAAAGTATGTCGCCATAACAACCTTGAGTTGTGTTCCGGCATTAGTGACCAGGTTCCAGTCTCCCTTAAGAGAGCAGCAGCGCATTTGTAGCACCTTTGGTGTTGCAAATGTCTATAGGCGATGGTAACCGCTTTCTATCAAGTAGGCCGTCTGTCTGTCTGCTGAGCTCCTGCAATAAAAAAAAAATAAAAAAATTAGACTCTTTATGTTACAAGGACCTTATTTCTATACCAGTGGGGTTCTTACATGTGTATATTTTATTTAAAGCCTACATTTATCGCTACTTAATGCATTCTTCTGGTACTGACAACTTATATTACATAATATATAGTTCCAGTGCCATTTTATGCTTATTTTTCTCGAAGAATTAATGGAGTAGTAGTAAACAGTGCATATTCAATAAGACAAGTTTTATGGTTATATCAATGACAAGACGTACTAACAATTTAAGCTGCAACATATCTCCATAAATTTCTTCATTGGCAAGATAAAAACGTTATACAGAAAATAGTATAAGAGGCTGGAGTAGATAGGCTGACGTCCCAATTGGTGGGAAGTAATTACCGTCGCCTATGGACATTAGCAACATCAAAGATGTTGCCAATGTTTTGCCGGCTTTGAAAATGGCACTAGAACCTGGCCCCTAATGCCTGAACACAATTCACTGTTGTTATGGCGGCATACTCTAGACCAGGGGCGGTAGCCATCCAGATCGACGAAAGCTCTACCACCTGGCTTTGGATTGTTTTATCGCCTCTTACAACAGACCACCGGGGTGAAAGAACTGGTGTTCTTTCTCCATTTCACAACACTTCAGTTGCTGAATCTTCACCGAGCACAAGTACGATCTTTGGGATGACTCAGCCAAATAACAGCTCGAGATTCTTGAGTCAATTGAGAAAAGAGCTAGAAAGCAGATAGGCAATATGCGACTATTCGATGAGAGGCTTCAGAGCCGAGATCATCGACGGAAAGTCACTAGTTTTGTCGGCATTCTCTAGGATACACTTCGGCCATGTGCCACGGAATTGCATGGCTTAATTCCTCCCTCACCTTCTCACCACCGGACAAGCAGACGTACCAGCTCACACCACCGATATATGTTGGAAATACCAACTAAGCTTACGAAGCGCTATGCTTCAGTCTTATCATACGTATCGCTGAAGGGCGGAAGGAACTCTTTACCGTCGTCTGTTTTTCCTGAAGAATACAATCTAGGTGGCTTCAAATCTCGCGTGAACAGGTATCTTCTATGTAAGCGTGCTCCACCTTAGACTGCATTTCCATCTGACATCAGGCGCAATGTCGGCCAAACCAATCCAATTATAGTTTTCTATTACGCTTATTTACATAGCACTTAATGTCATGGCTTTTAGTTTTATTCCGAATACCTTAGAAATCCAATTGTGGACTTGTGCAGTTGTGTGCAGTTTTTGATTTATGGGCTCAGATGTACAAAATAGGTGTTTTTTTATATTTTTTTTATTGCAGGAGATCAGCAGACAGGCAGACGGCTCGCTTGATCGAAAGCGGTTGCTATCGCCAATGGACATTTGCAACACCAAAGTTGCTACAAATGCGTTGTTGCTCTCTTAAGGGAAACTGGAACCTGGTCACTAATGCCGGAACACAACTCAAGGTTGTTATGGCGACATACTTTAGACCAGGGGTGATAGCCATCAAATCGGGCAAATGCCCTACCACCTGGCTGTGGGTTGTTAAGTCGCCTCCTACGACAGACCGCCCCAACGCAGGAAATTGTATTCTTTCTCCGTTCCTGCATGGATGATTAGGTAGACCTAGATGCAACCTCCCAGATAGAAAGAAGCAGCCTAGTGGAAGCCGCTTTTGGAATAGATAGCCGATCACGTCGCAGAGCGTTACGAGAACTTAGTGCGGATACATGAGGAAGTCTCCATTTTATCCGCGCAGGAACAAAAAGAAAGAAAGAATTTATTTGCTAAGAAAGCGACAATACAAGGATGTAGAAATATTTGTACATACATTGTTGTGATTAAATTCGATATGTTGTACACCGCATTTTCTACAAATGAGAAATTAACAGAAAAAGAATACAATTTCCTGCGGCCGGGCGGTCTGTCGTAAGAGGCGACAAAACAACCCATAGCCAGGTGGTAGGGTGTTTACTCGACTGGGTGGCTACCACCGCTGGTTTAGAGTATGCCGCCATAACAACCTTTTTTTTATTTTTATTGCAGGAGTTCAGCAGACAGGCAGACGGCCCACTTGATGGAAAGAGGTTACCGTCGCCTATGGACATTTACTACACCAAAGGTACTACAAATGCGCTGCTGCTCTCTTAAGGGAGTCTTGAGTTGTGTTCCAGCATTAGTGACCAGGTTCTAGTCTCCCTTAAGAGAGCAGCAGCGCACTTGTAGCACTTTTGGTGTTGCAAGTGTCCATAGGCGATGATAACCGCTTTCCATCGAGTGGGCCGTCTGCCTGTCTGCTGAACTCATGCAATAAAAAAAAGTTTCTAGTAAATACATTATACATTAATTTTCATTTTTATTTTTAGTACTCCAACAACACTTGCTGAAGAGTTTGTTTGGTTGTTTGAACGCGCTAATCTCAAGAACTACTGGTCTAATTTGAAAAATTCTTTCAGTGTTAGATAGCCTATTTATCGAGGAAGGCTATAGGCTATATATCATCACACTAAGACCAATAGGAACGGAGCACCAATGAAGAACGTTTCAAAATCGGGGGATTTTTTTAACTAACTTTTTTTAAAACTATACTACGCGGACGAAGTCGCGGGCAGAAGCTACTCTTCATTTTTTTTTATTGCAGGAGTTCAGCAGACAGGCAGACGGCCCACTTGATGGAAAGCGGTTACCATCGCCTATGGACATTTGTAACACCAAAGGTGCTACAAATGCGCTGCTGCTCTCTTAAGGGAGACTGGAATCTGGTCACTAATGCCGGAACACAACACAAGGTTGTTATGGCGGCATAATCTAGACCAGGGGTGGTCGCCATCCAGTCGAGCAAATACCCTAGCACCTGGCTGTGGGTTGTTTTGTCGCCTCTTACGACAGGCCGCCTGGCCGCAGGAAATTGTATTCTTTCTCCGTTCCTGCACGGATGAATATAAAATGTATGACAAAGATTTTAGCAATTTCTGACTTTTTTAGTCCTCTAACCTTTTTTTTGTGTATAATGCCCATTTTATTGCTAACTGTACATTTTTTTTTTTAAACCTGTGAATGTAGATGAAACTTTCACGAACAATTATAGATAGTCTAATAAGACCATTTTTTTGTGTAGCTGAAACGGTTAAGGTACTTCCCCTTACTGCTACTCTGAAAGTTTCCACCCTGTATATGTATGTTTGCCCGCGGCTTCGCTCGCGATATATAAAAAGGTTAGCGATTAAGTAATGTAAGTAAAATAGAGCAACGGACCAGGGTGTGACCCGTGGCGAAGGCCCCGGGAAAACCAATTTTCAATAAAAAATATTGTCTAATACAAAATTGAAGGTAAGGAAAGGAATGCTCCGGGGTTCGGGCATGTGGAAAGAATGCATGATGAAAGAATGACTAAACAGATATACAATGCAAAAGTGGATGGATGCAGAAGTCGTGGAAGGCCACGACACACCTTCCATGATCAAATTGATCGTGTACTAGCAGAAGGTGATGTCAGGAGCCTTAAGAACAGACGAGCGTGCATGACAAGAGTTATGAATGTCAAAGAAGCAAGTGAGGTGTGTAAGAATAAGCCTAAATGGCGCTCTGTTGTTCGTGCCTACTCCGCAAGGGAACTGGCGTGAAGTTATATATGTATGTATGTATGTAATACAAAATTAAAAGGACGGTATCATTTTTATCATAATGGAACAGAACCCCAGAAACCTTATACGCAGATTTGTTATATTATATATACGTTGAAAATACGACTAAGGCCATAGAAAACCACCCCTATTAATAAATCAAGACTAGTCGATACAGTTCAAGATTTATTTGGGGCTTATCCAACCCGCATTCAAAGGTACATGCATACATATGTACATACATAGGGATAGCAATTATCCCGCTTTGTGAGAATTATTGTAGCAGCGAGATTTCAGATGGCAGGAAGTAGTATTCACTGTCGAGTGCTGATGTGAACTAATTTTTTTATTGGACTTGACTTTATGTTGTTGGTCCGAAGACCTCACAACTTCACTGGGGTTTTTGCGAAGCGAAGGCGCTCGAGCCCGGGGGACGACTTGCTCAAGGGAGCTCCCTAGGGGGCTTTACCTCGGCTGGACTGTTGCCATGAAAGGATGAATCTAACGATGCCGACTAGAGGGTGACACAACGTATTAATTGAGAACGGGCGACGGGTAATATAAAGCCCGTGGGGAAGGATCCCGGCGGACCGGGATCGGCGGTTACTTACTGCGATTCGCAACGTGTTATGGCTGGGAGAGAAGAAACGGCGAAAGAAACTTCGCCGACGATTTATGATTGTTAATAATTGTTCGGACCAACAACAAGTCAAATTCAATCATATAAATAATAAAGGAAATGCTCACTTGCTCGCATGCATGTGGCACTTAATCGCACTACTCTGCTCTCTGACATTCATCATTATATTCTCTGTAACCTCATCTATGTATAGTTTTAATTTAATTGTAAGTAACGCTAGTAATAAGTCAAGCAGTCCACATCGAGTTTTGTTTGGAAGAAGCAACTGCCACTAATAATATTGTTACGAGTTAGCGGGACTCGAATTAAAATTCCGTTAGAATTATTATAGAGTTTATTAGAACTATACAAACACATATAACACAGGTACAATTATAACCGAACACAAAAAATACAAACGTAATGCTGAAGGTCGTAACTCAATAAAACGCGCGAAGTCCGTCACTATTAGATTCCCGAATGTACATACTTCACGCCCGTATCGTAGTTGTAGCTCAACTGACCCTCTCTCAATCAGGCCGTCTTCAACGTAATCCGCAACACCTGGCTAATGATGCTCCTGAGCGAGTACAATAGGACAATAGGCTGTTCTCCACAATAACTAGAAACGGAAAAAGGATTACAAGAAAGGATTTCAAGAATAAAGGATTACAAGTAGTTCACATGCCGACAGGTAATAAAATGTGCTTTTACAGATCTGTAAGTGGAATTTGTCTTTGTCGGGGCCTAAGTTGTAACAATATTCATAATATAATTAAAATTAATATTTATTTTGTAGCAAATATTGCGGGTGTGTCAGCCATACCATTCTTTTTGCAATAGACTTGTGTCTTTTAACAAATCTAAATAGTACAACACTCTGGAGGTCCAAATCTAAAAGCTGACTCGTAATCCGACTTGAGTTTCCCGATACCGTCCATCGGCTTTAACTCGTATTGGATGGAAATTCAATTTAGAACTCCCTGTTAGCGGACTGACGCGGGATTGAACAAGTTTAAAGTAGGAAATTGAAAATGATTGACACAATACTGATCAGGTCTTGGAAACCGCAAAAAATCGAACCGGTTACAGTCTAAGTACAGTCGTGGTATGAAAATGTTCGCCAGTTTTCAAATTGATTCATTTAACATGCCGCGAGCGCGTGTTAGCTTTTCAAACTAAGTCACAGAACAGATTGTTCTACAGAAAATTATGCTTAACTCTTTAATAATAAAGTTTAGAATTACTTAGATCAAAGTTGTTTGCTTTTCTATCTTGTCTAACAAGATTGTTTAGACATGTAAAACCTTTTTATTGGTTTTATAATTTACGTTAAGCGTACTGATTATATCCTCTTTGTTTCTTATTATAAATCGTAGCCCTTGTGATTGTTAACATAGAAATTTTCTTTTTTCACGTTTCCATGTTTTATAAACGTAACATTGATTAAAATGTTGGCGGTATTGTTTCTTGTACGTGACGAGCATTTTCATTCCGCGACTGTACATAGGAGCTTTTCTGTTTTGCTATAATTTTAACCTCAATCAAATGGTTTTTGATAAGAAACCAAAGTTTGTTCAATAGGTTTTATTGAATAATCCGGTTTTTGCCACACACCACCAAACCAAAGTCATGTGGTACAGCAAATTTTTAGTAGCACACAAACACATTTTTATATTAGAAACAGTTGTAATATAGAGAAAATAATTCATGCGGAGTAAACCGGTTAATTAAGGTTCACATAAGACTTTATTTAAGATTTACACTCCGAACAAAATAGTTGATTAAAACCGGTTATAATCGATTATAACAGGTTAATTTTAATCCGGTTCTAAGCCTGGCATGTGAGCTTTGCTTTTCGGTTTTGCTCTAATTTTAACCTCAATCAAAAAAGTTTTTGGTAAGTAACAAAAGTTCGTTAAACAGGTTTCATTGAATAGACCGGTTTTTGCCACACACCACCAAAGCGCAGTCATGGGGTACAGCAAGTTTTTAGTAGCACACAAACACATTTGTATATTAGAAACAGTTCTAATATAGAGAAAATAATTCTTGCGAAGTAAACCGGCTAATTCAGGTTTACATAAGACTCTACTTATGCTTTACACTCCGAATGAAATTGTTGAATTAGCTGAATTTAACTATTTCTACTTTAAACCATGTTTTTTATTGGACGGGTTCAGTAGACAGGCAGATGGTCCACCTGATAGAAAGCGGTTACCCTCCCCTATAAGGCTTTTTTAACACCAAAGATGCTGCCAATGTGCTAACTGGCCACGATGTCGAAACACAACTCAAGGTTGTTATGGCGGCATGCTCTAGACCACGGGTGGTAGAGTGGTAGCCATTCAGTCGGGCAAATACACTACCACCTGGCTGCGGGTTGTTTTGTCGCCTCTTACGACAGGCAGCTCGGTCGCAGGATAATATATTCTTTCTGCGTTCCTGCACGGATAAAATGTTTCTATATAGATAATATCAACATAGACATTACTCCTATTCATAATACAACGTTTTTCAATCATTCTTTCACGGTTAAGGCCGTCCAACTTTGGAACACATTGCCTGTTGCTGTCAGACAAGCTATATCTCTAATAACATTTAAGAACATGGTCAGGAAATACTATCTGCAATATAATGATATGTAATTTTATATAATTAGTAGATATTATATTATATATAGTAATATATTTGTTATGTTTAAATAGCGCGTAATACCGAAGTAAGAAAGAGAGTTGGTCTGAAAGAGAGTGTCGGGGTGAAGGTAAGGAAAGGAATGCTCCGGTGGTTCGGGCATGTGGAAAGAATGACTAAACAGATATACAATGCAAAAATGGATGGATGCAGAAGTCGTGGAAGGCCACGACACACCTTCCATGATCAAATTGATCGTGTACTAGCAGAACGTGATGTCAGGAGCCTTAAGAACAGACGAGCTTGCATGACAAGAGTTATGAATGTCAAAGAGGCAAGTGAGGTGTGTAAGAATAAGCCTAAATGGCATTCTGTTGTTCGTGCCTACCCCGCAAGGGAACTGGCGTGAAGTTATGTATGTATGTATGTATGTATAGTTATATGTTTATTATGTTTAAATAGTTGCATATTATCACCATATCTTGTAAAAGTATGTATATAACTTATGTGTATATTTGTATATATAGTATAGTTATATATATATATATATATATATATATATATATATATATATATATATATATATATATATATATATATATATATACCACCATCGCCACTTCTAATCAGCAATATTCTTGCCACGGGTTGTCTGGAAGAGATCACTTTTTAGCGATAAGACCGCCCTTTGTACACAATTAGTATAATACTAGTTCGTAAGTTTTCTGTAATGGTGTACAATAATTTTTTATCTGTCTATGTTTACATTGCATCCATCATAAACTCCATACAAATAATATCAATTTTCTACAAAGAACAAGAAAAAGTAATATTAAAATATAGAATATAGGCAAAACAAAATCCGCATATCCCGTTGAACACGTTTCCGCCATATATCGGCCCCGTATACGTTTCCGCAACGCGTACACTTCAGCCTAATGCGGTTTTCCGCTCACGGAATGAGTTCTCTGTGATATTGACGTTTGCTTATTTTCTTTAAATCTCACACAAATAAGGTTTCTCGTTTGAATATCGTTACAAATTTAATAATTTTTGAAGGAAAACTTTAGAATCGATGAAACGAAAAAGCGACACTAAAAAGATATAAACATAGTCTATAGGACTAAGCCAGCGAGAGATTGAGATACTCCAGCTCAGATTAGAGAGTCAATAAGACCGATGATTAAACATAGGTCCAATTTGGACCGAAATAAAACTGATAATATATTTTTTAGACTAAAACATACATAAGAAGTTTATTTTGTATTATAAAAGAAATATATTTATATTAATAAAATTTATAGAAGAATTATCTGTGAGTATATTCTCTGAAGTTTCACTTCTACTGCGCGTGAACTGCGCACAATTTTTATTAATGTATGGAATCGCCAGATTATATGAGAATTAACTTTAATTTAGTTTGCCTAAAATTTGATGTATAAATCGGTTAATATTTTCTTAAGTTGGCGCGACTTGTTTTAACTACGTTTTAACGGTTTTAAGCGCGGTAATTTTATTTGATTTTGGTTTTTTCCGACGTTTCGGCCACTTTTCAGTGGCCGTGATCACGGAAGCCAAAGATGTCAAGTGTCAACGAGTATTGTTAAAGTTTTATTTAGCCTACCGCCAACTTATTAATTTTAATTATTTAATTTTTAATTTTGTTTATGGTTATTATTTAATCTATGGGAGCCTAATCTAATTTACTACCGCTTCGCAACATGTTATGGCTTGAAGAGAAGAAGCGGCGCAAGAAACCCTTCAGCAAACATGCCTAGCTCTAATAATTTTATATAATATTAAAATGGGTGGAAGGAAAAATAAAAGTAATTATCAGTCAAGTTGGTTTGTGTTCCGTTGTACGCAGAAAGAGCTCACAGTGTCTTGAGGTCTGGCAGCTGGTTTTTGCTGGGTTTGGGTCTTAATAGTTTTGATAATTGGATCCCAAACAGGTGGTACTTGCCAACCATCTTCTCTATTGAAATTTGGGTGTTTTTTGATTTCAATAGCCTCACGCATCATTCTAGGTATGAAACGATTCTCTTTCGCGAGGATTTGTGGGTTATCGAATCTGATGTAGTGGTTGGGTTTATCCAGCGTGTGTTCACTGATCGCAGACTTCGTAGACCTTGTGTGTTTCATGTCAGCAATGTGTTCTTTTACTCGTGTTTTTATGCTCCTCTTTGTTTGCCCAATGTATGACAATCCACACTCACAATCAAGCTTGTAAACCCCTGCATCCTGGAGTGGGATATTGCATTTCACAGGTCTCAGAAATTGGGTAATCTTTTTCTGCGGCTTGAAATATGTTTTGATTGAAGCTCGCCTGAGGATGTGACCAATTCTGTCTGTGACCCCCTTGATGTAGGGTAGGGTAGCAGGGCACCGCTCAACTGAAGGTGGTTTGGGGCCTTTGTGACGTTGGTGTGGAGTCTTCAGCTGATTGCGTTGTAGAACTCGCTTGACATGCTGAAGCTCTCCAGCTATGTGGTTCTCGTCACAAATTTTCCGTGCTCTCTGAAACAAAGATTTGCCCACGGTAGCTAACTGACTAGGATGGTGGTGAGACGAACCATTAAGGTATTTATCTGTATAGGTAGGTTTCCTATACACCGTATGACCAAGAGTATTGTCAGGGTTCCTTAGGATGAGCACATCCAGAAAAGCTAATTTATTATTTGCCTCTAGTTCCATAGTAAATTTAATATTACTGCTAATGGAATTGAGATGATCTAGAAATGCAGAGACTTTATCGTTTGGGAGGACGGCAAAAGTATCGTCTACGTACCTTTTAACCCACAAATCCTCGCGAAAGAGAATCGTTTCATACCTAGAATGATGCGTGAGGCTATTGAAATCAAAAAACACCCAAATTTCAATAGAGAAGATGGTTGGCAAGTACCACCTGTTTGGGATCCAATTATCAAAACTATTAAGACCCAAACCCAGCAAAAACCAGCTGCCAGACCTCAAGACACTGTGAGCTCTTTCTGCGTACAACGGAACACAAACCAACTTGACTGATAATTACTTTTATTTTTCCTTCCACCCATTTTAATATTATATAAAATTATTAGAGCTAGGCATGTTTGCTGAAGAGTTTCTTGCGCCGCTTCTTCTCTTCAAGCCATAACATGTTGCGAAGCGGTAGTAAATTAGATTAGGCTCCCATAGATTAAATAATAACCATAAACAAAATTAAAACTTAAATAATTAAAATTAATAAGTTGGCGGTAGGTTAAATAAAACTTTAACAATACTCGTTGACACTTGACATCTTTGTCTTCCGTGATCACGGCCACTGAAAAGTGGCCGAAACGTCGGAAAAAACCAAAATCAAATAAAATTACCGCGCTTAAAACCGTTAAAACGTAGTTTTATTATATAAATCGGTTTTTTTAATAAATTGAAAGTTTGTATATAAGTTTTATAACAAACTATTTTTGATTTATTTTTATTTGCTATAATTAACAAGTTTAAATTAAAAATAATTTTGTGAACCCGAAGTATCCGAAGACCGAAAACACGCCGAGCGCGCGTGTGACGTCACTATGATAATAATTTATCATAATAACTCGTTGTAGATTTCGTAGCTTCGTAGCACACGCTACGTGCACATGCCCACGCTACGTGCACATGCCCACGCTACGTGCACATGCACACGCTACGTGCACATGCACACGCTACTTGCACATGCACACGCTACGTGCACATGCACACGCTACGTATACTTCTACGCACAGTCAGTCAGTCAGTGAGGTCAAGTACTTAAATTATATATTTATAGATACATACGATATAGATTAATTACATACATACATACATAACTTCACGCCAGTTCCCTTGCGGGGTAGGCACGAACGACAGAGCGCCATTCAGGCTTATTCTTACACACCTCACTTGCTTCTTTGACATTCATAGCTCTATAAATAAATAAATAAATTGTTGCATGAAATTAATGTATCTATTGTTCGAATGTATAAATATTTATAATATCATCGCATATCTAATTATATATGTATATCTATACATATATATATATCTTAATATATACAAATTACGCGTCACGTTGCTTGTCCACGATGGACTCCTAAACTACTTGATCGATTTTAATCAAATTTGCACACCGTGTGCAGTTCGATCCGACTTGAAAGATAGGATAGCTTACATTTGGACCCGGTAGGTGGCGCTGGAATCGGGTTCTAAATTTTATTTCTTCAGGGCAGAACAACGTCTACCGGGACAGCTAGTATATTTATAATATACCACCAAAAATCTTATATTGAAATTTCGTTTCAGATCTCCTTAGGCACTGGGTTGTCTGGAAGAGACCGCTATGAGCAATAAGGCCGCCTATTGTTCTAATGCAAATGTATCCTATCAATTGTCTAGATTTAGGTTTACGGTGAACAATAAAGAGTTTTCATTCATACATACGCACATAAATTTATTTAAAAATGCTTCACGTCATTCGACGCTTGTGTTCAGGAAGACTCCTTCTACGCTTTTATTCGGTCGTCGGAGTTTAGAATACATTCATACTAATATATAAACTATACACAATGCGGTGCGTCTGTCCGACATCAATCAATTAGACGTAATTGGTAGGGACGGAACACTCCCTGTATCGCTATAATCCTATGAAGGTGGGTGCAGCCACGATATAGCATTGTACAGTGGAGGCAGTCAATTTGTATATTGAAAAGCTGACCGCACATTGGCGACTACACATCAAGTGGTGAAAAGCTATTTGTTTTAAGCGATATATTTGTAGGGGTGACTAGAGTTGTTATGTAAGTGTAGCCTCTGATCACACCCACACTTATGTATAGTGGTTGTAAAGTTCTTACCGTACCGGGTTCAATCAGACACGTAGATTCATTACGTACGGTATGTAATATTGACTAGCTGTGCCCGCGGCGTCGTCCGCGTGGAATTTGCTTTCAAAACCCTTAATGTAAATGTGGCGTGACACTGACCGGCGATTATCCCTGTCTACACCATATAGTAATGCACCCAAGGACAAGCCCCGGCCAGTGTAGAACTATTGTGGGAAATGAGGACAAAAAGTACCGGGCTATTGAGGTGAACTGCTAGTGGTACTAGGGGTCTGGGAATATAGGGACTATGGCGTCTGCTCGTCGCAATGTTCAGGGAACATGGAAAAATGGGCAGACGGTGACTCGCCACTCCCTGCATGGGCCCCAAAAATGCCATAAAGACAGGGGCAACATGGGTGTGAGTGGCTAAGGGGTGTAAAGAGGTGGGCTGTAAATTCATCGTAGCTACTTCTGACGTGATGCCATTTATCACTTCCATCCCTGGAGCCTGAGCCTTAGCTTTAGCGATCTCCACTCCGTGCCAACTGGTTAAGGCAAGCACGGAGGTGGGGGCCTTGCCTTGGCCCCCGGAGTCAGGTACGATGTGTCGTTACTCACCTAAGGCTTCGCCACAAAGCCCCCTGCGGTAGTATTATCATAATTATTAAAATTTAGCAAAACGTGACTACATTTACTTATAATAAAGAAGAGAAAGCTAAATGGGAAGTAATCTTAAGAAATTAATATTCGCTTTCAAGTTAATAGAGTTCTTAGACTACGTAAATCATAAATCAGTAAGTTAAGTCTGTTCTTAAGGGTAGTGAACTATAAACACTGCTGTCATATACAATGTTACGCCGACATTAGAGTAATGATTTGTGTGTTTCATTTTTTTTTATTGCAGGAGTTCACCAGACAGGCAGACGGCCCACTTGATGGAAAGCGGTTAACATCGCCTATAGACATTTGCAACACCAAAGGTGCTACAAATGCGCTGCTGCTCTCTTAAGGGTCACTGGAACCTAGTCACTAATGCCGGAACACAACTCAAGGTTGTTATGGCGACATGCTTTAGACCAGGGGTGGTAGGTATCCAGTCGGGCAAATGCCCTACCACCTGGCATTTTCTATGAATCGCACTTAAACTGATTTATATAAATTTGAATCGTTCAATGTGTCATGTCGATTGAATACTGTCGTGTCCTTTATTTCTGTGCATTTCAACAAAGATGATTCAATTTCGTTCATCCGTCTAATATCAGCATTATGTGTCTATGTTATGTACTTAACTATTATATTATTGTATATTATATTATATATGCATACTAGCTGCCCCGGCAGACGTTGTTCTGTCCTGAAGAAATAAAATTTAGAACCCGATTCCAGCGCCACCTACCGGGTCCAAATGTGAGCTATCCTATCTTTCAAGTCGGATCAAACTGCACACGGTGTGCAAATTTGATTAAAATCGGTCAAGTAGTTTAGGAGTCCATCGCGCACAACGTGACACGTAATTTATATATATTAAGATTATTATTGTATAATCAAGATAATAAATTATTATGAATAAGATCCTTCCTTGTCCATGCAAAGGTTGCTCAGAAGAGATTGTTTTAACACTTTTGAGGGACCAATGTTAATATTATTTTTTTCCACAAGCTGCCATCAAAATGCCGCGCGAAAACCAAGAGAATTATATCGTCTCTTTTATTCTAATGCAAATTCTATGTAGTTAGAGGGAGAAAGCATCAGTTCAACGTTCGTTTCGATTATCTGTATTTGACCACAAATTTGTGGTGCTTTCCAATTAGTCGTGTGTGACAGTTCGGGCAACAAATCTGTGGTGGTTCCGTCTTAAAGGTTAAGCAATAAGGTCGCCCATTGTACTACTATCTTCTACTTTTGAAACACGAAAATGTGTTACTATTTTTATGATGATGTACAATAAAGAGTATTGTGTTGTTGTTGTCCCTTTCCCTTTATTCATTCAACATGGATGTAATTTCCAGTTTTACATTTTTACATGAGAGCGATTAATTTGTTTTTTTAGTTCTTTAACGATTTGGAATCAACTGGTGGTAGGATTATGATTATATTAGATACTAGCTGTGCCCGCTACTTAGTCCGCGTGGATTTTTTTCGCGGTACCCTAAATAAAGTAGCCTAAGTCACTTTTTATAATATCAGCTATCTGACAGTGAAATTCCCGTCAAAATCAGTCCAGCCGTTTCGGAGATTAGCTGGAACACCCAGACAGACAGACCGTCAGATATCTGTTGTATAGACAAATTATTAGAGATACAATACCGTGATATTACTCCAAATGTATGGAGACACTTGTTACATGTGTTTCGACACAGTTAACTCAATTTTGATAAAATTACAATAACGCCATTGTTCCACAAAATGAACGATGTACCCAGACAACGAACAGACAGCAACATGAAGTGGTTACCATCGCCCATGGACGTTTGTAACACCAGAGGCGTTGCCAACGCTTTGCTAGCCTTACGTGTGAGAAAGGAAGGAATACTGGAGATGGTATACAAGAAATTGGATGCGGGAATGAAATAGGAGAGCGGGATATGTGGATGGGAGTGGCCCACTGAAACTCTCAATCAGCGTACGAAAAACGATTAGCGTAAGGTTCACCATTTTGATATATACTAGCTTGGTATATACTTATTTAATATAGGATTCAGTGATACGTAAATAAAATAGACCGTTTGCCGACGTATTTATTGCCGGACAGAAATATTGGTAACTACCTTATATTATATAGTATAAGAAGTGGCACATACATTACACATTTCCCGCCGATATTATGGGAGTGTTATGGCAATACAGAACTACTTGAAACAAATTACCTTGGTCTTAATCAGGCAAAAATCGGAAGTTTTGGCTGATTTGGTCTTAAGAAATCGATTTTAAATAAAAATTTGTCAAAAAAATAATCGTACTGATCTGTGGATATATATCCAGGTTTTGTAGCTTTCCAGAGTTACTACCAGTAAGTTTTATTCAATTTTAACTTAGTTGCAGTTCGTCTGCACATGACACGAAACTGCAAAATAAAGTCAGTAGATTTTATTTTGCATTCTACCGTCAACAATGGCAAGGTGATTTTGATTTAAAGAAAGAAAAACTGTATTTAAAGAAATAGCGACGTGATTACATTCCTTATACATTATTATACATAAAGCATATTTTGAGAAATTGTACGCCGCATTTTCAGCAAACAAGGTTTGCTTTTAGCATGTTGCTGTGCCGGAATTATATCCCACACAATGCTGATTTTCATTGCAAACCTTCCTTTTGGCGTAATACCGAAACGCCTCAATTTTGTTAAATAATAATTGATAAAACTAATTCTACTTATGTAATATTTGCTTACTTCATGTAATTTTATTTACTTTGATTTTATTTTGCATTCTACCGTCAACAAGAGCAAGGTGATCTTGATTTACTGTTCCATTTTCACACCGTTCGTTCGTTCAAATAACGAATTGTTCTCAATTGGAAGGAACGAACGAATAATTGAATTCTTTCAGCGTTTATTGGCTAGAAAGTTTTGCAGCTCGTTTGAAATGATTTTAGTTTCCATCAAAGAAATTCAAAACCTATCTGTGATTTCTGTGTGTGGCGATATGATATCTGTGTGTGGTGATATCTGTGTGTGTGTATTACTATGTTTTGAATGAATGAATGAAAAAAAATTATTATACACCAAAAATTAAAACTACGTTCTTAAGAACCAGATACAACAAATGTTGAACAAAGGGCGGAATTATCGATTAAAGCGATCTCTTCAAGGCAATCTTCTAAACTAAAGCGTAAAACATGACAATGGCGGTGAAGACAAAAGAAATAATATTGTTACGACCGACAAAAGTGGATTCACACCTGCATACCATAAAAGCACACTTTATTACCTTCCCGCATTTGGACTTCTTTTTTTTTAATTTGTGTTTAAAATGTGTAACTAGAAAAACAACCCATTGTGTATTGTAATATTTTATGGTAGTCATTAGCCAGGTGTGATTCTAAGAAATTCAGTTCACGCGGCCGGTAGACATATTGTATTTGTACAGTATAAAGCAATGCCCCAACGGAGGGGTGACGAGTCGAGCGATAAGCACAAGCGAAGCAAGAGATGTGTACTACATTCGGTAATGTATTTAGTGACGGACTTTGCGCGTGTTATTATATTTGTACCTGTGTTATACGTGTTTGTATAGTTCTAATAAATTGTATAGTAATTCTAACGGCATTTTAATTCGAGTCTTGCAACTCGTAACAATATGAATTGTAGGTTGTATGAATCAATTTCTGTAAAGGAATGTCAAACTTCATCCGTGCAGGAACGGAAAAAGAATACAATTTCCTGCGGCCGGGCGGCTTGTCGTAAGAGGTGACAAAACAACCCACAGCCAGGTGGTAGGGTATTTGCCCGACTGGATGGCTACCACCCTGGTCTAGAGTATGCCGCCATAGCAACCTTGAGTTGTGTTCCGACATTAGCGACCAGGTTCCAGTCTCCCTTAATAGAGCAGCAGCGCATTTGTAGCACCTTTAGTGTTGCAAATGTCTATAGGCGATGGTAACCGCTTTCCATGAAGTGGGCCGTCTGCTTGTCTAATGAACTCCTGCAATAAAAAAACGACAAAGCAAAGGAATTCACTAATATCATGTAATTACACTTCTGTCACACTCATACTTAGAAAATTTGATTTTTTTTTTTTTTTCAATTTATTTTCAATAAAAAGTTACAAGATTGTAATAACAATTACATTGCCAAACTGCAGCGCAGTTTGTCGGCAGCGTTCTCGTGGATTGCATTAAATTACACCTTATAACTTCTACATTATATACTGAAGTACATTTTTTTTTTTTTAATAAATTATAATATAAATTGAAATTTTTGAGTAAACCATTTTTTGTATTATAATTATTATGCTTTAATTACCACCGTTATCTAAAGTACATATACGCCAAACCCCTTTAAAATCGTTTAATATGGCAATATGGTTGTGTGTTTGTTGTTTTTATTATACCATACAAAATTCAGACGATAGTGGCAGAGCTTGTTTATTCACAGAGTCTGTGCAGCGCATATTTTCATTGTTTTCACGGCCCAACGGATAAAGCCCTGTGGATTTGCATGCCTGCCAAATACACCTTTGTTTATGATTTTGTTTGTTCATGATTTGCAAGTTTAACTGGTCTTGCGTGTTTTCATTTCATTATGTGTAACGCAGATAGAGAGAGAAGTTATGAATGATGTTTGGTTTATATATAACTACAAATAAATTTATCTGTAATATTATAAAATTCGAATAGTGTCGTGTCTGTACGTTGAAGCTATTAAAAAAAAACAACACGTTACAATTTTTTTTGACTTTTTTTCTGTTTGTTTGGGATTTACGTAAAAAGTACTACTTAATACTTTATCCTGGGAATCCCGCGGGAATATTTCCGGGAGTTATTTAAAAATGCCAGATTTAAAGAAATCGAATTGCAACGTGTTTTTTTTTACTGATCGATAGCAAAGTCATCTCTTCCAGGCAACCTTAACCTTAATTAAGGAATAATTAGGTGCAGATTATTATATATATATATATATATATATATATATATATATTTAATTGATAAAATATGTAGTTTAAGTATGTTTGTTTAAATTCTACCTATACCTATGCACACACACAAACACACACACACAGACACACGCGCGCGCACGCACGCACGCACGCACGCACGCACGCACGCACGCACGCACGCATGCACGCACGCACGCACGCACTCGCGCGCGCACGCACACACACACACACACACACACACACACACACGCACGCACACGCACACGCACGCACACGCACACGCACACGCACACACACACACACAGACACACACACACACACACATATATATATATATATATATATATATATATATATATATATAGGTGATGTTAGGAGCCTTAAGAACAGACGAGCGTGCATGACAAGAGCTATGAATGTCAAAGAAGCGAGTGAGGTGTGTAAGAACAAGCCTGAATGGCGCTCTGTTGTTCGTGCCTACCCCGCAAGGGAACTGGCGTGAAGCTATGTACGTATGTATATATATATATATATATATATATATACTTTTGTTTCTGTTGACAACGAGTTGTGTAATTTTAACTCAAAATCAGAAGAATTCCTCGACAATCTCCTTTGTCATCAGCACTTGGATTTTATCCTGCGTTATCGCGGTACCTATCTCCATCCTGGAATTGTACCCTGAACGTTCAAACTGAGGGCACTCGAAATTAATATAAAAGGGTAATATAAATTTGGTGAATGATTATAATTGTTCATTAGACTTGGCGTGTGACGTGTTAAACTTGCGACAGGCGTCGAGTTTAATTTTCACCCGTTATCATAATAATTCAGATTAACTTATACGCGTTGTAATATAATTTAAATTTATGTTGACGCTGACGCAGGTAGATAACAAAATGTTACGTATTGCATTCGAATTCAAATTCCGATTGAAAGTTCACAAACTTTAGAATAGAATAGAATCTATATAATAATACGTGAAGCAAAAACTTTGTACCCTTTTTTACGAAAATTACGCGGACGGAGGAGTATGAAATTACGCACACTTATCTTATATTTAATTAATATAGTATTAAGGGTCGCTTTGCATAAGGTTGCTTAAATTTATTTAAGAAACAGAAAACGTATTTAACACCCTTAAATGCCGCTAAATACGTTTAAAGAACTGTCAATACATACATAACTTCACGCCAATTCCCTTGCGGGGTAGGCACGATTAACAGAGCGCCATTTAGGCTTATTCTTACACACCTCACTTGCTTCTTTGACATTCATAACTCTTGTCATGCACGTTCGTCTGTTCTTAAGGCTCCTGACATCACCTTCTGCTAGTACACGATCAATTTGATCATAGAAGGTATGTCGTGGCCTTCCACGACTTCTGCATCCATCCATTTTTGCATTGTATATCTGTTTAGTCATTCTTTCATCATGCATTCTTTCCACATGCCCGAACCACCGGATGGGTTAAACGGTTAACCACCTAAATACGCTTTACCACCATTGTGTAAAACGTATTTAGGGAGTTTAAATATGATTAACTAATTTTATTTAAAGGCGATTGTTATACTAGCGGCCCTAAAAGTTTTGTACCGCTTCCATTTTTTGAAATTAATGTTTTAAATTTAAGCGTTTTTTTTTTACTTTATTTACAAAACGTATATTTAATTATTGTGACAATAGCTGTTTTAATTGCACCGAAAACATTAAAATTGATGTCAAATTATTGGTAGTCTATTCAGTTTGCAGTTTTCTCAATTTTCGTGTATTCTATTGTAATTTTGTGGTGAAGCAAGTAACAAAAATCTGCAAGTAATCATTCTGTCAATTTTCCGTTGTATCGTTTATATGCGTAATATATCCTGCTGGTGTGGGCACGTCCTTCGCATGGAAGACCATCGTTCACCCAAAGCCTTCTTTTCGGAGTTGGCAAAAGGTAAACGGAGGCACTGCGGCCTTTAGCTTGCTAGGAGAGCAAAGGACCTTCTACCCCCGCACAACGAAGTGGGGTGTGTTCTCCCAGGGCACACTCCAGGCACTTTATTGCGCTGGATCGACTGGGCGTAACTATGTTCTAAATTTGAACCTTTCCAACACAAACAAAAGCGCAGGGCCGGCAGGGAGGAGGGGGTTTTTAGTGGGTATTGGGGTTGCTCGCTCGTGTAGCAACGCTCGGAGTCTTCCACACTATTCTGTGACGTCGATCGCGGACGGAGCACTGCCAAGAGCATACTATTGCTGCAGTGTTATCGCCCCCGACCGACGCGTGTCGTTCCCCTAGCAACGGCCCAGATTATGCGTAAATCTAATAAAAATAAAATAAAATAATTAATAAAATAAAAATAAATAAAATTGTGCGTAAAATACTATCCGTGCAGGAACGGAGAAAGAATACAATTTCCTGCGGCCTGGCGGCCTGTCGTAAGAGGCGACTAAACAACCCACAGCCAGGTGGTAGGGTATTTTCCCGACTGGATGGCTACCACCCCTGGTCTAGAGCATGCCGCCATAACAACTTTGAGTTGTGTTCCGGCATTAGTGACCAAGTTCCAGTCTCCCTTAAGAGAGCAGCAGCGCATTTGTAGCACCTTTGGTGTTCCAAATGTCCATAGGCGATGGTAACCGCTTTCCATCCAGTGGGCCGTCTGCCTGTCTGCTGAACTCCTGCAATAAAAAAAAAAAAATCGGTTAAGCATTTTCCCTCGCCTTAAAAAAAAAAGGTAAACGGAAACAAGGTGGTCCGCACTTGCGTTATAAGGACGTGCTCAAGCGTCATCTAACTGCATGTGACATAAAAGTGACAAAATGGGACGAGCTTGCTATGGAAAAGAATTCTTGGCGATTCATAATCTTTAAAAAAGTCAAGGCTTTCGGAGAGAAGCGCTTAGAAGATCGGGATACCAAACGTCAAACTCGCAAAGAGCGACCCAAGCCCTCCTATACATATTGTGCGATATGTGGCCGGGAATTAAAAAAGGAATTCGGCCTGGCCAGCCACATTAGGGCTCACAGGCGGCAAAATAATGACATTTGAGAGGTCGCCGTTACCGAAATCGGTAATCATACATACATACATACATACATAACTTCACGCCAGTTCCCTTGCGGGGTAGGCACGAACAACAGCGGTCGGTAATCATGACTATATATATATATATATATATATACACACACATATATATATATATATATATATATATATATATATATATGTGTGTATATATATATATATGTATATATATATATATATATATATATATATATATATATATATATCCTGCTAGAATCTTTCAGCACATTCAGGAGATGTTGCTTAAAGATTTGCTGAAAAGAAAATTCAATCTACTGACATGATGGTATTTTGGAGTTTGACAAGAAGAAAAAAGTTTTGCACAAAAATATTGCGTTTAGAGTAAAAAAAAAATACGTCCTAGCAAGAAACTAAAAGCTGATCTAAATTCAACATATCAAATTTTATCAGTGGTGGATTTACCAATAGGCTGAGTAGGCTGGAGCCTAGGGCGGCAGATTTTGGAGGGGCAACAAATTTGGGGCCAATTTTTTTATATATTATGTCTTACAGAATCTTCAAAATACGGTAAAAAGAAGGTCTAATTCAAGACTATACACGTCTCACGATATGTACACAAATCATAAAGTTACAATTTCATTGTCAAAAAAATGATCTAATTAATATGATTGTGAATTAGGGTATCGATTTATCAGTAGGGGTGGTAAAATTTGAATAGCCTACAGGCGTCATATTTCTAAATCCCCACCTGAATTCTATGTATTTATCGGATGTTTATTTAAGGGAGAATTTAGTTTCCGACCAGTGTACTTTACAAACATGTCAACTAGCTATTAGTGCGAAATACAATCATACTTAAAATCAAGTAACGCCGCCATGTTGGATCTGCTCAAAGGACGGTCGTTAATTTAAGGGAAACACTGTGAAGGACGCTTTATTTTTTCCTTTTTCGACTCTGGATTACATTTTTATAGCCAGGGAGCCAATGTTCATTTTGGTAATGGCTATTTGTTCTTAACTTTATTACGTTGTTAAATGTGGACGTAAAATAAAAGAAAAAAGCTTAATTAGCATTCTCAGTAACGTTATATAGGAAGCATAGTTATTATCCGTACTGTCGATTCTGTTTAAGGGAAGATAAAAGTCATGTGATAAATGGAAGATTGATGGATTCAAATGTAAAGGTTGTTTTTTTTTTATAAGGAATAGGTTCGCATTTGACTGACATTGTGCTTGATGTCAGGTGGAAATGCAGTCTAAAGTGGAGCACGCTTACCTAGAAGATACTTGTTCACGCGAGACGTGAAGACGCCTAGATTGTATTCTTCAAGAAAGACATACGACGGTAAAGAGTTCCACTCTTCAGCGGTGCGTATCATAAAAGTAGAAACGTAGTGTTTCGTCCGCTTTGTTGGTATTTCCACCATATATCGGTGGTTTGAGCGCATACGTCTGCTTGTCCGGTGGTAAAATGGTGAGGGAGAAACCAATTCATGTAATTCCGTGGCACATTCCCCGAAGTGTATCCTATAGAATACCGACAAACTAGTGACTTTACGTCGCTAGAGATAGTAGGTAGACAGAAAGGAAATGTACGACCGTTTACTTTTTGTCTGCCTTTACAGTTGATTGTTTACTATTGTATTGTGAATGATGACATGATGATTTGTGATTTGATAATAGACGTATGCCAGAATAAAGGAGTATGGAATAGTCTTATGTTTGTGATTTTGTACTGTAGTTTTACATGGTTTTATGTGAGTTACTACTGGGATGGTAAGTATGATTCCTCTTTTGACTCCAATTAGGAAGTGTCGGGCAGATGGAGACAAAATGAAATAAAAAGTTAAATTATATACTGTCTTTAATTTACTTCGTACGACTCGACTCGGAAGGCGACGTAGGGCGACTAACGACAGTACCACGAATATCCACACATTACAATTTTTGCTGAATTGCAACTGTCGCTAGCCGTCACATGCTTATTCGGTTATCCAAATGAGTGCTCCTTTCTAGTACAATTCGGTCTCTAAACTAGTTCACCTGAATAGTACTAATACTATTCGGTCATTAGAACATTCGATCTTTGCCAGCAATCAAATCACAGTCCCTAATAGTTCATCATCCATGAACTACATAAGACTGTCGGATCGCTGACTGGCGCGTTGAGCGCTGACCGAGTGATCTAATAGATCGATTATAGTATAGTACTGTGATATTTTTTGAGTATAATGCAGGAAACCGGTTACTTATAGTATATCGTTCATGCACTACATAAGACTAGTATGGAAGAAAAGACATGTTGTCCTGACCGCAAATGACTGTGGTAGATTGAAACATATAAATGTAACCTTTATAATGTCTAGTTTCTATATCTTTATCCCCTTCTTTACCTTAATATTGATAGAAAAATGACATTAGCGTGTGTGCCAGAAGCCATTGTGGCTTAGTAGCTAACGAACTTGCGTCTAAAATTTGGATTCCAAATGACGTGGGTTTAAATCCTGGCCAGGAAAATTTCATCTCAGTTTTCTAGTACGATGTCTATTATATTACAATACGCTTTAGTATTAAAGTATAAATATTAAATAGAACTTATTTTTAATATTTTTATGTTTTTTATGCCATTTTTCTCAGCATTGCATTGTAATCGATCGCCATAGAAGTAATAGCCATAGAAAACAGTGAAATCAATTCAGACACTTTTTATCGTCTTACATAACGTCTTCATCAGCCACTCAATATCTACTGCTAGACGTAGGTATCTCAAAGTTTGCGCCACATATCCCGGTGGCCTGCTTTCCTCATCTAGCACTGGACTGGAAGACGTCCTATGCTACGTTTACCAAAGAAGCAAACGAAGTCAGGGTATATAATAACATGTAATTATAAACAATATGGCATTTATACCGTATGCATTCCATTCCTAATAGTTTTCTTCTGGCACCGTTTTCAAAAATTGGTTATCTGACCGTATTGCAATAAGGAAAATATATTTCGGCTGGTAGCTCCTGGGCTACATGACGAGAAGATTCAAGATAACCGCTTCCTCGCCTCGGGAATATATCAAACTGAGCTGACTAATTGGCTTTTTGTTGCCTACAGACCGCGAACTTTTGACCTTTAACGGTTAGTAAAAGTCTCGGTTTCGTTTTTTCATATACATACATACATACATACATACATATTATCACGCGTGTTTCCCGTGGGGGCAGGCAGAGATGATGGACCTCCATGCGACGGTCCTAACAAACAACTTTCACTTCAATTACTTTCATGAACCTCTTCATAAATGCTTGTTTATTTGAGATGTTTTTTACCTGACCTCTCTTTAACACTTCTGCTATTTACTCATGGTGTGTTCTTCGTGGTCTACCGGGACCAACTCTACCATTCACGATGCTGTCATAAACTTGATTTGTGATTCTACTTTTTTTCATTTTTTATTGCAGGAGATCAGCAGACAGGCAGACGGCCCACTTGATGGAAAGCGGTTACCATCGCCTATGGACATTTGCAACACCAAGTTGCTGCAAATGCGCTGCTGCTCTCTTAAGGGAAACTGGAACCTGGTCACTTATGCCGGAACACAACTCGAAGGTTGTTATGGCGACATACTTTAGACCAGGGGTGGTAGCCATCCAGTCGGACAAATGCCCTACCACCTGGCTGTGGGTTGTTAAGTCGCCTCTTACGACAGGCCGCCCGGCCGCAGGAAATTGTATTCTTTCTCCTTTCCTGCACGGATAAAACTTATATCTATATGCCCAAACTACCTTAACATTCCTTTTTCAACTCTTGTTATTACATCACGAAACACGGTTACTCGTACCGTGCCGTATGGCTAACCGTTTCCCGCCGATGTTCTGTGAGAGCGTAATATCACAGCAATCGAGGCGGCCTTGAGAGCATAGCTAGACCACGTATAAAATTTATTTATCAAAACTAGTTCGTTTTCTTTGCACATGCCAACTTTTACACGACGCTTGATGATGCTGTATTCATTCTGTTTATATTTGTAGTAAGCATGCATGGTTGGTATTTATAAAAACTTTTTAATATCGTGTACAATAATAATTGATCGTGTACTAGCAGAAGGTGATGTCAGGAGCCTTAAGAACAGACGAGCTTGCATGACAAGAGTTATGAATGTCAAAGAGGCAAGTGAGGTGTGTAAGAATAAGCCTAAATGGCACTCTGTTGTTCGTGCCTACCCCGCAAGGGAACTGGCGTGAAGTTATGTATGTATGTATGTATTTTTAATATCGTATTCACTGTTCTGCACTAATATTCAATTAATATAAAGATTAAGCATTAATATGCGTCTGTTGGTGTTGCAATTAATTACTGATAATTATGTTGTTTGATTAAATATGGATAAACTATTTTATTTGTTTCAGGTAAGTCGCATATATGTGTTGGTAAGTATGATCTTAGGCTTGTGTTGACGCTTCATTATTAACTGCCGATTCCCTATATCTTACCAAAAATTCATTTGTCTTACCATCTGTTAACCCATAAAACGGATCCACCACAGATTTGTTGCTCGAACTCTCACACACGGCTAATTGGGAAGCACCACAAATTTGTGGTCAAATACAGATAATTGAAATGAACGTTGAACTGATGCTTTCTCCCTCTAACTACATAGAATTTGTATTAGAATAAAAGAGACGATATAATTCTCTTGGTTTTGGCGCGGCAATTTTGATGGCAGCTGGCAGCTTGTGGAAAAAAATCATATTAACATTGGTCCCTCAAAAGTGTTAAAACAATCTCTTCTGGACAACCTTTGCATGGACAAGGAAGGATCTTATTCATAATAATTTATTATCTTGATTATACAATAATAATCTTAATATATATAAATTACGTGTCACGTTGTTTGTCCGCGATGGACTCCTAAACTACTTGACCGATTTTAATCAAATTTGCACACCGTGTGCAGTTTGATCCGACTTGAAAGATAGGATAGCTCACATTTGGACCCGGTAGGTGGCGCTGGAATCGGGTTCTAAATTTTATTTCTTCATGGCAGAACAATGTCTGCCGGGGCAGTCAGTATACATATATAATATAATATACAATAATATAATATACAATAATATAATAGACAAGTACATAACATAGACACATAATGCTGATATTAGACGGATAAACGAAATTGAATCATCTTTGCTGAAATGCACAGAAGGCAGCTGGCAGCTTGTGAGAAAAAATTATATTAAATTTTGCCCTTGTATAAGGTTAAATTTTGACATTATGATATGGCAGGGCAAGTGAATGAATAGTAAGAGCCCATTCCAATGAGGACAATTCGTGTTTCATGCCGTATCGTAATTTTTCACTATACGTGATATTTTTTTGGTCGGCGGTAATTATTTTTAAAAAGCCGTTTTCACACGAATCATCAGTCGTGAAAAATGACAGATATGACTTAATGACGTACCGTCTTTTAAAAATCACGTTCGTCAAAAACACGAATCGCTATTGTTTGTGACGGATCTGCTGATGTGATCGCGGTGTTCAGGGAGACTGGAGCCTGGCCACCGATACTGGAACATAACTGAAAGTTGTTATAGCGGCTTACTCTAGACCAGGGATGGTAGCCATGCAGACCGGCATTACCCTACCTTCTGGCTGCGGGTTGTTTTGTCGCCTCTTACAATAGGCTGCTCTGCCGCAGGAAATTGTATTCTTTATCCGTTCCTGCACGGATAAGCAGCATGCACTACTTAGACAATTTTTGGACCGAATGTGCATAGTGTTACAATTATTACGTGTTAACAACGGTGAAGGACAACATCGTGATGAAACCTGCACTTCGAGATAACCAATGTGTCAAACTTGCCTAGCCACCTTGGACAAACGTGGCGGGTATAATGTCCGTTCCCCAATAGTGGGGGGCCCAAGCCCAGCAATGGGACGTTAATGGGCTGTTATTATTATTAATACAATAACAAGTTGCTTATGTAAGCATAGAAGAAGGATACTAAGGTCTGCAGGGCTTGTAATATAAATTATAAGAAGATAATAGATGCATAGATAAGTAGAATAGGTAGACAGATATACTAGATTTGTTAAATAGACAATATCTGTGCAGGAACGGAGAAAGAATACAATTTCCTGCGGCCGGCGGCCTGTCGTAAGAGGCGACTTGACAACCCACAGCCAGGTGGTAGGGAATTTGCCCGACTGGATGGCTACCACCCCTGGTCTAAAGTATGTCGCCATAACAACCTTGAGTTGTGTTCCGGCATTAGTGACCAGGTTCCAGTCTCCCTTAAGAGAGCAGCAGCACATTTGTAGCACCTTTGGTGTTGCAAATGTCTATAGGCGATGGTAACCGCTTTCCATCAAGTGGGCCGTCTGCCTGTCTGCTGATCTACTGCAATAAAAAAAAACTAGGAAAAGACAACTAATATATCAATTGTAAATTAGGTTTAGAAAGACGATGTAATAGAAAAGCATAAGAATACCTATTTTCAAACCGTCCTCGTTTTATTAATTTTAGTATTAATTATTATTCCGGCAAGGATTTAAACCAGCTCCTTTTGAGTTTGGAACGCATTCTCTAGCCTTATGCTACCACGACTTATTGTACTAGTAAGGTATATTATTCCTTGAACTTTGGGTAAACATGTAACCCAATAAGTCTGATTTATATACATGTACATACGAGTATATGTGTGTTATAGATTTGTGCTGTAGGGAACTTGCCTTCGGCCTTGGTAGGCCGTAAATAAGATTTGTGAGAAATGAGAAGGAATGGGCCCTACTATTGGTTTCTCATTGACGAAAGTCATTTGAACGTAATTATTTTGGTTAGTTACTTTCATGCTCTATGCAGATATTTGAGTTTGGAATACTGTCTAACTTCAACAATATTGAGTTAAGATTTAATTATTTTTATAAATGGAAATGAAACTTTAGGCACTTTTGGGATGGGGAACAAACTGAACTCGTGTGAACGTCACGCTCAGATACATATATAGAGACGTGTATACATGTATGTACACACACACACACACACACACACACACATATATATATTTGCAACGACGTGCAGTTCTACGTCTGACAGGTTTTTTATATATTTAAAAACGTTTAGTATTATTTTACATTGAAATAATGTAGTTGAGAGTCATATCAATTAAGACATATTTTATCACGCAACAACAGGCCGATGCTTACTAGATTTTATACGGGCGTATTGAGTTAGAGGTCACATATTTAAAGAGTCAAATAGCGCAATAAATATTGTTTGAGAAATAAATAAATAAAAAATCTATAATATTTCATAAGTTTCATGATGATATGTTATTTGAACGCCTCTTCTTTTATATATAAAAATATTAGAATTTATTGTAACATTTGTTCGCATGTCTAGTAGATATCAATATAGAACGCTAGCTGTTGCCTATGGCTTCGTCTGCGTAGATTAAAAATAGTCATAATATAAGCTAACTTTATGTACCTTTTAACCACCTTGAGGCGTTTTTGGAAATTCAAAAACCCCATCATACGTGTACATTTACTTCTAACCAGAAGCAGGAGTATAACTTGCTCTGAAAATGACGGATTTCCCTACAGACTTTCATCCCCTTTTCCACCCACTTGGGAGGTAGAATTTCCGAAACCACCGATAAACATGTACTTTTATTTCCAGAAACAAGTATGTATAATTTCGTGCTTCTTACTTTGAGAATGACGGATTTGCATGCAGTTTTATCTCCTTTTTTATTCCCTCTGGGCTTGAATTTTCGAAAATACTTTCTTAGTGGGTACCTACCTGGGTCCTAGCTCCAGGAGTTTGGGTTATGCGTTGTCAGTCAGTGGGGTCAAGTAATTATATATGTAAGAACTAGCTGCGCCGGTGGCTTCACCCGCGTGGTGATGGAAAATCATTATATTTTGGATAATTCACACTATATCTTTATAAATTATAGCCTATGTGTTATTCTGATGTGTAAGCCATATTAATGTAAAGTTTTATCAATATCCATTCAGTAGTTTTTGCATGAAAGAGTAACAAACATACATCCATACATACATTCTTACAAACTTTCGCCATTATTATATTTATAGGATATAGGATGTGTTATTCTTATGTGTAAGTTATATTACTGTAAAGTTTCATCAAAATCCATTAAGTAGGTTTTGTGTGAAAGAGTAACAAACATACATCCATACATCCATACATACATTCTTACAAACTTTCGCGTTTTTAATATTTATAGTAATAAAATAGAATTATAGGATAATATTTATAGGATATATGGACAACTTTGTGTGATGAATGAAAAGTCGAATGTAAGTGAGTTACAATGGTAATGCTTTGATCATTTATCTGAACCACTTTGGGTTCCAGTCGTGTCGTATCTCGGTACAAGTATATCCGTCATCGAATACTGGACTCCTATTTCTTTATCTTAAACGTTTTCACCCTTTTCGAAGTGAATGCGGAGGGAAAATGCAAATTCATCCCCATGGTCGTTTTTCAAATTGTTTTGCCGGTTTGTTTGTTACAATGTTATCTATAATATACATACATGTATCTATCCATTATCATTATCCTATATGTATGACCTTCAAAAAGTGTTCTCTGATGGAACTTATTTTGAATAAAAACTGTTGAATTTGAATTTGAATATAATAAAACTGTAGAGGTCGAATTTCTGTACAATGGAAAAAAATTGCTAAAAACAGAGTCAGGGGATGTAAGAAGTGAAATAGAACTAATATAGATTTTTTCAAAATTTTTGTCTGTCTGTTTGTACGGGCTAATCTCCGAAACGTCTGGACGTGCTACGCCCCACCGTGCTTCTCCCGCGGCGGTTTGTTCTCAATCGGATTTCTCCTAGGATAAAAAAGGATGTAGTGGATACACTTACCACGTTCATAGTTGTAGATATTTTTTATATTCTTTACTTGGCTTAATATACCACGATCCTGGATACCACGCGCTCGGCTTTCCAACTCAATTATTCGTTTATACATTTCTATTAGAAACTTTTGTAATAAAACTTATGTTTAAATATGATTCTCTCATAAACAAAAGTCAAGTTCAATGTCAATCTTTTGGCATTTGGCTTCTGACGTTTGACAAGTGCTACCTTGCAACAACATATTTTGATCTACGCTATGTTTACCATTCAAGTATAATCATAATTTTTAATCATAAAATAAATTATATATAAATATACATACATATATAACGTCACGCCAGTTCCCTTGCGGGGTAGGCACGAACTACAGAGCGCCATTCAGGCTTATTCTTACACACCTTACTTGCTTCTTTGACATTCATAGCTCTTGTCATTCACGCTCGTGTAATCTTAAGGCTCCTGACATCACCTTCTGCTAGTACACGATCAATTTGATAATGGAAGGTGTGTCGTGGCCTTCCACGACTTCTGCATCCATCCACTTTTGCATTGTATATCCGTTTAGTCATTCTTTCATCATGCATTCATTCCACACATTATATAAATATCTACTTCAATTTTATTATTTATCTAATTAAATTTAATTTATCAATTACTTAATGATCTACTTTTGTTATTGTTAATCAATGCCTATATAGCGGTGTAAGCCAGGACGTAAGGATACGACTAACCAATGAGAGTTGTGTATAAAACTCGCTCTCATTGGTGGGAATTCAAAACTGTAAAAAGACGCGGGTTTGGAATTCAGTTAAAAGAGGCTTTTTGTACTAGTGACGATACTAACTAGAGTGAAAATAAAGGCCAGTTTTAAGATCGAAGTTATATTTATTCAAGAGCCCCTTCTATAGCACCTCACACAATCCGTCCATCTTTTTTATGGTCTACCTTTACATTTGTACCCGTCAATCTTCCAGATTATCTTTATGTATATCTATCTATACAGATAAATAAAATTGAAGTGTCTGTTGGTAATGTCAAAATAAAAACGTGAAAATAATTAGGGGGGATAATTAGGACCAGGAGATTTCGAAAATTCAATTTTTAGAATTTTTGTCTGTCTGGATCTTCCGGCAAATCTCTGTAACGGCTGGATCGATTTTGACGGGACTTTCACTGGTAGATAGCTGATGTTATAAGGAGTAACTTAGGCTACTTTTAAAATTCACGCGGACGAATTCGCGGGTATCAGCTAGTTTATAATGTAATAAATCTGTAGTGGAGTCGTTTTATTATGATTCATTTAAATTTCTTTGGCTGATAGAGGGTCGCTTGAAAACTACTGAACGGATTTAAATGAAACTCGACACACAGCTACCTTATATGCCAGGCGAATATTTAAAATACTTTTTATCCCGATAATTGATGTTGTTTTCGTCAAAAAGACGAATATATACAAAAAGAAGGCTTTGCGGTTTCTCTGTCAGTCTCTCACTGCGCTCGTGCACCTAAATTATCTCGTGCCTAAATATGTCACTTTCACCTCTCGTGTAACAAAAACCCACTTAGCTGAAGTTACCGTTTTTTAATATAACAAATTTAGACAGTTATACCTGTCAAAAATACCATATGGTTAGAATTAAGAAAAGTCTAATGTAATTATTTAAATCACATCTATGATTGCAATGTACGTCACTAGATGGCGTTGTTCATTTTCGATACACATAATGGTTTGCTGAGCTTCGCCTCTTTAGACTTCGGATATTTTTCATAGTTGGTTACAAAACAGACGCCGGAGAGCCCTCGGCTCAGATCCTCTTACACAAAGGTAAGACCCACCAATCATACTCACTCATTAAGTCATTACAAATAGGCGTGTTGCTGGAGAGTTTCTTCCGCCGCTTGTTCTCCTCCAGCTATAACACGTTGCGAAACGGTAGTAATGATAGACTAGGATCTGCTCCGCCGGCGGAGTCGATAATTAGTCCCCAAATAATCACTGCAGCCCGTTGGCTTAGCTTATTCAGCCTTTTACGGCTAAATCCTATGTAGAGTCAATCCCTCGCAGCGGTCGAGCCGAGGTCGAACCTCACAGGAGGTGCCTCCTCGAGCGCGCTGCTTCCGGGCTGAACGCCTCTGCTGCCACGGAGTCGGGAAGCCCCCAAAGTCCGGTATCGCTGAAACAGCCATCTGCGGCTCTTCAGCTGGGTCCAGCTCCAATAAAGTTGGTTCGCTTTTTGTGGCTACGGCGGAACCAATATCAGTGTTGCCAGATGGGGGGATTTCCTGCAAATTAGGGATTTTTTTGACTTTGGGGAAACTTTGGGCGGGGGCGGGGGTTCCACTTGTTTGCCGGCGTCACAATCGTAAACTCAAGTGGAACGGTTATTTGACCCATCTATGGACACGTTTTGTTGTGAGCGCTGCGTGAGCGAAAATCATAACGTCATTAGTGATGTTTTCGCCACGACGGTGGCTTTGCTTTTTTATTTATAAATTATATATATATAATATTAAAATAAGTAAAAACTGTCTTGGAGGAATTTTTTTCAAAAAGCTTATTTTTGGGGGTTTTCGAAAAAAGTTTGGAGTTAATTGACATGGTCATCTAGCAACATTTAAACTTGCAGCACTGTCGTTGCTTTTTCTGTCTTATATACATTCTTTTTCTTATATACTTCTTATATACAAGTATGTATGTATGTATATGTATATAGTTTAAGATTCTAATTTTATGCTATTACATACATACATACATAACTTCACGCCAGTTCCCTTGCGGGGTAGGCACGAACAACAGAGCGCCATTTAGGCCCATTCTTACACACCTCACTTGCTTCTTTGACATTCATAACTCTTGTCATGCACACTCGTCTGTTCTTAAGGCTCCTGACATCACCCTCCGCTAGTACACGATCAATTTGATCATGGAAGGTGTGTCGTGGCCTTCCACGACTTCTGCATCCATCCACTTTTGCATTGTATATCTGTTTAGTCATTCTTTCATCATGCATTCTTTCCACATGCCCGAACCACCGGAGCATTCCTTTCCTTACCTTCAGCCCGACACTCTCTTTCAGACCAACTCTCTTTCTTACTTCGGTATTACGAACGCGGTCCGCGAGCGTCACTCCGCAGACCGCGGAGTGTAATAGCACGCGTATGCTATTACAATGATGTAATGTCTACCGCGACGATACCTCATGGGCACAGAGGAAGATCAGCGCTGGTTTTAACCGACCGGCATTATGCTGAGTCTGATGCCCCTTTTGGGAGAAGATTGTATCACGCTAGTTTTAAATTTGTTAGCAATTATGCTTACTGTATTTATATAATTTATAAAATTACCGAAGGTTGTCTTCGACGGTACATCTATCCCTTTGAGCGAAACAGTTAAAAACTTGGGAATAGTCATCGATAGTGAACTGTCTTGGAAGCCTCACATATCCGAATTGAGTCGTAGAGTTTTTCTATCGTCTAGGTCTCTTAGAAGACTGAGAAACTTTCTGCCCACTGCCACCAAAATTATGCTTGCAGAGTCCCTCCTACTTCCCATATTGGATTATGCTGACGCCTGCTATCTAGACATAACCTCAGAACAGCTAAATAAACTTGAGCGACTTCAGAATTTCTGTATCAGGTTCATATTTGGTTTGCGAAAATATGACCATGTTTCTGAATTTCGTATGAAGCTCAAGTGGCTTCCCATTCGTTTTCGCCGGAATACTCACATTCTAAGTCTCCTTTATAATATACTATTCAATCCTAATAGTCCTCCTTACCTTAAGGAACGTTTTGAATTCCTTCGCCTCTCCACTTCTCACAATTTGCGCACAGATACATACCGTAGACTCCTGACACCTGCACACACTTCATCCTTTTATGATAACTCTTTCACAGTGCAGGCTGTCAAACTCTGGAATGCGTTGCCTCTTACTGTCAGAGAGGCCAAAACATTACCGACATTTCGGAACTCACTTAGAAAGTACTATCTGTCTCTAAATAAATATGTCTAATATATTAAACATTTACTTATTTATCTATTGTAATATATAAAATGCTTGTCACATATAATGTTAACAAATATATTTATTTAAATTATTTTGTATATACGTACATATTATTATATAATTTTTATTTTATTTTTATATATGTATTAAATTTATAAATTAGTGTAAGTATGTATATTTAAATTATACAGTCCTATCTTTTTTCTGCTTCACCTACATCGCCAGATTAGTTAAGAATTTCTTTTAAGCTAGGTTGCCTGGAAGAGATCGCTTTTAGCGATAAGGCCGCCTGTTGTTTTACCAAGAAGTATTGTAATTATACATTTTGTTTTTCTGGAACCCATCTAATATTAAAATTATTATTAATACTGTTACGACCGAGGTGCCGACAAAGGCAAATTCTCACCTGCAGCCCGGTTGAAACACATTTTATTACCTTTTCGACATTTGGACTTCTTTTGTTTACTTTGTGTTTAAAATCTGTCATTAGAAAAACAGCCCATTGTGTATTGTAATCTCAGAAATTCGGTCACGCGGCCGAGACATATTGCATCCGTGCAGTATAAAGCAATACCTCGATTGATGGACGAGACAGTCGACCGATAACCACAAGCGGATCAAGACTTGTGTACATTCGGTAGTCTATATAGTGACAGACTTTGCGCGGGTTATTGAATCGTGCATTACGTTTGGACTGGTTGTGTTCGGTTATATGTGTACCTGTGTTGTACGTGTTTGTATAGTTCTAATAAACTCTATAATCATTTCAATGACATTTTAATTCGAGTCCTGCAACTCGTAACAATACAAATGTGGCACCATCTTTATTCCCTGAAGAACTGAAATAGATTCTCTAATAAAAGCTTTTTATTAAGCCTATAGAAATCTATTATTATATAAGTATATATCCTCCACAAAGCTTTATAAAAGTCATGACGCTAAAGTCTTTATCAAAGCGACCAGAGATTGCATCGTAAATGTACTGGGCGTGTCAATTTAACGGACAATAAAGGAGATAGCATAATGGATGCGGTGGGGCCACGAGAACCGCTGGAGAGGTAGCGGGGATAGTCGCGACGCGATGCAAAAGCGCACATCTAGTAGTCATTTTGTTCGCTTTTGGAGAGGTTGAACTGCAAAGGATGGAGCGGCATCGCATAGAACACTCAAATGAGCAACGTCTTCTCAAAAAGAACCACCCCAAAGCATCCCATACTTATATTTATGAATCATCAGCTTGTATTGTGTTCCTTGCAAAAGACTTCATAAAAGATGGTTTTTTTATATCAGTTTTCGCGACTAGTACGCATGATTAAAACTATGTTAGAGCGGTTCTAAGCGCGATTATTATTCGTTTGATTTTTATTTCGACGTTTCGACTACTTTTCAGTAACCGTGATCCCGAAAGTTAAACATGACAAATGTTAAAGAGATAATAGTTATAACGTTGAAATTAAAATTAAATAAATAAAGTTCCGCGCTTAAAACCGTTAAACCGTAGTGTTAATTATAAAACCTGATTTCGCTAGTCTGTGCTCACACAGCCGGACTTGACAAGCTTCACCGTTGACGGATACGTCAAGGAAGATTGTACATATTCATTAATACCGGTTTTTATATCTAAGCTGATATTAGATGGATCAACCAAATCGAATTAACTGCGACGCTATTCAATGACATTACATGATTCATGTTTATGTTTATGTGGATTAGTTTGCTTAATTCGTCGAAATTGAAAGGTAATCTAATTTTCTTACTATTTATTATTTTTATTTATTACTTTACCATTAGTAGAAAATTGACATTACTTATATGGTTTTTATGTAATAATTTAACGAAAACTAACGCGTATGCATCAGTACAGCTATAAGACTATTTTGGGGTAAACAAAACAATTTTTGTATGAAATATTTTTATACATATTATTATGATAAGTATCTATAACCCGTTTATAATTATGCTCTCTATAAAGTTTTTGAGGTGAAACTTCTTTAAACTCGTTGTGATTTGAAACTTCATGTAACGAAAAAGCGACACTAAAGAGAGATAAACACATAAATCTATAGGACTAAGCTTGCGAGAAAATGAGATAGAATATATTATATTTAATAATTTAGATACTATGCGCATACATATAGAGTTGGAAATGTATTGAAGTTTTTCGTTACCTAATATTTCAAATTTCGTGTTTTAAAGCTTAAATATATTGTAACGATATAATGTCCTACCCTTTGTCACAATTTTTTCACTTCTACTACGTGTAACTGCACACACACATAAGTTTTTTTAAATATAAATCTTCAGTGAAAAATCTGTCTGATTGTGAAAACTGCTTAAAAATCGGATGCGTGGAGTCAGCGGATACACAGACAGACACGGTAAGCGACTTTATTTTGTACTGTAAAAAGATAAAGATTAGTATGGATTATGATTGCCCAAAATGATATATAACGTATAGCATATTTCGATATGTTAGATGAAGCGTAACATAATCAAGGTGTTATTGCCATCCACGCAAGTTTTATGGCCCATTACGCCTCCATAAGGTGACAATACCTTTGAAAGGCGATATCGGGTGGCGCAAAATGGCTTTGTATGTGGCGAAATTGCCACAGTGGTCACATGAAAATGAACATATTTGTTACTATCCTCAACCCGCGACTGCACTCACTTTATAAGAGTTATGAGACGTTATATAATATGTCATAAAGTTAGTAGTAAGAGAGTAGTAGTAGTAGTAAGAATGTTATAATTCTTAAAAAAATTAAATTAATATTTAATTCAAAATAAGTTTACGCCAGGGGGCGCCATGTTGCGTACTACATCATTGTGAGTGTGGGATTATGGTAGACCAATTTGGGCATCACGGGTTGTCATGATTGAAAAGCGCGGGAAGAAGATTTTCGTCATGCCAGCCTTAACGACATAGGGTACGTTCCATTAGTGGCTCACAATGACCACGTTCACGACCGCGATTTTTCCCGTTCCACTTGCTTGCGGGCGTTACAATCATAAACTCTAGTGGAACGGTTATTCCACCCACCTTTTGTCTTGACTCTTCATTAGTGTCGTTTTCGCCACGACTATAACGACCGCGTTAGCCAGGTGGAACGGCTGTCGGAGCATTTTGGGCGTTGTGAACTACTATAGGAGCGCGCTGATCATCAGCTGAGCTCTTGTCAGTGTCGACGTACATACCATTCCAGAACCGAATGGCTTGGTGCGTGACGATGGCAAGTGACCGGACGGAATGTCACTTGTCCCTTGGAAGATGGGGCAGCCACTAGTATGGAACGCGACTTGTGTTTATACTCTGGCCCTGGCACATCTTCCAATGACTGAGTCAGGGGCTGGCACCGACGCCGCTTCTGCTGAAGACGTCAGACGAGCCTTAGGAAAAGGTTACATATTTGGGCCGTGGTTGAAACATATGACCCGTGGGGTACAGCGGCAGAGTTTCTTTAAACGCGGCTGTAAGAAACTCTTTGACACTACCCGTGATCTGGCTGGCTCATATATCGCGCAAAAAATAAGCATTGCCATACAGCGTACCAATGCAGCCAGACTTCTAGGCACCCTCCCCCCTGGCAGTAAGCTGCTACATAGTGTACTTTAGTTTTAATTATATAGTTTATAATTCAGCCAGGGTCGTAGCTACCGCCGTATCAGCCGTATCAATGATACGGGGCCCCGAGTCTATAGGGGCCCCGAAAGAATCTAAGCAAAAAATCCAAAAATATTATCCACAATCTTTTATAGATTAATAACTGCTGCGCCATCAGAAGCGCCTAACCGACTTGTTTATAGAGGCAGAAAATCTAGAAAAACTGAAATCGTCTTCAGCTAGCCGTGGAAGGCCACGACACACCTTCCATGATCAAATTGATCGTGTACTAGCAGAAAGTGATGTCGAGAGCCTTAAGAACAGACGAGCGTGCATGACAAGAGTTATGAATGTCAAAGAAGCAAGTGAGGTGTGTAAGAATAAGCCTGAATGGCGCTCAGTTGTTCGTGCCTACCCCGCAAGGGAACTGGCGTGAAGTTATGTATGTATGTATGTATGTCTTCAGCTATAGATGATTTGATAAATAAGCTTGCCGAAAAAAGACGAGAAACGTTTATCTTTGATTCGAATTGTTTGACTAACTTAGCTCCTAGGACCATTAAGTATAAGTAACAACTTGTAATCAATATATAATTATTTTAATTCAATTCGAGCACTTTTTGTTTCTATAAAAAAAAAAACCTTTACCCTTCCTTTGGGCCTCCTAACACATTTCGATACTGTCTAAGGCAAGCTACGCCACTGAATTCAGTATTTAATTTTTTTACGCAGAATAAAAAAAAAACAAAATACCTATTCATAAATACCTGTGTTTAAGACATATCAAACTCTATCTACTAGTCTATGCTATTGCATGTTATTGAAGTGATAAATTCTCATGAGAGTAAACCGCTTCGTTACGTAACGCATTACAGCGCCACTCTGTCTGGCTTCCCTTTCTCTCACGCATACGGCAGCGGTAGGCAGGCTCCTCCTCTCTCACTCTAACCCACAGCGCTAGCCGTATTTCGGACAGACGCTTCTCCTCTTTCTACTCAGTGCTGAGCGTGCGATATACATATACTGTTGACAGTGAGTTGATTGTAAATAGTTCAATTTAGTTTAGTTTAAGTCATCACTTCTGCCGGGTGTCCCGAGACGCACGTTTTTTTTAAGTCTTTTATCTTACATTTCGTTATTATTAAAATAAAACAAAAATAAAATTACAGGACGTAGGAAATAAAGAAAAACATTATATTACAGTAACAAGTTTCATTTCATTACATTATTTGTGTGCAACGCGTAACGCCATCTAGCGAAGGTGGCAAGATCCGCACCAGATTACAGACGAAACGTAACTTTTACAAACGAGCTGATGAGCTGAGTTTGTGAAAACCAACAACCGCACGTGTGTTATACAAAGTTTTTCAACTCATTTGCAAGAAAACAGTACAATAGGTAATGAAACAAACATAAATTACCATTCGGAAAGATGCAACAATATCTGATGTTTCTAATATGAAATGGCGCGCATTTGCAAATGGCGTCATGTGTGCATAGTGAAAATTAAAACTACACATAAAAGAACTTTGACACGTTTTTGCGGTTGTAGACTTCTAAACTTGAATTTTAAATTTCCTTGAAATGTAGTATTTAAATTTATGTTTAATACTAATGTATATTATTCTAATATCGTTGAATATTATTAGTTTCATATTAAGTGCCAGCCTATAAATATATATACACACATAATATATATCTTATGTATAAAATTCTCGTGTCACAATGTTTGTCTCCATACTCCTCCGAAACGGCTTGACCGATTCTTATGACATTTTTTTATGCATATTCAGTAAGTCTGAGAATCGGCTACTATCTATTTTTCAAACATCTAAGTGATAAGGGGTGTCCGCCCCAAAAAAAATATTAATTTTTTGGATAATTTTTATTTTTTTAGAATACAGCATTTAAAAATACATACAACCCTAAATTTTCACCCTTCTACGATCAACCCCTATTTTTTATTTGTGAATTATAAACTTTAATTTTTTGGCAAGATTTTTAATCTTATTTTGTCATGACTTAGAATAAAAAAAAATATTATTCTTTTAGATTCACAAAAAAAGAACCGGTAGGTGGCGCTGAGATCGGGTTCTGGAATCCTCCTAATCACCTGGAGCGATTTTGGTGATTTTGTTTTTGTGTGTTTGAGTGGGTACCCGGATGGTTTAGATTCGCAATTAGAACCGGTACGTGACTCTGGGATCGGGTTCTAGAATTTTATTTTTTAAAGGCAGGACAACGTCTGCCGGGGCCGCTAGTATATATATATATATATATATATATATATATAAAGTATTCGTTTATTTATTTATGTGCTGACACTACACTACTACAAACGCAAAACGTTTCGAAGCGAATATATCTGTACATCTTTCGTCTCATGTTTTCTATAGTATTAAAGTGAGATAAATGTAATTACCAAAAGCGCTTACAAGGAGGTTCGATCAGTCAGCTCATCTATTTTTGTAATGTGAAACTACTTGGTGGATTTTTTTTTCACCAAGTACCTATTTTATTGCACATTCCGTTGATTTTTACTTTTCAAACAATGTATACAGGCTTCGTAAATGCATTTTTTGAGCAAATATGTTGAAACTAAATAACATAGTTTTCATTTTCTGGAATATTATTCTTGCAGATCTATTTCAGAACTATCCACCTTAGAATTACAAATTGCCTTTAATGTGATTGGTGGATCGTCACTTCTGTAGAGCCTGGCCACTTTTTCTCCAGCTTCTATTATCTGAAACAACAATGTTATTACGTAAGAAATAAAACTAAATGTTAAGCCTCGAAGCCTCTGCTCGCAAAGCTCACTGAAACGCATAAGTCCTGGGTTCAAATCCTAGCATGGCTAGTTTTGTTTTTTTTAAATGGCAGAACAACGTTTGCTGGGTCAGCTAGTAATGTATAAATGTAAAAAAACGAGTTTACTGATTTGATTAATTTTTTTTTCTATGTGTTTGAGTGGTTCCCCCGGATTATTAGATTCACAATTGGAACCGGTAGGTGGCGCTGGGATCGGGCCCCAGAGTTTTGTACGGATAGGATAACGTCTGCCGCGACCTCCAGTATTTAATCGTGGTTAGAGTATAAATGTGAACATCACATTATCGATAAGATTTTTGTAGTGTTGGGCAGTACCTACATGATTTTAAAATGAGTTTGTAAGAGTGATATGATATTTTGTACTGAACCAGTGCAATGTATCACTTCAAATGAGGCGAGGATATTTGTACGGTTTGTACCGCGGCAGCACATTGGAAGCTATGAGGCCGGTGAGGCGGTGAGCGTCAATCCCTCATTTGTCCCGTTCAAAACTAGTTCAGAAATGTTCGTTAAGAATCGGATGTGCTCGCTCTCGGTCACCTCATTTTACTAACAGTCGTACTATGACATTGTCATGTTGTCCCTCCTTGTCATTGTCAATATCCGTAGAAGCGTTATTGTATTGTTGTCGCATAAGCCTCGTTCCGTCCTTCATCTTACTTTTGAGTAGTAGCGCGGCAAAAATTTTGGAGTGGTACATTTCAAATTTTGAGTCGTATCAGTACAAATGTATTTTGTACGGGACAAATGTACTGGCTCATACGTGTACTGCTCATGGCTAGATTTCTGTATATATACTCGTAGTAGTCGTCAGCCAAACACAGTCCACTGCTGGACGTAAGCCTCCCCGAGTCGGCGCCACTCATCCCAATCCTCCGCCTTCATCATCCAGTGCCTACCGGCTACCTTGCGCAGTTTATATAGTCAAAGTGAAATTAATAATAATTAAGCAATTAATATACTACAAGAGTAAAACTACTCGTCGTCTTATTTTGTACTCCCCTCTCGGGGATTGAGTCATAGGCTCTTGCCTCCACTGTGGGTCACTCCTTCCAACGGGATAGGTACCACCGACGCACCACACATTTTTTTTTTGTTGAAGCAGGGGGAATTCTTTTCGTACACTACCGAGCCCTTTGTGGGGGTTAGTAGACCAATGCGGCGAGAGTTAGGCTGAAGAGTGGCGTAACAGAATCGCCGCCGGCATGTGTGGAGACTCAGCTGGTAAAGTCGTTCCCACTAAACCTAAACCTGCATCCCATGTGCCCGCGCTTGTGGTAGGAAGAGTTACGCCCATGCTCATCCGCGCATCAAGGCCTGAGCGTGCCCCGGGAAGCAGAGCAAACTCACTTCGTCAACAGAGGTTAGTTCCTCCGCATCCCCAGATGCATGTGGACCCCTGTAACGGAATCACGAGAGGAGATTTTGCGCATATCTGCGCCTCTGGACACCCGACTGACGTCGGTACCCGTGAGTCGTCAACCCCCCACAATACTCCTTTCATTATGCCTTAAAAGCATTCTTAAATATCCCATACTGACCTTTTTCTCATTCTCCCTGTACCGTAAAGCCTTGAGCAGCTTCTGCCAAAAGTTTGCATCACCCCACTTCACATAAGTGTTGGTGGCCAAGTACTCTTGGATTTCGTCATCTATTGCCACTTCGGAAGTCAGGTCCTCCAAAAGTATTATTATGATACGTGTTCGCTTGTCACGAAATGCTTGTGTATGAGCTGTGCGAAATTCTAATAAAGCCCAAATCTGAAAAATTATAGTTATCGGCCAAATATTTAAGTGCATACTATAATTACGGAGTATATTAACCATTTAAAAAGTTAAGTAATAAAAACCGGTTATGTCATCATCTTCTTTATAACTGTAATGCAACACTTACAAGCCAATAGATGGCGCTGTGCAATAATTGAGGTCGCAACGATTCCCGACACGTACAAAGAATATACACAAATTTCCAACAATAATAGATGGGCCTAGGTCTTCGAGGAACTTTAGTAGCCTCGCTGGAAGATCTCCTTTTGAGACGGGGAGCATTCCATCTCGCTCCTCCAACCATTAGGGTCATCCCTAAATAACTTTTATGTTGCTCTTAGCAAGCAAATTTTAAGACTTTACTTTTAAATTAATGTCTTCAGTAGCCATATTTCAGTAAAAAATATAGAAAGAATACACGCTTGTTCTTATAAAAAAAAATGGCGTGCTTATGTAATGTTAGCGGCTGGTTAGCTTCAGAGCCAAGTCGGCTCTGATATTTATGTTAAATATTTAAAATTTTGTTACAAAAATTCTCAAATAATATTTTCTTAAGTTTTCGCGACTTGTATACATAATAAAACTACGTTTTAACGGTTTTAAGCGCGGTAATTTTATTTGATTTTGGTTTTTCCGACGTTTCGGCCACTTTTCAGTGGCCGTGATCACGGAAGACAAAGATGTCAAGTGTCAACGAGTATTGTTAAAGTTTTATTTAGCCTACCGCCAACTTATTAATTTTAATTATTTAATTTTTAATTTTGTTTATGGTTATTATTTAATCTATGGGAGCCTAATCTAATTTACTACCGCTTCGCAACATGTTATGGCTTGAAGAGAAGAAGCGGCGCAAGAAACTCTTCAGCAAACATGCCTAGCTCTAATAATTTTATATAATATTAAAATGGGTGGAAGGAAAAATAAAAGTAATTATCAGTCAAGTTGGTTTGTGTTCCGTTGTACGCAGAAAGAGCTCACAGTGTCTTGAGGTCTGGCAACTGGTTTTTGCTGGGTTTGGGTCTTAATAGTTTTGATAATTGGATCCCAAACAGGTGGTACTTGCCAACCATCTTCTCTATTGAAATTTGGGTGTTTTTTGATTTCAATAGCCTCACGCATCATTCTAGGTATGAAACGATTCTCTTTCGCGAGGATTTGTGGGTTATCGAATCTGATGTAGTGGTTGGGTTTATCCAGCGTGTGTTCACTGATCGCAGACTTCGTAGACCTTGTGTGTTTCATGTCAGCAATGTGTTCTTTTACTCGTGTTTTTATGCTCCTCTTTGTTTGCCCAATGTATGACAATCCACACTCACAATCAAGCTTGTAAACCCCTGCATCCTGGAGTGGGATATTGCATTTCACAGGTCTCAGAAATTGGGTAATCTTTTTCTGCGGCTTGAAATATGTTTTGATTGAAGCTCGCCTGAGGATGTGACCAATTCTGTCCGTGACCCCCTTGATGTAGGGTAGGGTAGCAGGGCACCGCTCAACTGAAGGTGGTTTGGGGCCTTTGTGACGTTGGTGTGGAGTCTTCAGCTGATTGCGTTGTAGAACTCGCTTGACATGCTGAAGCTCTCCAGCTATGTGGTTCTCGTCACAAATTTTCCGTGCTCTCTGAAACAAAGATTTGCCCACGGTAGCTAACTGACTAGGATGGTGGTGAGACGAACCATTAAGGTATTTATCTGTATGGGTAGGTTTCCTATACACCGTATGACCAAGAGTATTGTCAGGGTTCCTTAGGATGAGCACATCCAGAAAAGCTAATTTATTATTTGCCTCTAGTTCCATAGTAAATTTAATATTACTGCTAATGGAATTGAGATGGTCTAGAAATGCAGAGACTTTATCGTTTGGGAGGACGGCAAAAGTATCGTCTACGTACCTTTTATACATCTTCGGCTTAGCCGGAGCGGTATCCAGTGCCTTCTGCTCGAAGTCTTCCATAAAAATGTCAGCTACGACAGGAGACACCGGTGAGCCCATGGCTACACCGTTGATTTGGTCGTAGAAGCCGTAGTCCCACACGAAATAGCCAGATGTGAGGCAATGTTTTAGTAGATCTGCATATTCCTCAGGCATGTTATTATCTATTAGCTTCCTTTTGACAATCTCAATGCAGTCTTCGCGCAAGGGGATGTTGTTTTTGTGAATTTTAGGTAACCCATACAGTTTAGGCGCTTTGGCGCAAGATGGTGTGAGTGCGGATACGTCTAAGCTTAATTTTTCGGAGTGTTTTTTCATAACCGCGATTGTTTGTTTGGTTACTTTATCCGTGGGGTCAGTTTTGACCTTTTTATAAGTGCTTTCGTCCGATAAAAGATCTTGTATTTTACTATTGTAATCAGACGTATCCATGACGACAGTCGCGTTACCTTTATCTGCACGGAGCACGGTTATTTCTGGTTTATTGCGAATGTTTTTTAAGGCAATATATTCAGCACGAGTGAGATTCGGTTTGGGTAGACGACTACGGCGTAAAACCGATGAGATATCTTGTCGTATAGCTTCCGCATCCTCTTTCTGCATGCTGTTCCTTACCAGACATTCCTCTACGTTGCAGATTATGTTTTCAAAAGGTATTTTTCGCGGGGTTATTGCGTAATTAAGGCCTTTTTCTAATACCGAAACGGTGTTTTTATCGAATGTTTGTTTTGACAGGTTAACCACCGACAGTGACATATGATTAGTGGTCGCGTTTCCGTGCACATCAACAATTGCTTCACAATGGAGCTCAGGTATATTTTTTTGCGCGTTCCTTGTACCAAGATGTTTGTTTTGGTTTGTTAGCATTTGGTTGTATTTTGAAATTTGGCGGTTTTTTAGTTGTTCATATTTGACCTTCATCAAAAATTCTCAAGTTACGGAAGAGGAATCTCATTCCTAAGTCAATTGAAACATCAGCCATATTATTCATTGTATCAAATGTGATATGACTAAATGACGTCACATATTACACTTCTCTGTTTGACGTTGTATTACTATTATAAAAAAAATTTGAACATACATACATACATACAAATCAATGTAACGCGCGAACCCGTTAAACTACCGCGGAAACCGTCATGCGTATTCGGAAAGCGTCTGCTCGGCTCGGCCGTGTCGTCCTCGCCGCTGACATTCGGCTCAGCTCCACCCGCATTCGGGGGGACTCGCAATACACATGTTTTTGCATCCCAATGTTCACTCCATTACGATACCGTTTTACGATTTTATCCGTGCAGGAACGGAGAAAGAATACAATTTCCTGCGACCGGGCGGCCTGTCGTAAGAGGCGACAAAACAACCCACAGCCAGGTGGTACGGCATTTGCCCCACCGGATGGTTACCACACCTGAGTATGTCTCCATAACAACCTTGAGTTGTGTTCCGGCATTAGTGACCACGTTCCAGTCTCCCTTAAGAGAGCAGCAGCGCATTTGTAGCACCTTTGATGTTGCAAATGTCTATAGGCGATGGTAACCGCTGTCCATCAAGTGGGCCGTCTGCCTGTCTGCTGTACTAATTAAAACTCAAATTGTCACCCATTGAACCTTTTTCATTCTTTTATCGTGTGTTTATGAGCTATAGAGAATATTTACCGACGATAGAAAATTATTCGACAAGACGATGATAGTCCGCCTAGAATCTTGCACTGATCTCGCGATTTGCGCTGGTATCCAATCACCGATCATCCAATCTCTGCTATGGACACAAAGTTTGAAGCCGTTAGCGTCCTCTAACACTGGCATCAGCTCGTCGGTGACAAAAAACGTATCTTCGTGGGAGAAGGAGATGAATGCATCGTAGATCTATATAGATAGAAGAGTTAGAGAGAGATAGATAACACTTTATTGCACACCAAAATATACAGTTACAAAAACTGACCATATTTACAATATTTTCTAGGCAATACAATAGGCGGCCTTATCGCTGAAAGGGATCTCTTCCGGACAATCGAAATGAAAGAAATTGAATCAGACGAAATAGGTGGTGCAGGAAAAGGCAATAGAGATACATAAATATATACATAGTCATATATATACAATAATACATAAGTTCTTATAATAAATGTATTAGCATGATTATATTCCGTAAATCAAAAATAGCTATTTGTGGACAAATAGTGTTTTCTGAGCAAATTTCTAAATGTTGGTAAGGATTTGGCCTCTCTGACAGTAAGAGGCAGCATATTCCAAAGTTTGACAGCCTGCACCTTAAAGAATTATAATATTAGGATGAAGTGCGTGCAGGCGCCATAAGTTTTCGGTAAGTAGCATGGCGCAAATTGTGGGCAATGGATAGGCGAAGGAATTTAAAATGTTCCTTAAGGTACTGAGGACTATTAGGAGTAAATAATATGTTATAAAGGAGAGTGAGAATGTGAGTATTGTATTTGAAACCAATTTATTTGGTGCAGCCATAGTTCTTCGACGTTGGTGTCCAATAATAATTGTATATAAGGATATCGATGCAGCCATACGTTACATAAGAATTTTATCTGATGAATTGTAAATTATTATTTATTTCATTCAATTACAATATCATAACAGAATTAAAAATAAAATTTCTGCAAAGGACATTGATGATATTAGCCGGAACTGCAACTAACTTGTGTCCTCTATATCGAAGATGCCCCTGATATAGCTAGTTTCATAAAAAAAACTTGCCTTGTTTATGTCAGAATCTTGTTCAACACATTTAATGCCATGTTTAGCCAAAAATGAATTGATCTTGCTTCTTTTGAAGTAATAAATGCCACCTGCTAGAATGATAAAGACGATAATGCAGCCGAGCAATATCAAAGTAATGCTAAACATCTTGCTGGAACACAGAGATTGAAGTTCGATGGTGTTAATGGGTGAGGTTAAAACACCGTCAATGCATGTTATATTTTCGTAATCCAACACCTGAAAGTAATGGAAAATTCTGCAAAATTCTATTTTAGTAAATTAAAGCAACCTTTCATATACATAATTATTATTATAATACGCTAGGTTAGGACAAAGTAAAATCAGTTTAAATTTTAAACTAAGACTAAAAAATGAAGAATCAAAATAAATTAAAAGTAAGTAAAAAAGTAAATAAAATCACTAAAAACTTTTGAAGTACATAGTTCTGAACTTTTCATTAACGTCATGTAAATTTCAATACACAGACATCATACCTTTTGTTTATTTAAATATAATAACTCCAAGAATTCTTTATTTTCACACTGACATACAATCGGATTTCCAGATAATTGTATTTTTCTTGAAGCGACAGAAAACAGGGTTCTCGCTACATCTGGTGTTACTACTCCCAAAAGATTATTTCTCAGATCAATATTCTTAAAAATATGAAAGAGACGTCTATTATTACCAAGTGATTTGAAGTAAGGCTAGAAATATTTGTACAAACTATAAACGCGCCGCCATCAGTATCATTTCATTGATAATTGAAATTGCGTGGCATGATTCATAAGTTTCCACTCAAGATTTACATAATTTTCAACTTAGATCTCCCCAAGTTTGTACCACATATCCCAGTCCTTCACTTTCCTCTTGCGCTATTGGCGACTTTGCGCAGGTCATTGGTCCATCGGGCCGGAGAGCAGCTTATACCTACACAACGTTTCTTTACTTCAGAACTCTACTGATTCATCTGCTATTGGACTTGCGACTGACCTAACCGGCCCACTGCCATTTCATCATTACTAATTTTGTGAACTTGATCATCATCATCATCATCATCATCATCAGACATATTGTTCCGCCCCAATTAATTGGGATATGGTAAAAGAAAAGAGAAAATCAGTAACCTTGGTTTTTTCACGGATAACCTTATTTTGCATTTATCAAAAATACTTTCTGTAACAGGGATGAATAAAAATACTTGTGGTGGCTGGACTTACAATGCAATATGGAGTAACATTTTACGCAAAGAAGTCCAAGTCAAATTATAATAGATACACTTTTATCAAAAAATTAAGTGCTGTACTTACTTCCAAGCTATCTGGCAAGTCTTTGCTCTCCAGAATTGATAAATGATTGTTAGGTATTACTAGCTTCTTTAAATTATCAATGATAGGTACTTTAATAAGACCTCTGCCTGTACAATTGACTAAAACTGCTGCAGTTCTTGGCATTTTAAAACATTTGCAACCTATTGGACAATCCTCTTTTAGGTCACACATAATATTTTCTGGATCAATATCATCCAAAGGTCTAGGAGTATAATCTCCCGAATATTGTATACAAGAAAATCCTGGTATTGATATATGATTGGGTCTTTCCTTCAATGTTTTTATGAACCAATACCAGTTGCAATTGCATTTTACTGGAGATTTGAGAAATATGACGGCTTGATTTTTTACATACTGAAATATAGCACAATATTATTAGAATACCTTGAGTATAACATTTTAAGTTAAATATAACTATGTACATATTCCGATAATTTACCTTATCAGTATCTTCTAATAACACAGCGTTGTAGTCTCCTTCATTGTATAATATCTCAAGATGATTGTTCTCTGTATAGTCTATTTTCCAGCCACTTTCACGTATCAATTTAATATCCTCAAACTGCAATACAAGTAGTTAGTTCTATACAATATAATACAATACGAGTATTTAGTGCATAACATAGCACTGTAAGCCTATATATCTGCTCATAAGGTTTCCGTTGCTCAGCTCGGGCTTCCTGATTTTTAGAAGAACGGACAGTATATCCGGCACGCTTGTCCAAGGTGGTTTGACAGGTTTGACACGTCGGTTATCTCGATATGCAAGTTTCATCACGATTTTTTTACTTACCGACATCAGATCGTTATATCAAAGAAACGACATTAAACCCATAACATTGCTACACACAGGCATTGTACTATTTTATATGTCATAAAAGCTTATCACAAAATTTTGTTGTTTAAAAGAGATCTCGCTAAAAGCTTTTATAACATTGTATGATACTAGCAAAACGATGGACTTTTCTTTTTTAAAGTAGTTAGTAAGTTAAGTAAGTAAGGTAGTAGTTAAAAACAGCTAACGCAAAAAGAAAAGTGATCATTTAAAAATTCGAAAGTAATACCTATCATTGAGCCATCAAATTTGTTTGAGTTTTTTTTATTGTAGGAGTTTAGCAGACATGCAGACGACCCACTTAATGGAAAGCGGTTACCATCACCTATGGACATATGCAACACCAAAGGTGCTACAAATGCGCTGCTGCTCTCTTAAGGGAGACTGGAACCTGGTCACTAATGCCGAAACGCAACTCAAGGTTGCTATGGCGACATACTTTAGACCAGGGGTGGTAGCCATCCAGTCGGGCAAATGCCCTACCACCTGGCTGCGGGTTGTTCTGTCGCCTCTTACGACAGGCCCCCTGGCCGCAGGAAATTGTATTCTTACTCCGTTCCTGCACGGATAAAAGTGAATTTGAGTAACACGTATAATATATTTTAAGTATAGAAATTGATAGACGCTTGCAATGGCGTCATAATGTCACGGCGCGGTACCGCTTCCTTAAGTCAAACCCTTCATTTGATTGACTATCTATAAATTTACTAGCATTTCCGAGCAATTTGCTTCAATACAATCATTTTTTGGTTTTAAATCTAGTTTCATTGGGGGTTAAATGATTAAGTCTGGGGGCCCTATGATTATGCAACCTTTTCCTTATTTCAGCTAATTAGGTATTGATTGTTGCAGAGGTATGTAAAATTATAAAGTACTAACTCTGAAATAACTGGTATATAATTCATCTTTCAAGAGTTCACCTACACAAACTATCTAAAAAATATTGCATGTTGTACTGTTTTTTTTTTAAATCGTATGTTCACCCCCGATACTGTTCAGGCATCTGAAATACATATAAGGCTTATCTTATACTACTTAAAATTACTTAGAGTTCAGTTTAAAATTAAAATTGTATAGGTTGTATATAAAATATATAAATGTAAGAATCTATTAGATGCGTATATAAACACATAAAATATACTAACACGTCTACGAGTCTATATATTCCACCACATTTATTTGGTGCTTAATGACGCAACATGGTGACTGAGAGATAAATCGACGTTATGATGAACATTACGCAGATTTATTTCTCCTCACGGCGTCCTCCACCACCCTAATACAAAAAGCTTCCAGCCAAAACCTGAATTTTTTATCGGCCAATATCTTGCACAATGTTGACTCTGTCAACTTAATTTTTGTTGCAGCTTCCAGGTCTTGTCTGGAAGATCCATATTTTGGGCAGTTGTATTAATGTTATAATAACTACAAAAATAAAGCTTACCGTCAAATTCCACGGTTCATCAATTCCAGAAATACTTAAATTAACAAATTTTAGAGAAGACATAGCTTTGCGCCATTCCGGACAAGGTTTCCTACCAAAAGTGTTACTGAATGAAAGACTGTCTACTGATGGCAAATATGGCCAGGTCTTCAAGCGTTTATCTAGAAAATTTTAAAAATTGTTAACATTTCTGAGTGAACGTTGTAATAACATTTGTGATCATGGTTGCACAGTTTGAGGACCCTCTTCGGTATCACTGATCATTGTGATCAAATACTCAATCCATAAGTTATTTATGAGCGGATAGATACTTCTTGAATCGGACCTTCCAAAGTGAAGAGAAAAGGGTTTATAGAGGTTGGGAGAAATCTAGCGATAGTGTCGCTGACAGGCAAATGCCAAATACTGATACCCATGGCTACTTTCTAGCGCAGTATCTGGTCAGTACCTGTCAGTCACACGGAGGGTGACTGGATTGAGATGATCAAGCAATCATGCGAAGAGGTGCCAGATATGGAACCTATTACCATTGAATCACTTGATGTTGGTAATGCAACTCGTTCGGCACATAACTGGAAAAGTCCAGGGCCGGACGGATTGCATAACTTTTGGATCAAGTGGTTCAAAAGCTCGCATGGTTGCTTGGCTAATCAATGCCAAGAAGCTGTTGATCGTGGTTCGCTTCCAACCTTTATGACGACAGGCGTCACCCATTTACTCTTCAAATCTTGCTGTACCACTGAACCCAAAAATTATAGACCACTCACATGCTTGTCCACCATCTACAAGCTCCTTACATCCATTTTGGAAAAAAAATATAAAATTATTTTTATAATAATAACGTTTTGGCAATCACCCAAAATGGATGTAAGGCTGGGTCACGTGGTACGAAAGAATTGCTTCTCATTGACACAACTGTTAGCCAACAAGCCCGACGGAATAGAAGAAATCTCTCCGTCGCCTGGATCTACTACAAAAAGGCTTATGACTCAGTGCCGCATACATGGTTGATGAGAGTCTTAGAGTTGTATAAAGTCGATTCAACTCTGAGAACCTTTCTTCAGGCATGTATGAGGCAATGGGTCACATACCTTAGGGTTCCAGGAGGAGGAGGGGTTCCTTTGCCGGAGGGCGAGATAAATATAGAGCGTGGAATATTCCAGGGTGACAGCTTGTGTCCCTTGTGGTGTAGCCTAGCATTGAACCCTCTTAGCACTTTGCTAGAGTCTTCAAGACTAGGCTATCGGTTTCGAAGAGGGGGTGAGATCGTGTCGCACTTGCTGTATATGGATGATCTCAAACTTTTCTCATCCAACGAACCTGACTTGATTGAATTACTGAAGACAACAGAACGCTTCAGTAAGTAAATTAATATGGAATTCGGAATAGAAAAATGTGCGTTCATGCATGTGCGGCGAGGGAAAGTTGTGAATTCACTGAATTTACAACTCTCAGAGAACGTGTCTCTCAAATCCCTCTCCGAGACCGAGACATACAAGTACCCGGGTATGTCAGAGTCTTTAGGTATAGCCGAAGCGGACGTAAAACAGACGGTGAAGGACCGATTCTTTTGCCGCCTGAGAAAGGTTTTAACCAGCCTTCTCTCAGGTAGAAAAAAGGTCAGAGCCTTCAACAGCTGGGTTATGCCCGTGTTAGCATACTCCTTTGACATACTTAAGTGGACTCAAACGGAGCTGGACGCCCTAGATCGAAGAGTCCGTTGCCTACTGACAAAACATCATATGCATCACCCACGTTCATCAGTAATGAGATTGTACATCTCGCGAAGATGTGGAGGCCGAGGCGTTCTAAATGCCAAGGATCTGCACAATCGTGCGGTGAACAATCTCAGGGCATATTTCCTTAAGATGAACGTGGGCATAAAGATGTTGTGGCAGTAGACAAAGGTCTTACCACGCTATCGTTGGCTAAAGAGAACTAGTGCAATTTGGCAGTACTGAGCACCTCCGACCGCATCAACGTATGGAAGAGCAAGGAGCTGCATGGCAGGTTTTATCGGGCCTTAACAGCGCCCGATGTAGATCTGTCAGCGTCGGTAAACTGGCTACGGTTCGGTAACCTCTTTATAGAAACCGAAGGTTTTGTGTTTGTAATTATGGACGAAGTTATTAAGACGAATAACTACCGGAAATATATCCTGAAGGATAGCACCTTAGACATCTGTCGGGAATGTCATCGCCCAGGTGAATCATACATACATACGTAACTTCACGTCAGTTCCCCTGCGGGGTAGGCACGAGCAACAGAGCGTCATTCAGGCTTATTCTTACACACCTCACTTGCTTCGTTGACATTCATAGCTCTTGTCATGCACGCTCGTCTGTTCTTAAGGCTCCTGACATCACCTTCTGCTAGTACACGATCAATTTGATCATAGAAGGTGTGTCGTGGCCTTCCACGACTTCTGCATCCATCCACTTTTGGATTGTATATCTGTTTAGTCATTCTTTCATCATGCATTCTTTCCACATGCCCGAACCACCGGAGCATTCCTTTCCTTACCTTCAACCCGACACTCTCTTTCAGACCAACTCTCTTTCTTATTTCGGTATTACGAACGCGGTCCGCGAGCATCACTCCGCAAATTTTGCGCAGTGCTCGCATCTCGACCGTGTTTACTCTACTTTCATGCTCTCTCTTCCATACCCAACTCTCGCTTCCATACGTGAGCGTAGGTACCAGCACTGCGTTGTGTATGGCAAGCTGGGCCTTCTGGTTGAGGTTCTTAGCGCCTAGAAGTTTACCTAACGCTCCATTCACACTATTCCCCAAATTCACTCTTTTTTCTATATCAGCGGTGTATCTTTCATCCCTGCTAAAAGCACATCCAAGATATACAAACTCATTCACTTGCTCCAGCATAACATCATCGACCATTATCCTTGTCCATGTGAACCCCTCAGGCATATTGTTTCCGGCTGTTCACATCTTTCTAACGGCGAGTATTTGCACAGAAGTAACCTCGTACCAAGGATTATCCACCAGTAACTTGCCTTTCGATACGGTCTTGTGGACACGGAGGTGCCTTATTACTAGTACTCGCCGGAGCCAGTTCTTGAAAAAAGTCGTGCCACGCTCTACTAGGATCGTTCAGTTATCACGGACAGGACTATTGTAGCCAATAAGCCTGATATCGTGATAATAGATCGACCTGCACGACGAGCAATACTCGTTGACATCAGTATCCCGCATGACGATAACCTCGTGAAGAAAGAAAAAGAAAACTAAATAAATACTTAGATCTTGCTCACGAGGTTACGGCTATGAGGCGTCTGGAGTCAACGAGCATTATATATAGTTGTCACCGTCAATGGTCTTATAGCGAAAAGCCTCGACCGTCATCTAGAGAGGCTTTCGCTGGGAAGCTGGATGAAGGGCGAGATACAGAAGGCAGCATTTTTGGACACGGCACGAATTATGAGGAGGTTCCTGTCTCTGGAGCCCTAACCACCGGTAGTTTGGACCCCACGGCCCGCTGGCGGTGATCTGCAAGATTTTATATTTTTTTTATTGAAAATGTATTTTATTTTTGATGTATTTTTATAAAAGAACAATGTTATCTATTTTTCATAAAAAATATCTTTATATGTATTTTTTTAATGTAAAATTTTCGAAAATAAATAAATACAGGATAATAACAAAATTAAAACTAGTATATACTAATAACATCTATCTATATACAGCTTAAATTACCAAACCATAAAAATTAAAAATAGTAAATTGGTCCCAAGTCACTGTCAGTTGGGAACATTCCCAAAATGCTGGTCGCGTTACCACGTTACACCATGGCAAGTATGTGAATGTATTACTGAACGTGAATATAATACTCAATTTATATGAATTGGCTTATGATTTCTCACGTGATTATAATAATATACACAACAGTAACAATTTTAATGCTCTACGACCTTGACTTCTTTCAAGACTTCGTCATAGATGACATGTTAGACAATAGACTTGCTGAAAAACGTATTTAACTTACGGATTATATTATATATATCATCTTCACAGACACCAGCCCAGTAGTTATAATCTAAATTTAGATATTTCAAAGACTTAAGTGATCTTAAAACACCAAAATTTTGTGGTTCCATTTCGTTTTGCGTGAAATAAGCAGTCTCCAAGCCTGTCAATGAATCCATAAATGTCTCGCTGAAATGAGCCAATTGATAAATAATAACAATCGCTACACAAACACACATTAAATACCTCTAAACTAGGTAAACCGCCCATGTGTCATGAGAATGTTTATACAAGAGTTATACAAGGGACATCTCTGGGGCCAACCCAAATACTTAGAGTGTACATAGTAAATAACGAAAATTTCGGTTACGTCCAAGTCCTCTACATTCCAGTGAGCTAGGCGGGCAAAGGCATAGACTACTGAGTTAAAGATGTTCTCAAAAATTAAAAGAATACCAGCGTCGATTAATTGTTATTGGTCAGTTAGAAGGTGAGTTGCCCTTCAGTACGGAATGTTCCAACAATTGCCGCCAAAGCAAGAGAACATGAAAAATATTTGGAATCATAAAGGCTTGAGGTGCAGAATCCTTACTAACATATAATTAATTGATTAGCTGAACATTCTTCATCGGATTTCGATTAAAAAAATATTTTATTATTTGTGTTTAAATTTCATTAAGTAGTACGGAATTAAAGCATAATTAAAGATTAGTTACATTTCATTTTAAGTATACATATTATAATTCTCAAAATTATCAATATAATCTTCGCAGCGGGTTATTATTGTTTAGCGCCTAACAAATATAACAGCGTAGACTTTGCTATAGTTTGAACAATAATAACATTTCATACAAAATATTAATTTTATACATACTTTGCCTTTAGTCTAATATGATTACTACTCATGTCCAAATATTTCAAATTTTTCAAATGCCAAAAGAAATCATTTGCTATTACACTTATTTTACAACTTTTTATAGTCAAAGACCGTAAAGATATTGCGTTCTCCAGCATCCGTTCGGGCAATGCCCTTAAATGTCTAAGATCTTCCATTCTGAAAACAAAAATGGTTTATCATTTTGTTGATTCATATGTATTTTAAACTTATTGTCGGTCGGGTAGGCGTTGTCCTGCTCTGAGAAAATAAAACTCTGGAACCTATTGTAGCGTTGTTGTTGTTGTGTTGTTGTTCAATCTTACCCTTCCCGAGACTGCCTCAAACACACACAAAAATTTATTAAAATCGATTTAGCCGTTTTTGAATTTTTGCCAGACTAACGAACAACAATAGATTTTTATATTTGTATAAAAAAAGATTAATGAGGAGTCAAGAATAATATCGATGAGCTTTAACAGTCATTTACGAAGTCAAGTTCCATTAGATTCGGAAAGTGATAATCATCATCTATGAACATTTGCAAGGACAGACGGACCAAGGTGCTGCCAGTTATCAAGGAATTTTTTGACTTTTTTTGAAGTCTCTATACCTTAATACTGTCTGAAATCTCGACTAGGAGCTTATTACAAATTTCCATAGTGTGCCTGATAGAAGGCACAGAGAGATCCGAAATCTAAAGAATTGCAAAAACTTAAGTAGGTATAAACTGCAATGCTTATATTTTATACTATTTATTAAATATGAACAACACTTGTAAGTGGTTTGTTTTTAAGAAACGTGAGTGTGCTTGTATCTCAAAAATTTAGTGAACCTTTTCGAGCTGCTACAGGAACTCTCTTGTTTGATATCAATCAAAGAGCAACATTTTATCTAAGGCTTCTTATAGCCTCACACATCGGTTCAGCTTTCACTTAGTATCTGTTTGATTGAAGACTATCTTCATACTTGAATATTCATGAATAATCACACTCGATATACAAATCGTGTAGAGCCATATTTAAAATGCAGAAGTAGATTTACAAAAACTTACCTCAGCTCTTCCAACTTTGAACAGTTCGCCAGCCATCCGTCTGGCAATACATTTACCTGAAACTCTCGTATAGTCAAGGTTCGTAGATGATCACAATGCCCCCAAGTCTGAGACAGTTTCCAAGGTCTACCAGATTCAATAATCACATTCTCAAACTTATTCCATGAAGGGAATGGAGGTAGAATTACTTCCTTTAAAGCGAGTGATATATTTGGAGATAGATATTTCAAAATCTCTATATCAAAATAATTGGCTAAGAAGTGTTTAGTTCTAAAAGTGAATGCTTGCAAAAAATTCAAACCTTGGAAATGATTTGGATTAAGATTAATATCATCCTCGTATTTCTCAAAATATATAACTAATGATGCGAAAGTAATGTTCAGTTTCGTCATTGCATCAGCGTAAGCAATTTCAGGAGGTTTACAATTACCAATTCGAAGTTCTTGTTTGAAAACATTTGTTTCAAAGTGAGGAAATGTAGGATCATCGACTGCGATAACTTTAGGGTCGCACCATATCGAAAGCTCTTCTTTGAAATAAGTCGAAAAATGTATAGATTTACCTGAAATTATAATAGGTATGTGGTATGGAGCGTAGGTTCGTAGGTTTTTATTGTCGTAAAACTATATTGTGCTGTAGCGACATAAAATATTAATTACATTGTGTTGTAGCGACGTGAGATATCGTTATCCTGTCTTATACATTGATTTATTTCCTTTATACTATATTTAAAACTAAATGACATCATCCGACGAGCTCTTGTCAGCGTCGGCGTACCAGCCATCCTAGAGCCAACTGGCTCGGTGCGCGACGATGGCAAGAGGCCGGATGGAATGTCAGTTATTCCTTGGAACATGGGAAGGCCGCATCACATCTTTCAGTGACTAAGTCAAGGGCTGGCAACGCTGCTTCAACAGCTGAAGATCTCAAACGGCGCAAATATGGAACTCTAGGAAGGGGTTATATATTTGTGCCGTTTGGAGTTAAAACTTTAGGTCCGTAGGCAAAGAGTTTCTTCAAAGAAATTTGTAAGAAACACTTTGACGCCACCCGTAATCAGAAGGCTGGTTCGTATTTCGCGCAAGGAATCAGCATTGCCATACAGCGTGGCAATGCAACCAGCCTTCTGAGCACGCTTCCCTCTGGCAGCAATTTGTTACATACTTTATATTAATTTATTTTTAAGTATTTAGTTTAATTTATAATTTAGTTAATTTGAATCAAATTAAAATACAAATTAATAATAAAATCTTTTAACAAACTAAGTGTGCAAATTGTTAATTAAAACGCAATGACTGCTGTAGAACGCTGTAGCCTACGGAAAAAATGCTGGTTCAATTTGTAATGGACTGTATGAGAGAAATATGACCTAGATCCTTGCACTAGAAAAGCAGAAGCTCCACCAACCTTGAGACCCGCCCTCTCCTGGCACGGTTCAGGTTACACACAGGAACAGCACACGGCACTAATCTCCACCTTAGAGCTAACACTTTCAACTAAGTCTAAGTACATGTAGTAAGTTCTTGGCACAGCTAGTAATCACAATGAGTATAATGAATGTTATTCAAAAATTATGAGCGCACGGCGCGTTGTAGTCTCGCTAAGACGTCGACAGTGAGTGTTCAAAAATGGCTACTCATAACCTGCTCTGTATTGGCCATCGCCTCACACAGAAGGAGGGTAGACGGCAAATTTGATGGAGCGATGTTCTACCTACTTCATACTAGGCAAGGACCGAACAACTGCTTACAATGACATTCTTGTGCATTGATTTCAGTATAAAGCAATAGTCTATACAAATATATTAAATGTTTACATATACATTATATACATACTACAAGTATTTACCTGAAAGATTAACACAGAACGAGACGTTCAATATATTTCTTTTCAGCATTACGCATGGCACGGTACAAATTTAGACTTACCGTTCACTTCGAATTCTCTATCAAAAGTACTTCGTAGTGTTTCTTCTGTAATTTTACATTGTGTTGGCGGAGGGGCGCATTTTAATTTCTCTATAACTTCTCTGCCTTTTGAGTCATCATCAGCAAACGCGACTACGTGTAAGGTCATCATACTAACGAATGTAGCAAAAGTATCTGGAGCAACAAGTGATTCTTTAGTGCTAGGGCTAATGCCATCAACGCTATGGCGCGGCTTCATCTTTGATAATGTTGCAGATATAGGCCGTTTCACGTAGACATGGCGATGGGCTTCATGCGTTAATGTAGAGACAACATTATTAATGACGTTAATTATTAACAGATAATGTTACCAGATAACCTGACAACGTATGTGTATACACTTTATGCGTATTCGATAACAGCGTTAGTTTTAACGCTTTAAATAAGACGGATTCGGCCATTGCCTAAAGTTTTAACAATATCGCAGATGAAGCCGACACACCTTTATAATGGGTTAATATTCTGCCAAAATTACCGCATGTAATAAAGTGGCTACACTGGTAGTGTCATTAGAAAATGTTATTTTCGAGAAGGAGTGTCTATTCGTTATGTATTTACAAGTCTCTATTAGATGTATTTATTCATATTGAATTTTTATTGAGATGTGTAGTGAAAATTCTTTTAAAGCAGTTGCTAGGTTTTGAAATTGTACAGCTGTTTTGCTTTTAATTGTTTATAATAAAAGTAAGACAATACAACTAATACAATAGAATCTATATATTAATAAGTGAAGCAAAAACTTTGTACCCCTTTTTACGAAAATTGCGCGGACGGAGGAGTGTGAAATTTCGCACACTTATAGTTTATATAGAGAAGAAGCAACGAATGCTAATATTTTTTTTTTAATTATGCATAAAAATACATTAAGTGAATAAAAAAAACATTACACACACATTACCATATACTTGACACACACACGCATATATACTCTTGTTTATTGTTAAAGTCAAATTAACAGTGTAGCCTTGGCGAAATTTGTGACTACAGAACTATAGTCTTTGACAACAAATCATTATGGTCGAATTTCGGCCACGGGCGACCACTAGTAAACTTTATTGCACACAATGTTATAAAATAAATTGATACATACAATCGTAATGATAAGTACAATGGGCGGTCTAATCGTTGGGAGTGATTACTTCCACACATTTTCATCCGTGCAGGAACGGAGAAAGAATACAATTTGCTGCGGCCAGGCGGCCTGTCATAAGAGGCGACAAAACAACCCACAGCCAGGTGGTAGGGTATTTGCTCGACTGGATGGCGACCACCGCTGCTCTAGAGTATGCCGCCATAACAACCTTGTGTTGTGTTTCGGCATTAGTGACCAGGTTCCAGTTTCCCTTAAGAGAGCAGCAGCGCATTTGTAGCACCTTTGGTGATACAAATGTCCATAGGCGATGGTAACCGCTTTTCATCAAGTGCGCGGTCTGCCTGTCTGCTGAACTCCTGCAATAAAAAAAATACAACCTTTGGATGGACAGGAACTCAGTATGGATGGGGGTAGATACGCAATAGATATAGTATACTAAGATATACATACCTAGTATATATAACTAATACAATAAAAAATGAATATGGAAGAGAGAGCATGAAAGTAGAGTAAACGCGGTTGAGATGCGAGCACTGTGCAAAATCTGCGGAGTGACGCTCGCGGACCGCGTTCGTAATACCGAAGTAAGAAAGAGAGTTAGTCTGAAAGAGAGTGTCGGGGTGAAGGTAAGGAAAGGAATGCCCCGGTGGTTCGGGCATGTGGAAAGAATGCATGATGAAAGAATGACTAAACAGATATACAATGCAAAAGTGGATGGATGCAGAAGTCGTGGGAGGCCACGACACACCTTCCATGATCAAATTGATCGTGTACTAGCGGAGGGTGATGTTAGGAGCCTTAAGAACAGACGAGTGTGCATGACAAGAGTTATGAATGTCAAAGAGGCAAGTGAGGTGTGTAAGCATGGGCCTAAATGGCGCTCTGTTGTGGTGCCTACCCCGCAAGGGAACTGGCATGAAATTATGTATGTATGTATGTATGTGCAATAAAAAATAACTTATTTACAATGTATTCTACTCATAGTCCCTCAAGACTATAAGTAGAATACTGAGCCTAGGTCACCGTCTTCTATGGGTAAGGAGCCCAGAAGGCTGGCTGCATGTCCTCGCTGGATCGCTATACTGATCCATTGTCGGAGGTAGGCACCAGCCCTCTGATCATTTGTAGAGTCAAAGAGTCGTTTTGATAAGCTGTTTTGCTTAAATTAATTTTCCTTAAATTGAAGCTTATCCTGTATGACTATTTGTCTACATATTTTATGCGTTCTAAGCTTTAAGGTGTCCATACACCATCGCCTATCGTCCAATCGGCATGACGCTGCAGTCTTGATCCAATCTGTAGTCCATTCATATACACCAAACACGATATATTAAAACTGTCCAATCGGCAATTGAAGCCATGGTTTCACCAGTGACGGTTGACGATGTTTTAGCCATCTTGGGCATTTTACTTGTGATAAAGAACAAAACAAAAACAAGAAACAAAAAAATCTTCACAAAACAGAAGTGACGATCGCGACGGCCATACACGGTCCATTTGGCATGATCAATCGGCATGCATTCTGTCAAGTATAACTGACATGCCAATGCACGCCCACACACGGTCAGTTCTACTTGATTCAATCGGCAGCGTCATGTCAATTGAACGACAAGCAGCATGGTGTATGGCCACCATTATATGTAAGATAATTGTTGTTTAGAAAAACATTGTATTACCAGTCAGTAAAATATTTTACATCAGTATTTGAATAAAAACTTGAAGCTATATATTGATGGATATACAAACTTTTTGTATATGTTAAATTTCAATTTAATATTGGAATGCGTGGCTGTCTTAAGTTGTTTCTGCCACCGTTGAAGTTACACTTGAAAATATATCTCGTAACAACGTAGACCTCTCGTATATTTAATAATCACGTCTTCTTAGCCCCCAACATATATTACTCTATTTTGATTTTAAAATTATATCCGTGCAAGAAAGAATAAAATACCTGCGACCGGGCGGCCTGTCGTAAGAGGCGACAAAACAAACCACAGAGATGGCTACCACCCCTGGTCTAGAGCATGCTGCCATAACAACCTTGAGTTGTGTTCCGGCATTAGTGGCTAGGTTTCAACCTCCCTTTAGAGAGCGGCAGCACATTTGTAGCTCTTTTGGTGTTACAAATGTCCATTTTTTTTATTGCAGGCAGACGGCCTACTTAATGGAAAGCGGTTACCATCGCCTATGGACATTTGCAACACCAAAGTTGCTACAAATGCGCTGCTGCTCTCTAAAGGGAGACTGGAATCTGGTCACTAATGCCGGAACACAACTCAAGGTTGTTATGGCGACAATACTTTAGACCAGGGGTGGTAGCCATCCAGTCGGGCAAATACCCTACCACCTGGCTGTGGGTTGTTTCGACGGCCGCAGGAAATTGTATTCTTTTTCCTTTCCTGCACGGATAAAAGTCCATAGGCGATGTTAACCGCTTTTCATCAAATTCCTGTCTGCTGAACTCATGTAAAAAAAAAATACTTACATGTAATCATTTTTAAACTGTAACTTTAACTTTATAAATGAAATTATCATCAAAACAATTGTTTATTATTTTTCAAATAAGACAATACTTTCACAACAAACAAACCATATATTTTGATTTCAAAACATAAGTCTAATACCTTCAAACAAAAACTTGTATTAAATATATAGAGCTTTGTACACGATCTTACTTTGTTACTCATATCGCAGCTTAGGGTACAGTAATAAATTCGAATATCTATAATATTGTAAAATTTTAAATATGCAAGAAAGAAAGACTTTTTTTTTTGAAGAAATAGCGACGTAATTACATTATTATACAGAACACAAAGCATAGATTTTGCAAGAATTTGTACGCCGCATTTTCAGTAAACAAGGTCTGCATTCAGCATATTGCTGTGCCGGAATTATATCCGACCACAACGCTGATTTTCAGTGCAAACCTTCCTTTTGGCGTAAGACCAAAACGACCCAATGCCATGTCTGAACATTGTAGCTGTTAATAAAAACAACTAATTTGGTTTTTACATATAATAATTGTTGGCAACACCAACATAAAATATTTTATATTAGCAACATTGTAGTTGCATTTTTTTTCCTCTTCCGTTTGGGTTGTAACCGAGGGCAGACGCTCTCATATGTAAAGTTTACTATTACAAGTTTTCACCATCTAACAGCGTTTAACTTCCACAAATACATCAACCTGGGTATCCTAGAACCACCACCATCAGCGTGCACCACAAATATATATATTACAGGCGCGACGAGCTGCGCGCATGTTGGTCCGTGCTAATATAAAATATTTTATGTTGGTGTTGCCAACAATAATAACAATGAAACTAAGTCCATATAGTCTAGCAACTAAGCAGCTAAACATAAAAGCGAGTCGAAGCCAGCCTGATTTGAAATAATACAACGAATAACATGTTGTTTAGTAGTAAGTAGGTATTAGTTAGCCATTTATTTAGCTAATCCATCTATTCTGTGAAAACATACATACATAACTTCACGCCAGTTCCCTTGCGGGGTAGGCACGAACAACAGAGCGCCATTCAGGCTTATTCTTACACACCTCACTTGCTTCTTCGACATTCATAACTCTTGTCATGCACGCTCGTCTGTTCCTAAGGTTCCTGACATCACCTTCTGCTAGTACACGACCAATTTGATCATGCAAGGTGCGTCGTGGCCTTCCACGACTTCTGCATCCATCCACTTTTGCATTGTGTATCTGTTTAGTCATTCTTTCATCATGCATTCTTTCCACATGCCCGAACCACCGGAGCATTCCTTTCCTTACCTTCATCCCGACACTCTCTTTCAGACCAACTCTCCTTCTTACTTCAGTATTACGAACGCGGTCCGCGAGCGTCACTCCGCAGATTTTGCGCAGTGCTTGCATCTCGACCGCGTTTACTCTACTTTCATGCTCTCTCTTCCATACCCAACTCTCGCTTCCATACGTGAGCGTAGGTACCAGCACCGCGTTGTGTATGGCAAGAATAGAATAGATGTATATATATATATAAAAATTCACACAACCAACATGTGTATGTGCAAGTTGCAAATCAAAATTCAAACTGTGCGGGGTCCAGGCGCAATGATCAAAGGCCGGGTGATTCCTCTTCCTTCCTTGCCCTCACATCTTTCAAAGAAACTGTTTTTGTCGAAATCTTTACCAAATTGTATGAAAGATAACATGATTTATGGTATGATGAGCATGGAAGTAAAATACATTTTTTTTTATCAGTCATGCACCCCAAAATATTTTTCTTGAGCCCAGCTTGTCACTTTTATCTGTAAACTACTTTCTGTTGCTTTATGTAGTTCCTTTGAATTAGATATTTTTGCATACTTCCGTATTCCATATCACTACACTTTTCCGATATTCTATTTATATAATGTTTATGTATATTCTAACTGTGCCCGCGACGCCGTTCGCGTAGAATTTGTTTTCAAAGCCCCCCCCCCCCCCCCCGATTTTGAAACATTTTTCATTTCTGCTCCGCTCATATTGGTCTTAGCGTGAAGATATATAGCCTATAGCCTTCCTCGATAAATGGGCTATCCAACAATGAAAGAATTTTTCAAATCAGACCAGTAGTTTCTGAGATTAGCACGTTTAAACAAACAAACAAACTGTTCAGCTTTATATATTTATATATCTAATTTATCTAAATGTATATTTGTAATTATAATAATATGAATAAATATAACATAATTCAATTTGTATATATAGTCATGGTGGCGAAGTCCGACAATGGGGTAAGTTCATACACCGCTCGTTTTTTAACTTTTTTAAACGGAGTTTAACTCCAACTACAATTCGAAGACAAAATTCAATGGTGTCTTAGCTTCACTGACTGATTTGTTGTCGTCATTACTACTCAAACACGGAAATAATGAGCAATGTATGAAGTTCCCACTATTGACGGACTTGCCACCTCGACTATACAGTTTACTTTTGGTTAATTAATAGTAAACTTTAATTTATAACAAGTTACATATTTATTAATGTAAATATATAATTTATTTTTTCATTATCGATTTTTGTTGTAATGTATAATAAATATATTGGAACTAGCTGATCCGGCAAACTTCGTACCCCCTCAGAATCAATAAATAAAAAACCTTGATTTCTGAACGACGGGACGAACGTCAAACGCTAGACATTCAAAACAAAAAAAAATGAAAAAAGAACTTCACTTATAAATTTAAATTGATTTCTGAACGACTTTTAAATTTAATTGATTTCTAAACGACGGGACGAACATCAAATGTTTGACAGGCAGGAACAGTTTCTAAGGAAAAGCGAAATTGTTGTTTTAACTATATTCCAAGCATTTTTTCATATTTACTCACCTTTTAAACCTTCCCTGGACTTCCACAAATAATTCAAAACCTAAATTAGCCAAATCAGTCCAGCCGTTCTCGAGTTTTAGCGAGACTAACGAACAGCAATTGAATTTTATACTTATATATATAGACTAAGCCATATTTTTAGAATGCCTATTCTAAGTCAAATGTATAATTGTCTAATTACTAGGTGTAAAATAAAGAGTATATATACAGCATACACAAAGAACAACACACGGAACCACGATACACAATATTGACTCACGCTTGACAATAAACCTATTGTTTTCCGCTTCTTATCACAGTAACACTCCGCGTATTGTTATTTTTACCTCTAGAATCACACGTTGTAATTGTTTTTTTTTAACGATAAACAGGTTCGCGTTTGACCACGATCATGCCTAATATCGGACGATGATAAAGTCGAAGATGGAGTACGCTCAGCTGGATAGTACCTGTTACGTCACGTGCCGGGAATAATTTACATACATACATACATAACTTCACGCCAGTTCCCTTGCGGGGTAGGCACGAACAACAGAGTGCCATTTAGGCTTATTCTTACACACCTCACTTGCCTCTTTGACATTCATAACTCTTGTCATGCACGCTCGTCTGTTCTTAAGGCTCCTGACATCACCTTCTGCTAGTACACGATCAATTTGATCATGGAAGGTGTGTCGTGGCCTTCCACGACTTCTGCATCCATCCACTTTTGGATTGTATATCTGTTTAGTCATTCTTTCATCATGCATTCTTTCCACATGCCCGAACCACCGGAGCATTCCTTTCCTTACCTTCACCCCGACACTCTCTTTCAGACCAACTCTCTTTCTTACTTCGGTATTACGAACGCGGTCCGCGAGCGTCACTCCGCAGATTTTGCGCAGTGCTCGCATCTCGACCGCGTTTACTCTACTTTCATGCTCTTTCTTCCATACCCAACTCTCGCTTCCATACGTGAGCGTAGGTACCAGCACCGCGTTGTGTACGGCGAGCTGGGCCTTCTGGCTGAGATTCTTAGCGCCTAGAAGTTTACCTAACGCTCCATTTAAACTATTCCCCAAATAATTGGAATAATTTATTGCTACATAATAAGCAAGGTTAAAACTGAATAGTCCGTGAGTCCAAATCTGTCAAAACAGAAAACCTTCGGAGATGCATCTATGAATTTGTTTAGGTTTTACCTATTTTCACGTGGCATTTAAGATTTTTGTATACCTATATATAGTTTTAAGTTTAATATTAAATCAATTAGGCACTAATTACGTAAAGAAAACAACACACGTCGTCTTATTTTGGAACCCCCCCCCCTCCCCCCCTTTCAGCGGTTGAGCCTCGCTCCCACGGCGATGGAACTATGGGCTCTCGCCATTGCTGCGTTTCCTTATCCAGATTGTACTCGTCGGGAAACACGGTCTCTGGTAGTGCATTCCACAATTCAGCCGTTCGTAGAAGGAACGTAGCGGCGAAACCTATCGTTCGCACTGGTGGCGTTTCCACTGTGAAACGTTGGCGAAGACCAGAGCGCCTTGTGGTCCGAAGATGGAATGGTGTAGGGCAATCAGGTCAAACAGTTCAACCGCATACTCTCCGAAATGAATCCTATAAAAAACAGATAAACTAGCAACCCGGCGTCGATGCTTTAGCCTCTGAAGTCTTGTATTGACAAGCTGGTTACTACCAATCATCAATATCAATAATCAATTCCACTTAACAACCAAAAACAAAAAAAAATTATAGCTGATATTACACACTCCACTTCTATTTTTAAATTTGGATTATTTTTATTGTCTGAAGCAGGCAAACAGGCGGACGGCCCACTTGATGGAAGGTGGTTACTGTCGCCTATGGACGTCTGCAACACCAGGGGCGTTGCCAACGCGTTGCCAGCCTCTAAGAAATTTTATAACGCCCTTCTTAAACGACCCTAAGTCGTGGCGAAGAGGGAAAACCTCGGCGAGAAGTTCCCTTCAGATCATTGTTGTACGCGGAATAAACGTTATAGAGAATCGTTGCGTAGATGAGCGTGGGAGCTCCAGGAAATGGGAGTGAACATCCTGTCAATGGCGAGCGGTACGGTTATAAAAATGACGCATTGGCACCAGATCAATCAGTTGCTCGGAACACTCATCGTTAAACAGGCGGTAGAATACGCAGAGGGACGCAAAGTCTCTCCGAAGGCTAAGCGATTCTAAACCGCCTGGTAGTATGGGATCGTCGACTATACGAACGGCGCGACGTTGGATGGAGTCGAGAGGGTCAGTCTGGTAAGCGGGTGCTCCAGCCCAAAAGTGTGAGCAGTATTCCATATGCGGCCTAATTTGTGTTTTGTAAAGCACAAGTCTTGCCGCGGGGTGAGATACTGCTTAGACAGGATCTCCAGATTAGAGAATTTTTCGCCAAACAGGAATTGCTGTTCTTTCTGCGTTCCTGTACGAATAAAATATATTTAGACGAACACAAAAGTATCACGGAATATTGATGTTTGATTGATATTAGAAAGACATCAGATTTACTGTCTATAACGATTATCGGTGAATGTAACTCGATCAGTGTTCTCTTAAATATATTACCCTATATCCATAGATATGTTGGGGCACTGCCAAATCGTGTTAAGTACGCCTCGCGGGGCAGAATGATGTTGTAAGTGTTCAGATTTGTAGTCTCATTCGCGAACGAGTTGACAATTAAGATCGTTATAGGTGGCAGTTGGTTCTTTTAAATATGAAACTCGATATAGGACTCGAACTGGACTGTATGATAATTATTAAACTATTTACAATTAAATTATACATGAAGAAGAACGTATTGGTGCTATTAAGAATGAGTAAGCAAGTAAGTGCGCAAGAGAGTCGAGTGAGAGTTTTTAAAAGCTATTTTTTCCGGCCTTCAAGGCCGCTTATATATCCCAGTCCGACGCCTAGCTGCTAATTGTGCGAGCTATGGGCGTCGATGGTATGCGGGGCGCGGAAAGGTGTGCTCCGGCGGGCGGGTCAGGAGGGTGCTCACTGTACGCAACAATTGTGTTGTACGGTTTGGATGATATGTAAAATAACTATAATATATATTATAATATCAGCCCCTAAATGTCTCACTTTTGGCCTCGGGCCTCCCATTATAGGGGGAATGGTCAGTATACCCGCCACGCTTGTCCACGACGGTTTGGCAGGTTTGACACATCAGTTATTTCGATGTGCAGGTTGCATCACGATGTATTCCTTCATCGTTGTTAGCACGTGATAATTGTAACAATATGCACATTATATGAGAAAACTGACTAAGTGGTGCATGCGTTCCGGTCAGGATCGAACCCGGGCCTTTTGAGTTTGGGACGCGTGTGTTTGCCATTACACTACCACGACTTATAACTGTACTGTAAAATAACTGTATTTTTATTATTGCCTCAAATTCAGCAGAGAGGCAGATAGCCCACCTAATGGACAGCGGTTACCATCGCCTATGGACATTTGTAACACCAAACGTGCTACTAATGTGCTGCCGCGCTCTAAAGCAATGCTGGAACCTGATCATTAATGCCGCAACACAACCGTAGCCATCCAGACGGGCAAATACCCTACCACCTGGCTGTGGGTTGTTTTGTCACCTCTTATAACAAGCTGCCCGGCTGCAGGAAATTGTATTCTTTCTCCGTTCCTGCATGATTTTTGCTAAAATGCTTTAAAATATGTGTATACCAGCTGTTCGCCTGTGGAACTCCCTCCCCTTGAAAATCAGACAAGCTCATCCATTTCTACATTCAAACACTTGATCACTGGCCATTATTTGTCCATGAAATTAAATTTTGTTGCAGTAAATGGAATTATACTATTGTTCGCATGTAAGTACATGTAATTTATATTATTATACTCTATTTAGTTTCATCTTTAACCAAAATTTATCGAAACGACTCATTGACTCTTCGGGTGATCAGAGGGCTGGTGCTTACCTCGGCCAACGGATCAATATGCGATCCAGCGAGGTATATGAATGGACTACAGATTGGATCAAGACTGCAGCGTCATGCCGATTGGACGATTGACGATGGTGTATGGACACCTTAAAGCTTAGAACGCATAAAATATGTAGACAAATAGTCATACAGGATAAGCTTCAAAGTTTATTTAAGGAAAATTAATTTAAGCAAAACAGCTTATCAAAACGACTCTTTGACTCTACAAATGATCAGAGGGCTGGTGCCTACCTCGGACAATGGATCAGTATCAGATCCAGCAAGGACACGCAGCCAGCCTTCTGGGCACCTTACCTATAGAAGACGGTGATCTAGGCTCAGTATTCTACTTATAGTCTTGAGGGACTATGAGTAGAATACAATACAAATAAGTTACGTTTTCTTGCATAGTATTCGATTATATATAATAAAAAAATATTATAAAAAAAATCTATTTAATTATGTATATCCATATTAGTTTCTTATTTTGTTTTTTCTTTAATTACGATTGAATTAGTTTTAATTTAGTTAAACCATCAAAATTTTTTTGTAATTTCTCCTTGGACACCGGGTTGCTTAGAAGAGGTCGCTATAAGCGATAAGGCCGCCCATTGTTCTAATGGAAACGTATTTATATTAAATGTCTAGATTTAAGTTATGATGATCAATAAAGAGTTTTCATTCATTCATTCAATAGTACATTATGGTACTAGTGTCTAACATTGGTGATTACCGCCGAGGCGCCATTGAGACTCGAGCCGTAGGCGTGGGTCTTAAGAGAGCCGAGAACGGTAATCATCAATACACACGTGTATCATACGTTTTTCAACACACTTGTGAATAAAATAACAACAAAAACTCATTTTATTTAGTAGATAAAAAAAAGTTATATATTAGTGAAAGTTTTATTTATTAAACACGTACGAGTTAAAATTATCTATTTAAATAAGAAGTTGCATGAAATGAGCAAGCAATAGGAACATTAATTTATTTTTTCTATAGAACACGATCTTTTTTTTTTTTGAATAAAAACTTTTTTAAGAAGAAAGCAACTCAACCAATAAAATTTAAAAAAAAATCTATAACTCGCTAGTGAGTTATAATGTTTTTTACTCACAGTTTGATAATGGGTGTCATTCTGTGCCTAATTGCGGTGACCATAGAGCCACTTTATGAGCAAGTGTGTTGAAAAATATATTAATTTTAATAATAATATAACTTTAGCTTCAGTTTATTCAGTTAGACATATTATGTAACTAGTTCAAGGCAGTTCCTCATGTATTTGGATTTCGTTTATAGCTTTATCTCCTACTTCATTAGGCGAAGGTCTAGCCTAAACAAATAAGGCCTGAACACATACCTCGCAGGCAGGGATTTTGAGGAGTTGTGTGGACATTGCTTTTGTGTGCTTAGCGGTGACAAGTTAAATAGTGGTAAGCACATTTAATTTGTGCTGAAACTTATACTTAAAGATATAGAGTGAGAGCTAGTGGATGGTTTGAATAACGTCCTTAAGGCATGTCTAGAAATATGTTTTAGTTGTAATGTATAAAAATAATAATCAAGCATGCGTTCAGTGATTTCATTATTATTCCTAAAATAATTGTCTTAACATATAATGTCAAAACTTTAATATTTGTATAAAGGTATCTCTGTGCTGGCCCATAATTTTAATATGTAACAAAATTATATCAATAAATAAAATTATAATGTATGTCTGTGATTGCCGAAATAAATCTATAAATATGTGTAATCTATAAAAGTTGTAAATCTTGTATCTTTATATTGCCTCTGTGGTTGAGCGGGCTAAGCCTTTGCCGGCCTACCTCACTGCAACGCAGAAGCTCCGGGTTCGATTCCTGGTATAGTAAATTTCGGAAACGTATTTTCTCCGTTATTTACTACGGTCTGGGTGTCTGGGATCGGCCCCAGAGTAGTACGTTGTATATTATCCATAAAACAAGCGTAACTTGCTTAATTTGGGGATATAAAATGTGTAGGTTTGTCTGCCGATTATTATTATTATTATATTACCTCAATTTTATTTACCACGGTTTAAGCAAATAAATAAATTTGAATCTCAAAATTTAATACGTTTTAAATAAACTAAAACGGAATGTTAGTGAATATTAGAATTTTTGTTTGTCTGTCTGAATGTTTATCTTGTATAAGCTTTGAAACGGCGCAACCTATTTCAATGAAAATTTTACGGATTGAAATTTATTCTTAAGTTTCGTGTTTCATTTTGGTATTATTGTAGTGTTCAGAAGATATGAAATCCGTTTGTTGAGTTTTTTCAATGCTTATTCGAGAAAAGGTTTCAAACACATAGATAAAAGTTCTAAAAGAAGTTATTTATGGCTAAAGCATCGCTTAATAGGCAGAATTCAAATTCTAGCATCTATTTTGAAATCACTCATAGAAACTTCAGTTTTATCGGTATTAATGAAAATTGGGTACATGACGCAAGTTACAGCAAAATATATGATTTAGTTACTTATAAAAGAGCAGGTGCTAAAATAGTATATTATTATATAATAATATATGTATCTTTAAAATATTTTTTTATTGCATGAGTTCAGCAGCCAGACAGACGGCTCATCTCATGGAAAGCGGTTATCATCGCCTATGGACATTTGCAACACGAAAACCGTTACAAATACGCTGCTGCTCTCTTAGGGAAGACTGAAACCTGCCCATTAATGCCGGAACACAACTCAAGGTTATTATGGCGGCATACTCTGGACCAGGGGTAGTAGCTATCCAGACGGGCAAATACCCTACCACCTTGCTGTTTGGGTTGTTTAGTTACTTCTTACGACAGGCCGCCGGGCCGCAGAAAATTATATTCATTTTCCGTTCCTGCACGGAAGAAATGAAATATAAATTATAATCAAAATAATTTTATTTACTGTTCAAACAATAATTAATGCACTATTTGATGGTCAAAGAAATTACGTCACAACTTACTATGCTTGTATAAAAAGGAGGCTTCGGAGCCTTTTACGATTATAAAAACTGTCTCCATTGATTTCAGTCTCTAATGCTCTTCTTTAGCTCTGCACAAAGTAGGGTACTGAGACTAGTCGCTAGCTCTCTGCCTATAATAAATGTCAATATGGAACTGAGACACTGCACGACTTACACCGAGAATAGGGGTCCTATCGTGTCGACATGAGCCCATTCAATGGAATCGGGGCGTTCGCTTCAAAGTGGGTCAATAGCAATGTTCCTAGCTTAGGAAAGAAAGAATATATTTTTTGTTCTTTATAAGTTATTCTCTCGACACTTCTATTATTCTAAAACTGTATTTTTACAACGATGGAATTTTGTGAGGTGTTTTTGTTAATTTCAGTTGCCATTTATCTTATCTCATTACTAATATATAAAGCTGAAGAGTTTGTTTGTTTGAACGCGCTAATCTCAAGAACTACTGGTCTGATTTGAATAATTCTTTCAGTGTTAGATAGCCCATTTATCAAGGAAGGCTATAGGCTTATATATCATTACGCTAAGACCAATAGGAGCGCAGCACCAATGAAGAATTTTTCAAAATCAGGAGGTTACCCGCTACTACCCTGGTCTAAAGTATGTCGCCATAACAACCTTGAGTTGTGTTCCGGCATTAGTGACCAGCTTCCACTCTCCCTTAAGAGAGCAGCAGCGCATTTGTAGCAACTTTGGTGTTGCAAATGTCCATAGGCGATGGTGACTGCTTCCCATCAAGTGGGCCGTCTGCCTGTCTGCTGGACTCCTGCAATAAAAATCTTTTTCCACCGACGAAGAAACGGGCGCATTTGTACCACCTTAAATACATGTATTTACAGTAAACCTTTTTGAATTGAACACATACTATCACGCTTTAACACAAAGGAGGTGAGCATTGAAGCGAAAATTACGCCTAACGAGAATTTCTTTGGTGTTCAGATGCCAAATTAAGGAGGGAAGTTCTTATGAACATCTTATTGATGTAGATTTGTTTGTACATAAACTGAGTACATTATCTGTGCAGGAACGGAAAAAGAAGAGGCAATAAAAACACTCCACAGCCAGGTGGTAGGTCATTTGCCCGACTGGATGGCTACCACCCCAGGTCTAACGTATGCCACCATAACAACCTTGAGTTGTTGTCCGGCATCACTGGCCAAGTTCCAGTCTTCCTTAGAGATCGGCAGCACATTGGTTGCACCTTCGGTGCTACAAATGTCCATAGGTGATGGTAACCGCTTTGGAATGAATGAATGAATGAATAGTACATTATGGTACTAGTGTGTAACATTGGTGATTACCGCCGAGGCCGCATTGAGACTCGAGTCGTAGGCGAGGGTCTTAAGAGAGCCGAGGACGGTAATCATCAATACACACGTGTATCATACGACGTTTTTCAACACACTTGTGAATAAAATAACAACAAAAACTCATTTTATTTAGTAGATAAAAAAAAGTTATATATGAGTGAAAGTTTTATTTATTAAACACGTACGAATTAAAATTATCTATTTAAATAAGAAGTTGCATGAAATGAGCAAGCCAAAGGGAACATTAATTTATTTGTTCTATAGAACACGATCTTTTTTTTTGAATAAAAACTTTTTTAAGAACAAAGCAACTCAACCAATAAAATTTAAAAAAAATCTATAACTCACTAGTGAGTTATAATGTTTTTTAATCACAGTTTGATTATGGGTGTCATTTTGTGCCTAATTGCGGTGACCATAGAGCCACTTTATGAGCAAGTGTGTTGAAAAACTCTTTATTGTTCACCATAACTTAAACCTAGACATTTAATATAAATATATTTCCATTAGCACAATGGGCGGCCTTATCGCTTATAGCGGCCTCTTCCAGGCAAGCCGGTGTCCAAGGAGACATGAAATAAAAAATTGGTGGTTTAACTATATTAAAACTAATTCAATCGTAATTAAAGAAAAAACAAAATAATAACAATACTAAACTAAAATAGATATACATAATTAAATAGACTAAAATAATAAAAATTACATATACTTATATGCGAAGAATAATACAATTGGTAGTTTTGGAACTTATGGTAGTTTTGGTAGTTTATGTAGTTGTGGTAGATTTGGCTGGTAGTTTTGGAAGTTGTGGTAGTTTTATTGGTTTGGTAGTTTTGGCAGTTGTAGTAGTTTTGGTTGATAGTTTTGGAAGTTGTGGTAGTTTTAGTTGTTTTTGTAGTTTTGATAGTTGTAGTAGTTTCGCTTGTTTTGGTAGTTGTGGCAGTTTTAATAGTTTTTATAGTTTCGGTTGTTTTGATAGTTGTGGTAGTTTTAGTAGTTTTGGTAGTTGTGGTAGGTTTGGCAGTTTCGGTAGTTTGGTAGTTTCAGTAGTTTCGGTAGTTTTGGTAGTTTTGTTATTTTTGGTAGTTTTGGTAGTATCAGTAGTTTCGGTAGTTTCAGTAGTTTGAAGTTTCCGTAGTTTTGGTAGTTGTAGTAGTTTTTGTAGTTTTGGTCGTTTGTGTAGTTTACAGAGAGATAGGCGGGCGATATATAAATAAAACTGGAACGGGTTGAAAAAGGGGATTAAAGTTTGTATGGGGGACCAATCATTTCTCAAGTATATAGATATAAAAATTCAAAATCTATAAAAAAAAAATGCGATAATAACTCGATCTGTCTGTCTAGATACCGAAAATGGACATATATAGATACTTTTAATCCCGAGAGATGGGATAGTTTGCGATATAAAATGAAGTAAATCTTACGAGGGCAAATAGCACCGACATAAAAATATAATACAATTTAACCTGTATTAACGCCTGCTCTTTAAACCGGAGGTATGCACTAGAGTTTGATCCGCGGCAGAGCCGCGGGGTAAACTCTCTCACAAACTCTAGTGCGTACCTCCTGTTTAAAGAGCAGCTATTTGCCCTCGGAGGGGAAGGGGGAAACTGGGAGGGATCTCTCATCTCTCGGGATGAAAAGTATCTACATATGTCCATTTTCGGTATCTAGACAGACAGATCAAGTTATTACCGCATTTTTTTATAGACAGAAGTCGTGGAAGGCCACGACACACCTTCCATGATCAAATTGATCGTATACTAGCGGAGGGTGATGTCAGGAGCCTTAAGAACAGACGAGTGTGCATGACAAGAGTTATGAATGTCAAAGAAGCAAGTGAGGTGTGTAAGAATAAGCCTAAATGGCGCTTTTTTTATTTTATTTTTTTATTGCAGGAGTTCAGCAGGCAGGCAGACGGCCCACTTGATGGAAAGCGGTTACCATCGCCTATAGACATTTGCAAAACCAAAGGTGCTACAAATGCGCTGCTGCTCTCTTAAGGGAGACTGGAACCTGGTCACTAATGCCGGAACACAACTCAAGGTTGTTATGGCGACATACTTTAGACCAAGGGTGGTAGCCATCCAGTCGGGCAAATGCCCTACCACCTGGCTGTGGGTTGTTTTGTCGCCTCTTACGACAGGCCGCCCGGCCGCAGGAAATTGTATTCTTTCTCCGTTCCTGCATAGATAATGGCGCTCTGTTGCTCGTGCCTACCCTGCAAGGGAACTGGCGTGAAGTTATGTATGTATATATATATAACTTTGCCTTTCGGTAAGTGTAGGCGCTCTTCAACAAGGATTGCTCTCGATTTCCCTGGGATCCATTCATCAGATCCTTATATGATGATCATAACATCATATTAAGAGTATGCTCTTTCGAAAAAGAAAATATTTGAAAATCGGTCTACAATTGACGATGACACTGTGTAACAAACATACAAAAAAAATGAGTCGAATTGAGAATCTTCTCTCCTTTTGGTAGTCGGTTCATAAAATAATGTTCCAACCAGCGGAATTTCATCATAATATACTTTTATACATTCTCAACCTTTTTAGGGGCTACCCTAAAAAGGTTGAGAATAGCTGTTCTAACCTATGTAGTCATGCAATTAGGTACCTACAGATACATACGTATGGTAGTAGCTATGTCATTAGATACCACTTCTCAATTTACTCAGAGGATGCGGGCACCTATCTATTTGAGGAACTACCCTCCGGGCGTAGTAATTTGCCAGAGAGAATGTTTACGAAACACGGCGGTGTATACGCCAAGTTTAGTCTCGAGTACTCACCGTAAAAATTATTACAATTAGGTCGCTCTTTACAATTAAAAAAATATGATTAGATTAGATTAAATAACAATTGTTCGCGAAAATAAACAAAATGCTTAATTAAAATAATTCTTGGCAAAACAACAGACAACCTTATCGCGAAAAGCGATCTATTTTAGCAACCTAGCTTAATATTCCAAGATCCCAGAGCGATCAGACATAACTTATTTCACATAGATCAAACCTTAGATTCTCAGTAGCGTCTCATGTTCTTTGAATATCTGAGTGCTCGTGGAGCTCGCCTTGTGACACCTGGGCAGGTACCAGCTAAATTTATAGGGCTGATTTTTATATATGTTTTGTAGAATATTATTCTAAAATAGTATCGTAAGTGTCAGACACTTTCCATGGACCAAAACTAGTGTCAGACACTTTCCATGGACCAAAACTATTGTCAGACGCTTTAAAGCTCCACAAAAAATAAATGAACTTTACTTATTTTTACATGTCTGATTTTTAAATATGTAAGAGCTTGATTATGGAGTTTTACATTTCATGGGGGGTTCTTTTTCAAAATATGTAAACTGTTACCAAATTGATACTTGGGGGGGTCTCACGAAGATCTATGATAGTACGACAGAAAGTCGTAGAGAAAAGCTGCTCAGCTTTGGCCACGCGTGTAAGCACTATCCTTGGGACACAATAGCATATTGTATTAGTAAGAGGCAAAAAATCTATATAATTGTGGCAGAATTTAAAAGCAACACAGCACCCAGTAAAAGACGTCTATTAGATAGTGAAAGTGGCTCATGACTCATAAATAATAATTGACAACATAGAAGACAGACTTCACCTGAGGCACATTATACAAAGAAATCTTTTATGTACAACGTAATGCAACGGTTTCCATATTATTATAAAGTTATATTTTGGAATTTTAGTTTCTTATTTTTGCTTCCACTTTTATAAGTTTTAACATATACCGCTGAGGAGTGGAACTATTTATCGTCATCTGTTTTTCCTGAAACATACAATTTACGTGCCTTGAAGTCTCGCTTGAACACTTATCTTACAGGTATGCGTGCATCATCTTAAGGTGGGTACTGACCGGCGTTATAGGGCGTAATGCAACGTGTTACACAACGAGCATTAATGCAGTCAGTACGGGAAAACAAGGCGCTCGCACCGAGCAACGAGCGGTTCGTTGCTCGCTGCGAGTGCTCCACTCCGCTGTCGATTTTTTGGCAAATCTTTTGAGTGTTACACGTTTCAGTCAGTACCTCGCAGCGAGTCGTCATGAGCGCACGTGGCACAAGCGTCGATTCTAGGTACTTCGGAATTTTACTTTTGATTATTGTGATAATTTGCTGTTGTAAAGATGGAGTGGGACAAAGAGAAAGCTCTGTATTTCATAGAGAAATACCGAGAAGAAACTGTTTTATGGGACGCGGGTCATCCGGAACATTATAACAAAATAAAGAAAGAAGACGCTTTGTTTAGATTGGCAAATTTGATGTCCAATAACGTTTTGTTTTTTTTCTTCTTCATTTGGACTAAACAATAATCGAGTAAAATCAAAGATCCCAACACAACTTCGTCGTCCGACATCTTGATTGAGAGTGGCTTGCGAATCTGGAGCACGGACGAACAAAGAGTTCGAAACGAGCATGTTACACGGATTTTAGCACACGGCGTAACGTAACATGCTCGCTGCGAATGGTACATTAAGCTCCGTAACACCGGTCAGTACCTACCTTTAGACTCCATTTACATCACAGGCGATTTCAGTCAAACGAAAACCTATATACAATATTTAAAAAAAAAATGTCAAAGAGGCAAGTGAGGTGTGTAAGAATAAGCCTAAATGGCACTCTGTTGTTCGTGCCTACCCCGCAAGGGAACTGGCGTGAAGTTATGTATGTATGTATGTATGTATGTAAAAAAAAAACAGTAAAAATCCGATAAAATCCAAAATCATTGATACTTGGCTCCTTATTTCACATTTAATATTTTAACAGCATGCAGTCCATTCAACACATTGCTGACATTGTGGTAAGTTTTATTTATTTATATTGTTTTTAACATACTTACATACACGACCACTTTCTCTAATCAAAATTATATCCTATTGGATTTACATGCCTTTTCAATTTATTTTATGCAGTTTATTCTTGCGATACGACTTAAACAGCAATTGTGTTATAATAATAATAATTATTTATTTATTTCAGACACAAAGATCCATAATTACAACATATTTTACAGATTTATTATTAGATTAAATTACATACATACATACATAACTTCACGCCAGTTCCCTTGCGGGGTAGGTACAAACAACAGAGCGCCATTTAGGCTTATTCTTACACACCTCACTTGCTTCTTTGACATTCATAACTCTTAATTAAATTAAATTATTATAAATTAAATTAAAACTTTAAAAATAAAGATAAAACTTGAGAGGTGTCAAGGGACACCCGGATGGAACGAAGTTCCTTTCGATTAATTAGTGAAGGAATTGTAATAAAAATTGATTTATTTTAAGTTATAACAATATTTTTTTTATTATTTATTATGTACAAAAAATCTGTATACACTCAATAAAAATAATCGCCGCGACACCACACTGTTCAATGCGAAATAGAAAGACGAAACGAAAATAACTGGCTTGCTTTCTGTGTGAGAGAGAGAGAGACAGACAGAGAAACACGCGCACGCCGCACGGCTTACAACTATAGCAAAAAGTGTCGTTACAACTTGTAGAAGAGTATGCCTGTCTAGCAGACACACTGATGAGGTGGTTTAATTATTGTGGACTGTATAAAAGATAGATGTCTAGATAAATGCTGGTTTATTGGTAGTTATAATATACAATTTTTGGCCGTCCGTCGCACTAGCCGTCGTGCGGGCGAGTGTGTCGCGATCCCACGGCAGCCGCCGCCTGCGGCCCAGCCGTGGTCGTGGGGCGGCTCCTCCTCCTCCGCGCGTTTCTCCCCGTGCGTGCTCCAACACAACTTTTGGTCTTAATTTTTTCCGTCTAGCCCCCTTTCGCAACGCGCGATAAGGAACTTCGTTCCAAAAATTAACAAATGTCCATCGGTCAATCAGTCAGTCGGTCAGTTATCATTAAAATATAAAAAAAAATATATAATTAAAAAAAATGTGTGTGTGTGTGCAGTTCACACGCAGAAGAAGTGAAACAAAGTGTGACAAGGGGTGGGAGGGATTCTAATTTCATTTCGTGACGTCATGTTTTATATATTATACTCTTATAATATATTTAAGGTTTAAAACACGAAATTTGTAGTAGTATTGACGAAAAATTTCAATACATTTCCAACTCTATCTGTATGTGCATAGTGTTTAAATTACATACATACATAACTTCACGCCAGTTCCCCTGCGGGGTAGGCACGAACAACAGAGCGCCATTTAGGCTTATTCTTACACACCTCACTTGCCTCTTTGACATTCATAACTCTTGTCATGCAAGCTCGTCTGTTCTTAAGGCTCCTGACATCACCTTCTGCTAGTACACGATCAATGTTTAAATTATTAAATGTAATGTATTCTATCTCATTCTCTCGGAGGCTTAGTCCTATAGATTTATGTGGTTATCTCTTTTTAGTGTCGCTTTTTCGTTTCATCGAGTTTCTAAACACAAACATTACAAAGAAGTTTCACTTCAAAAAAATCGTACTTGCGGATCGATATTTCAATAACCAAATCAAAATTATTTTTAGCATAAAATACAACATGAAAAAAATCAAAAATCATATTTGTTTAAACAAAATAAAATAATTTACATTCAGTGAGGATATAATTTAATAATTGAAAGTTTAATTTAACAGAAGTCTTACGGGACCAAAAGGCTGGCCTGTATTTTGGGCAACGCATAAGCATTGTCATCCAACGTGTTGACGCCATCAGTGTTTTAGAATCATTCCCAACCGACGCTAATTTAAGACCTATTTATTTTTTTGTAATTTTTTTAAAGTAAGCTGTAGTATTATTTTTATATTTTACATACATACATACATAACTTCACGCCAGTTCCCTTGCGGGGTAGGCACGAACAACAGAGCGCCATTCAGGCTTATTCTTACATAACGCACTTGCTTCTTTGACATTCATAACTCTTGTCATGCACGCTCGTCTGTTCTTAAGGCTCCTGACATCACCTTCTGCTAGTACACGGTCAATTTGATCATGGAAGGTGTGTCGTTGCCTTCCACGACTTCTGCATCCATCCACTTTTGCATTGTATATCTGTTTAGTTTATATTTTAATTTTAGGTATTTTTTATTCTAACTAGAGAACTTAATGGTCGAAAAATCAGCCCTAAAATTAAACTATTTGTGCGTTAAGCTGTTTGAAATATAAAGTTAACTAAATACGTTCCGATTACCTGTCGGTTAAACTTAGAGTGAGTTCAGTAATCCATCAGACGACGTGTAAAACTGGATTAGTTGCAAACTAAATCCGGACCACTATTGGACTAGTCAAAGTTAGTTACCAATTGTTACTTGTTTGGGACCATTACTATTGGCACTCGATCGTTATACGATTTTAATTATTCCTCTATTTCGAATTAAATAGATGACTACTGTTCCTTATTAGCTTATTTTTTTTCAAATTCAAAATTTTTTTTCATAATAAGGTCCATTGGATAACATTTTTTTAAGATTATACATATAAGTTAATATTTAATTTTATTCCTATTCTATGTACAACGCTGCGCAACGTGTTATCACTGTTTAAGGAAAGGAAGCGACAATACGTCTAGATAAAAAGCTTTTTCTGCATATTTATCTATCTCAGGGTTTTTTTTAATAAATGCAGAAGTGTGTATATGCAAATGAGTTATTTTTCGAAGAATTAATCAACTTGTAGCAAACAGTGCATACTTAATAAAAATAGACATTATAAAAGGAAAGAAAAATATTATTACGTCGTTATAATGAGAAGAAATACTAAAAATTCATCATGATACATATCTTTATAAATATCTTGCATGTTTAGCAAAATAAAAATATTATACATAAGATAGTGTAAAATACTGGAGGGGGGAGTTGCTATGCTGAAGCGAGTTGCTTTATTAGAACACAATGTTATATAAAATAAAATGTTAGCTAAGCCGCGGAGAAAGGTATAGGTACATATCCATAAATAGAAAGAAGGAAAGGAAAAGTTTTTTTGACAAAATAGCGAAAATTTTTTGTATATTTTAAGAATTTGTACGTCGCATTTTCGGCTAACAATTCAACTCATTTCTGTGCCAGAAGTTAATAATAATTTGTTTGATATTTATTTTCTTTTTCGCGCTCTTGTAATATTTATGGTATGTATAGATTTTGATAATCTATACTAATATTATAAAGCTGAAGAGTTTGTTTGTTTGTTTGTTTAAACGCGCTAATCTCAAGAACTGCTGGTCCGATTTGAAAAATTCTTTCAGTGTTGAATAGTACATTTATCGAGGAAGGCTATAGGCTATATTATATTTTCAAAAAAATTAGGGATCCTTACTAAAAGTCCAATTATGTAACCCAAGGTGTAAAAACATGACCCGAAAAAATCCTTACACGGCGTGCGCTGCGAAAACTATTGATTATAGAACAAAACAATGTACTACCACCACTTTGCAGACATATAATTGTCTACAAAAAAATTCGCGTAACCATATGTGTAACTATTGTAGTTATCTCACAATAAGTGTTTTGTTTTATTTTTTTAATAATTAAAATGCCGTCGCTTCATAAATTCTTTATTTTGTACCTTGGTATTAATCCTTATCAAAATAAATTACTCCATATTCAAGACGAATTCAATACCTTTCTAGAACTTTTTGAATTATTCAATTTGGACGTTTCATTCAAAAGATATCGCGATATTTAAAATGTAAGTATTAGTGTTGTAGCCAAATATACTAATATTGTTTGATTGAACGCGCTAATCTCAGGTCTGATTTGAAAAATTCTTTCAGTGTTGGGTAGCCCATTTATCGAGGAAGGCTATAGGGTATATATCATCACGCTAAGACCAATAGGAGCGGAGCACCAATGAAGAATGTTTCAAAATCGGAGGGTTTTGAAAGCAAATTCCACGCGGACGACGTCGCGGGCACGGCTATTTATTAATAAAATATATTGTCTATTTAATGTTCTAATTTATTTTCCTTTGATTACTAATCAGGAATCGAATTGTAATCGAGAAACAAATAGTACCTGCCACCTATCAATTCACAAACGAATTGGCCTAGGGTTGCCGTACGTGCGGAGTTCTCCAAATATTTCTGGTCATATTATAGGTCTGTGGGGAGAAAGCTAAACCATCTAGAATTTCTACAATGGACATTAGGATCATATGGACTACTATTATTAAAATGCAACATAATAAAGGCCATGCTTATAATATATTATTTAAATATTTGTAAGTGAAGTGTATTATAAGGTTCGATGCACACTGTGAAGCCTTTCAGGGTTCAATCTCGCTCCAGTCTCGGTCCGTTCAAATATTCTTAAACGAAAACGAATCAGAGAATTCTTTCTCACTATCACATAGCTCCGATTCCAAACCGATATCGCGCCGGTACTGATTCGTCGAATAGAATATTTGAGTGAAGCGAGATCGGTTATTTCATGACTTGTACCGACAGTAAATACGCTTTTGTTTCAACTCTAGACTAGTAGTATAGACACAACTACAATAAAATTCCAATCAGTTCTACAATCAAATTCCATTCCACATAAAAGAATTTAGGATAAATAAATTTAAAATTCAGTTAAAAGAATGGCTTTTAAATAGAATGTTTTACTCGGTGGACGAATTTCTCAATCTATACATATAATAAAACTGTAGAGGTCGAATTTCTGTACAATGAAAAAAAATGATAAAAACCGACTCAGGGGGATGTAAGAAGTGAAATAGAACTAATTTAGATTTTTTCAAATTTTTTGTTTCTCTGTTTTTTCTGTTTGTACGGGCTAATTTCCGAAACGACTGGACCAGTTTAAATGAAATTTTGTATGGTGGTGATACTTTTGATCCCGAAAAATTAAAGAGTTCTCTTGGGATAGTTAAAAAAACTTTCCACGCGGACGAAGTCGCGACCAGAAGCTAGTTGTACATAAATACCTTTATTAACTTATGAATGTTATTTTTATTATTACTATTACTTTTTGACAATTTGAAAAATTTGAAAAAAACATAAAACCCAAACTTTTTTCAATTATCTAGAATTTTATTTTTCGTCTGGTAACCCTATTCGCAACTAGTTCGTAGTTGTAGAATAACTGTTTTAAACAATTAATTAAGACCTCTTCTGACACTTTACGAATAGTGCCTATCTATGTTTTGTATACAACGCGGTGCTGGTACCTACGCCCACTTATGGAAGCGAGACTTGGGTATGGAAGAGAGAGCATGAAAGTAGAGTAAACGCGGTCGAGATGCAAGCACTGCACAAAATCTGCGGAGTGACACTCGCGGACCGCATTCGTAATACCGAAGTAAGAAAGAGAATTGGTCTGAAAGAGAGTGTCGGGGTAAAGGTAAGGAAAGGAATGCTCCGGTGGTTCGGACAAGTGGAAAAAATGCATGATGAAAGAATGACTAAACAGATATACAATGCAAAAGTGAATGGATGCAGAAGTCGTGGAAGGCCACGACACACCTTCCATGATCAAATTGATCGTGTACTAGCAGAAGGTGATGTCAGGAGCCTTAAGAGCAGACGAGCGTGCATGACAAGAGTTATGAATGTCAAAGAAGCAAGTGAGGTGTGTAAGAATAAGCCTGAATGGCGCTCTGCTGTTCGTGCCTACCCCGCAAGGGAACCGGTGTGAAGTTATGTATGTGTGTATGTATATATGTTATGTATACTTATAATTGCTCTTCTGGATTTTATTTTAACTTCAGCACAGGAATCATTTGACTGTTTTGTTTTTATAATGAATAGGTTCGCGTTTGACTGACATTGCGCCTGATGTCAGGTGGAAGTGCAGTCTAAGGTGGAGCACGCTTTATTAGAAGATACCTGTCCATGCGAGACTTGAAGACACCTAGATTGTATTCTTCAGGAAAAGCAGACGACGGTAAGGAGTTCCACTCTTCAGCGGTGCGTATGACTGTTATTTTCGTCGAATTTAACATATGAACATACACAGACAGGCAGACGGCCCACTTGATGGAAAGCGGTTACCATCGCATATGGACATTTGCAACACCAAAGGTGCTACAAATGCGCTGCTGCTCTCTTAAGGGAAACTGGAACCTGGTCACTAATGCCGGAACACAACTCAAGGTTGTTATAGCGACATACTTTAGACCAGGGATGGTAGCCATCCAGTCGGGCAAATGCCCTACCACCTGGCTGTGGGTTGTTAAGTCGCCTCTTACGACAGGCCGCCCGGCCGCAGGAAATTGTATTCTTTCTCCGTCCGACAATGGACAATATGTCCCTCAACATTTACATAGCACCTCGCTCCAACTTCTTATACAAAATTTTGTATAACGTTTTTATTTTTTATTTTTTTTTATCTTGCCATGCTTGTATGGAATTTGTGGAAACAAATTGCAACATAACATTTTAGCACGTCATGTTATTATTATAATTATAATATTATTTTTCTTTCCTTTTATTGTCTTGGTCTTATTGAGTATGCATTGTTTGCTACAACTCCATTAATTCTTCAAAAAGTGATTCTGTAACATACTTCTGTACAAAACTTATTAAAAAAAGAATTTGAGATATAAATAGAATATGAAATATAAAGAAAAACAATATTTAGCTAGACGTGTTGCTGGGGAGTTTCTTGCCGCTTCTTCTCCTTTACAGCATCAACACGTTACGAAGCGGTGTACATATAATAGGAAGTAAAAAATTAAATTTTAACTTACATGTATAACCTTCAAAAAGTGTTCTCCAGTGGAACTTATTTTGAATAAAAACTTTTGAATTTGAATTTGAACAACTACATGGAGTGTCACGAGACAAATCTTGCGGTATATTTTGTAGGCCACATGAGTTAGTGCTTTAATAAATGTCATTCGATGAGGTCTGTTGCGTTATGCAACCGAGGACTGCTTATTAGGAAAATTTACTATAGTAGTATCTTTCAGACACTTTTTTATCCGTGCAGGAACGGAGAAAGAATACAATTTCCTGCGGCCGGGTGGTCTGTCGTAAAAGGCGACAAAACAACCCACAGCCAGGTGGTAGGGTATTTGCCCGAATGGATGGCTACTACCCCTGATTTAGAGTATGCCGCCATAACAACCTGGACTTGTGTTCTGGCATTAGTGACTAGGTTCCAGTTTTCCTTAAGAGAGCATCAGCGCATTTGTAGCACCTATGATGTTGCAAATGTCCATAGGCGATGGTAACCGCTTTCCATCGAGTAGGCCGTCTGCCTGACTACTGAACTCATGCAATAAAAAAAAAACCTGACGCAACGCATATACACTGTCCAGGATGCCCATACGTCGATTGCGCAATCTCAGTAATTCTCATGTGTTCCAGCAAAAAACATCGCGTTTTTCTGTCAAATAAATCTGTCACATTATTCAGAGTGCAAAGAAAAAAAATATGTCAAGGATGACAGGATGATTTGTGATGTGACAGCTGACGTATGTATGTCAAAAGAGAGGAGTTTGGAATAGAAAGACATATTGTGCCGACCGGAACAGATTGAGATAAGGTAAAATAAAAGAACGGATTTGGACATAGGATACTTTTTATCACAAGTAAAGCTATTGTTCATTGAAACAACATTCAAAGTCCACACGAGCAAAGTAACTAAAACAGCAGAAACATTCCAAACGATGACAAGTCAAAACTCTTGCACAAACCCACTTAAAACTTTCCTCTCCGCTGAACTTTGTAACACCTACTTTAGTAACTTGATTACATCGGTTTCAACCGGATCTGAACTGGATTAAGCCGGATATAAGCGGTGCGGATACTGTTGGTGTCAATTTTAGTAACCGTTCAAGGCTATGTACCTATTATGGTAATAATTCTTACTAAATCGTCATACTTGTCTATCTATTTATGCATGTTAAGGCCTTATGTTAAAGTTTCATAGCACTATGTTTTCACTACGTCTCTTTGTATAATGGCACTACAAAATGGTGCGGTGATTCACTAAATTTATTTTAAAAACTACAGGTTCGACGTGTTTCCACGTTTCTTAAATCCTTGTCGATACTTCGACAGAGTAGGATACTACGTTTATTCCTAGGATGTCATTAGTACACTGTGCTGTTCTGTTCTTAGATCGTTGTGTCAACAAACCATTATTTACTTCTGCCCTCGCTGTTGTCGGTTAACTAACTTAGCAGAGTTTCACCTGTTACTTAAATGGAACGAAGAATTTTATACTGCCCTCACATTCACATAGGGCGGGTGCGATGCGATGGCTGGGAGAAGGCAAAGGGACGTGGAAGAAGAAGCAAGGGAAGAGTAAATTACCTCGCCATCAATCCACCGGCACACTACAATCGTCCCCGGGGGTTCACACACTCACTAGGATCTGCTTATGAGCATTAAATTAAATTATAATGGTTTATTTTCTATATTGTGTTCCAACAATAATTTCTTCACTATTTATTGCGGTGATAGCACTGACTCGAAGATGAATGTTTGTCTTGTATTGCGCATTCTTCATTTGAAAGTTTATTCTTTTCTTAATGGCGAGGATGGGGAGGAAGAATTTATAAGGTATTCCTCGGCGCAACCATATAGGGTCAATTCACCTTTAACTCCCCCTAGGTTCGCGCCATTCTTATGGTAATGGTAATCTTATTGAGGCAGAATAGTACCCAATTCTATAGTATGCACTGTAAGTATAGAAACATTTTTATAAACGGACCAAACCAGCTAAAGCCGGTAACAATTCTACTAAACCGGTTCCAACGATAAAACACCCGGATTTATACGATTGTTAAAAACGGATGAGTTTTAAATTTTAAAGGCGAGTGTCGCAATAAAGATTACGCCGCTATTTGTGCTGACAAGGTTACGTAACGTGTCAATGAGATACAAACAACTTCTGCTATACGCAATTTGATGAACTATATTGTACAAAATCAGTGTGGGGGTTGACTTATGTTGTGTGGTGTCTATGATGTTACCCCGGTGGTAGGGTGACGCACCACTGGCGAGAGCCGATGGCTAAAGCGACATGCGGAAGCTTTTTTTTTAAGGCGGGGGAAATGCATTTCGCACACTACCGGGTCCTTTGCTAGGGATTAGACCAAAGCGATGAGAGGTGAGCCACGAAAAGCTACCAGAGTCAATCGCCGGCTTGTGTGCAGACTCGAATACTCAATACTCCACTAATACCACCCTCCTCCCATGTGCCCCGCGCTCATGGTGGGAAAAGCGTGAGACTTAAAACGTAGTTACGCCCACGCTGAACCTAGCGCATCAGTTCTTGAGACTGCCCCGGGAATCGGGGCAAACTCACTTTGTCAACAGGGGCGAAGACTTCTCCGCTCCCTAGATGCTGGAGGGCCCCTGCAGCGGAATTACGGGACGAGATCTAGCGCATACCTGCGCTTCCGGGCCCCCGACTGACGTCGGTACCCGTGGGGCGCATGCGCACCTCTCTCCCTCTGTCGTTCAGCGCCCTCCTTTTGAAACATTACTGCCTCGCAGAATTTGGACGCTCCCTCCCAATGACCGTCGCTGTGCAGCATAGCCTGGACCAGACTGCCCAGCGAATCGATCGGATCTACGACGGCCTAGAGTTCAAATCTCTGCGGTGTCCAGGCTGCGCACTCAAACAGCGTATGGAACGCAGAGTCCAGCGCGCCACATAGGCGGCACTGAGAGGAAGCCAGACAACCCACGATATGATTCAGATGCTTATCAAAGTTTTATACTGACTGTTTTATTCACTGTCTGTTCCTTTTTGAACATCTGTCTATCTCCGTCTTTTCCTTCCTAAACCGTCTATTCTAAAATTTCGATCTTCATTTCATTATTCTTTTGTTCATCATCTATCTCTTTCTAAAATGTATGTGTCCTTGTCTTTTCTGTAGACGGATCAGAAGCATTATCCTTGTTATTCATTTTTTATTTTTTATTGCAGGAGTTCAGCAGACAGGCAGACGGCCCACTTGATGGAAAGCGGTTACCATCGCCTATGGACATTTGCAACACCAAAGGTGCTACAAATGCGCTGCTGCTCTCTTAAAGGAGACGAACCTGATCACTAATGCCGGAACACAACACAAGGTTGTTATGGCGGCGTACTCTAGACCAGGGGTGGTCGCCATCCAGTCGAGCAAATACCCTACCACTTGGCTGTGGGTTGTTTAGTCGCCTCTTACGACAGGCCGCCAGGCCGCAGGAAATTGTATTCTTTTTCCGTTCCTACACGGATAAATGTTTAATTAGAAATCAGTCAAAAATAGTAAACTCTTTATTGTTAAGCATATTCAGCTAGTCACCGCGACGGCACCACCTTTAATGTAATGACCATGTTAAAGAGTGGACGAATAGCACTGCTAAGTGTCTTATAACTTCAGGTACCTTAACATAAGGAAGCTAAGCTCTTACATTAGGGTCAATAAGGCAATAATTTTGAATGGGTAATTGGATATTTCGTTTATTGCTTATACTAAGAACAATGTTGTAAGTGACGTTGGAATGAATGCACAGCTAGTACCTAGATGTTCTGCGTTCTTTTTTTTCCGACATGATTATAGACCCTTCAAAAGTCTTTACGTCAAGAAATAGCTACAGACTTACTTACTTCGTCTGTATGTCTTTCTTTTGTATGTTCGTTACTCGATTTCTCCGTCAATTGTTGACCGATTAACACATTTTTTCTTTTAATCGAAAGGGTATACTCCCAAATTGGTCCCATTGCATGTCAGGATCTGATGAGTGTATTCCAGGGAAATCGAGAGAAACCCTCGAAAATTGTTGACCGAGTTCTTTGTTACACGATATTTTCGTTAATTGTGGAGCGATTTTCAATTTTTTTTCTTTATTCCTAAGCTCCCAAGGTGGTCCCATGGTCATCAAGTCAGGATCTAATGAGTGAATGTCAGGGAAATTGAGAGTAACCCTTATAAAAGAACGCCGAGCACCTACATTCTTCGAAACAAAAGCTTGTATACGCGTGGCAGTATTACATTTTCCACAGGCGCTTAATTTTTCTCCGTCAATTGTGGGCCGATTTTCTAATTGTATTTTTTTATTCTAAAGAGTTACTCCTGAGATGACTGACTAAAAAGTAAAAAATATTTTTTCAACAAAAACAATACTTTCTTTCTACAACATCTTGAGGTCGGTGCGAAGTAAAACATAAAAATAACTGTACCTTGTAAATTTGTTGTTGTTTTTTTTTATATTTTACTTGGCGCCGACTTCGAAGATGTTGTAAAAAGAAGTCGGTTAAATATTTATTCTTTGACTTTTAGTTAGACTTCTAACGAAACGGTTTTGTTTTTGTTAATAAAAATATCTCTCTCTTTTCTTTCACCATATCCCAATTACTTGGGGTCGGCACAATATGTCTTTTCCTTCCACACTCTTCTATTCTGACATACCTCTTCTGTCACACCGCATATCATCATGTCATCCTTCACACAATCCATCCATCTTTTTTTTGGTCTACCTTTAAATTTGTTAATAAAAATATCTATACATATAAAAATTAATCGTAGAAATTTGTGTACGCGCATAACTTGAGAACCGCTTTACTGATTTTGATGTTTTTTTTGTGTGCGTTTGAGTGGGTCCCCGGATGGTTTAAAGCTAAAATTGGAACCGGTAGGTTGAGCTGGAAACGGGTTCTAGGAACCTTCTAATCTGCTGGACCGATTTTGATGACTTTTGTGTGTTTTGAGGGGGTCCCCGGATGATTTAGATTCAAAATTAGAACTGGTAGGTGGCGCTGGAATTGGGTTCTAGGATCCTTCTAATTTGCTGGACCGATTTTCTTTTTGTGTGTTTAAGTGGGTCCCCGGATGGTTTAGATTCAAAATTGGAACCAGTAGGATGCAACAGAATCGGGTCCTAGATTTTTATTTTTTCAGGGCAGGACAACGTCTGCCGGGACGGCTAGTATGATATAAAATGTTGTATTATTATTAAACATAATGTTTTACAGTTAATGACACGATAGATTTAATTAGATAGTAGCGTATGTATATATATATATATATATATATATATATATATATATATATATGGATGGATGCAGAAGTCGTGGAAGGCCACGACACACCTTCCATGATCAAATTGATCGTGTACTAGCAGAAGGTGATGTCAGGAGCCTTAAGAACAGACGAGCGTGCATGACAAGAGTTATGAATGTCAAAGAAGCAAGTGAGGTGTGTAAGAATGGGCCTAAATGGCGCTCTGTTGTTCGTGCCTACCTCGCAAGGGAACTGGCGTGAAGTTATGTATGTATGTATGTATGTATGTATGTATGTATGTATGTATGTATGTATGTATGTATATATATATATATATATATATATATATATATATATAAACATAAGCGTTTACACCTGTTTAGTTTAATATATTTTCTGTATGCACCTCTTTTGAATTGCAATCCAGATTGTTAAGTTACTAATTTACGGCCTTACTTATAATAATCTCGTTAAGAAACGATTAGCCATCTCTTAAGTAAGAGAATCAGAATCAGACCCTAATCAATGAATGTCTTTTTTTTTCACTTATAAACGTGTATTACCTGTTGTTTACCTAAGAGGAGCACAGATAAACGAAATTTGAATGATTAACGTAGGTTGTACCCAAAATATTCGACTAAAGAAGAGTTTATAGGTAAGAATTTCACTAATCAGTTGCTGAGCAGTTATTTAAAATTTAACAAACGTCTATAAGTAAGGCCAATAATCTTTTATTTTCTTTTGGTTGGAATTTGTTTTGTGCGTCAATAAATAAATAAAAATTACGTAATAGAAATAATATAAGTTTTGTACATTTGTACGCTGCATTTTCAGCAAACAAGGTTTGTACTCAGGTTGTTGCTGTGCCAGAATTATATTCGACTAAACGCTGATTTTCAGCGAAAACCTTTCTTATATTGTGATATCAGAAACGACCCGAATACATTTATTAATCTAAATTTATAACTGTTTAATTAATAAACGATATGATATTAGGGATGGGCCGAATGTGGTTTGAACCGAATACGATCTTCAGCCGAACATTCGTTTGAAATAAAAAATTCGGCCGAACTTCGGTTTGCTTTCGCCACGCTTTCTCAAGAGCAATACACTGTGACCTGTTGACAACGTCAACTTGATAACACCGATTTTTTACCTTTTTTACACCATAACCTGACTCTAGTAAATTTTAAGTATGAGTAGGTGGATAAAAGAATAGATTTTTAGACCTTTGATTGAAAAAACATCACCATTTCATAATGTTTAATTCGTAAAAAGTTATTTCAATCAAAATTAAAGTTGTAATTGCTGATGTCCCTTAGACGTGTTTTTTTTTTAATTCAAGTTAAGGATTATAATTAAGCAGTTGCACCATTTACTGATGTTTTTTAGAAGAATAATAAGAATGTTTTATTTCTGTTTTAATTTGATGTCTATTTAATTAGGCAAAGACTCGATCAAGAACTAATTTTATTTATTTTTTATCACATTGAACGTTAAGGTTTACGTGTTCCTAACCAACATAAATGACCAGGAGTATATATAGGTGGATGCCAATTTTTATATTACGGTTATGATAGATATGATTTCTATGAACTTCAGTCAAAATACTGCAAGTAGGTATTTTACTTTTTCCTTGCACCGAATGTTCGGCATTTAAACCGAATTTCGGCCGAATGCCGAAGTTCGGCTCAGGCTGCCGAAATTCGGTCAAACCGAATGTAACACGAATTTCGGCCCATCCCTAATATATAGTCATAAGGACAAGAAACGGCTTGTAACCAAACCTACAAAAAATTTGTATGCCTGTCAAGGCGAAACATGTAACTTGATTGAGCCTTAGCCTAATAGCTGCAAAAATGTCCATGTTTCAAGCAAATAAATTACTTTGACTTTAACTTTGACCAAATATCAGCAAAAACGTATTTTTATCCGTGCAGGAACGGAGAAAGAATACAATTTCCTGCGGCCGGGCGGCCTGTCGTAAGAGGCGACTTAACAACCCACAGCCAGGTGGTAGGGCATTTGTCCGACTGGATGGCTACCACCCCTGGTCTAGAGTATGCCGCCATAACAACCTGGATTTGTGTTCCGGCATTAGTGACCAGGTTCCAGTTTCCCTTAAGAGAGCAGCAGCGCATTTGTAGCACTTTGGTGTTGCAAATGTCCATAGACGATGGTAACCGCTTTTTCATCAAGTGGGCCGTCTGCCTGTCTGCTGAACTCCTACAATAAAAAAATAAAAAAAACGTTTCCGTAGTTTTTCTGTGAAAGCGTTAAAAACTTTTCGCTTTCGACTGAGCGCTTATATTTGACGTAATTGAATCAATATGGTTAAATGGCAAAAAAATAAGATTAAATAACATTATTCGAATTTCGGCCCATCCCTATATGATATACATAAGTAAAAACGTCAGGTTCTTACCTCTTTCGAGTCCAAAACATACAAAAGCCTATAGTCTTTTATATATGTATTTAATATATATAAAAGCACTAAAATTGGACATTGATATCTTTTTAACTAAACCCAACACCTTTAGAAATATAATGAACAAAGAATTTTTCAAAGATAACTAGTTTGTTCCTAACTACTTAATATGTACTCAAATTCAAATTCTCTTTTCAATTTTTTAATCTCACTTTTCAATTTTACAATTTATCAATCTTCATTATCAACCACACACACTGACACACACACACACACACACACACACACACACACACACACACACACACACACACATACGCACACATCTTCATCAATTAACCTGAGCAAGTCTATATGCTAAGGCTTGTAATTAGCAATTATTTTATTTATGTTCTTAATTTATATCGTTATTTGTCTGTAAGCCTTACTAAAATAAATAAATTAATTAATTAATTTGCACACCACCGTCATACACTTACGAATCTCCTGTTCATAAAATCCACAGTCCGGGTTGTCTGGAAGAGATCGCGCTAAAGAGATAAGGCCGCCCATTGCTCCTACTTTTACTGTTGTATGTGGTGAACAATAAAGTGTTTTCTATTCTATTCTAGTCGCTCTCGAATGCAGTCACATTAGAGAGAGAGAGAGAGAGAGAGAGAGTTCAAAGTGCTTTGAAGTGCGCTTCACGAATAATTAACTCTTTGGCGCGGCGTTAATTGCACCATTCAGTTCGTGTAATTACATTTAGTTAAATACCGTTTCAGCCCGTGTTGATGAATTAATGCGTTAAGTGAACGGATTGTGAGATGTTGTAAAACGAAGGTAGTAAACATAAGATTCTTGTAATCGAAGGTAGTAAAAGGGGCTGCTTGAAGTCTGTCATCCCAATGGATCTCCGATATGTAATCGAAAAAAAAAATTTTCTTGGAAACTAGCGCCATCTAGTGGTCCAGGAACATTAAAAATTATAACTAGTTTCCATTTAGTCCACTTTTTTTTTAACAACTCTACGGACTCGAGTTCCGTACCCTTTTTTACAACTTAATTTCTATGAAAGATTTTAGAGTCCATACACGCTTATTGTTTATTTTTGTTAATGTGTGTGCCATTAATTTAGTGATTTTTATGTTCTGGTGTACCTTAAGAATAACTTATTATATTAATTTATTCTAATTTTAATACTAAACTTATACTAATGTAGGGTGTATCTGTTACATGCTGGTGTTGTGAGGAAGTGCATGTGCAGTGTGTGCCTTATGTCTATACCTATATATATTATCTTAACTTGTGCCATGTGTGTTGTTTTCCTTTCTGTGCCTAGGTTATTAATTTTTAGGCTTAGTCCACTTAACTTCACTTAAGATTGCGCTGTGCAATATCATTGAATAAATACATCGCGCCGACTGGATCTTAAGAGCATTAATGAAACCACGAGTTATGGTCATATTTCGTGAACCTCGCACGTGAAGTTTTATGTGAACCATTTTTTGCTTTTGGCATAAATTATAGTGTTACATATAAGATTTTTAAACTAAATTTTATTCTGTCTTTCCCTATATTCCAATTTAGAACGAGTTATAATTTATTACTACCATCTAGTGGGATTTATAGAATTATCGATTGTAGCGCCATCTATCGGACAGGGTAAATGATATTTTAACACTTTCTTCCAGAGAGGCTCATCTCTTTTATATATAGTGTATTTATTATCTATGAAGTCTTTGGTCTTCAAGCACTGCGGAATGGTCGACGAGATCAAGACGGGCAATTTATTATTTGGTTCGTTTACAGTTACTACACCATAACATTGTAAGAGACAAATTAAAAGTATAATACTAAAATTAATGTGTAACCTATTACAAACAAACAGCTTAGATTGAAAATAATAAGTACAAACAAATTTACAATATGTAAGCGCATCAGGGCCGTATAAGCTCAGGAAGGCTTTCTTCATCAGAATCCATAATGGCATGGCATAAATTTAATATGTGGCTATATTGTTTTTTTTTGTTTTATTGCAGGAGTTCAGCAGACAGGCAGACGGCCTGATGGAGAGCGGTTACCGTCGCCTATGGACATTTGTAACACCAAAGGTGCTACAAATGCGCTGCTGCTCTCTTAAGGGAGACTGGAACCTGATCACTAATGCTGGAACAAAACTCAAGGTTGTTATGGCGGCATGCTCTAGACCAGAAGTAGTAGCCATCGAGACGGGCAAATACCCTACCATCTGGCTGTGGGATAATATTTCAAATCAACCAAAAACATGTGTGTATTTCGTCGTTTATCACATCAACGCCGCATAATCCGTTTCACTAGAGTTTATGATTGTAACGTCTGCAAGTGGAACGGGAAAAATCGCGGTCATGAACGTGGGCGTTGTGAGTCTCTTGTGGAAGGTAGCCATGATGATTTGTGGTATCACAGAGGACGTATGTCATAATAGAGGAGTATGGAAGGAAAAGACTTATTATGCTGCGAGTCCAAATAATTAGGAGAAGGTAAAAGAAAATCTCAGCTCGCCATACACAACGCGGTGCTGGTACCTACGCTCACGTATGCATGCGAGAGTTGGGTATGGAAGAGAGAGCATGAAAGTAGAGTAAACGCGGTCGAGATGCGAGCACTGCGCAAAATCTGCGGAGTGACGCTCGCGGACCGCGTTCGTAATACCGAAGTAAGAAAGAGAGTTGGTCTGAAAGAGAGTGTCGGGGTGAAGGTAATGAAAGGAATGCACCGCTGGTTCGGGCATGTGCAAAGAATGACTAAACAGATATACAATGCAAAAGTGGATGGATGCAGAAGTCGTGGAAGGCCACGAACACACCTTCCATGATCAAATCGATCGTGTACTAGCAGAAGGTGATGTCAGGAGCCTTAAGAACAGACGAGCTTGCATGACAAGAGTTATGAATGTCAAAGAGGCAAGTGAGGTGTGTAAGAATAAGCCTAAATGGCACTCTGTTGTTCGTGCCTACCCCGCAAGGGAACTGGCGTGAAGTTATGTATGTATGTGTGTAAAAGAAAAGACAAGTAACGATTTAAAAATGGAATCATGAATCAAAAGAGTCTTTCCCGAAATGCTCATCGGCCGTCCATCACATCCGTTCTCTAAACGTATGTACACTCATTATGTTCCTCAATTCAGTTTAATGTTTACAATTCGTCTCTCAGCACAAAGAGCGCTCGTTTGCGGTCCTTATTGTGATAAGTTGTTCCACATTTTCTTCCCTAATGTTGCGTGTTGTTGGGATTGTATCATCAATTTCTGTTATTCCGTCATGTTTTTCACTATACGTATTTAAATATACACAAAGAACACATTATTGTCCTTTTTTAACCGACTCAAAAAAGGAAGAGGTTCTTAAATCGTCATGTTTGTTTGTACCGACTTCAAGATGTAGAAAAAGTTTAGATTTTTTGCTTTTTAGTTACTCTTGAAGCTAGTTTCTTTTCGCTAGATTTTTTTTGTTACTTTATATATTATATAGATTGTTACACGAAAGGCAAATGTGACGTATTTAGGCACGAGATTGTTGGGCGCACGAGCGTAGCCAGGGTGCTAATAGTTAGAGTGCCTAAATAGGACTTTCACCCGAGGTTAATACTCTACAGTTTATTTCGAATATCAGGAAAGTAAATAAAAATTGATTAGTTAAACAAATGACTATTTCTGTAATGAAATTAGGCGTTCAATTCATATCTAGATCTGATGAACTCATTTATACGTCACATACGAAACATTAAGTAAATTTCTTTTTCATTTCTCATATTCTGAAAGTACGCTTGGAGTTGCCTAATCACAGGGATGAAAATAGCACTTTTCGTCCCTGGGAAATGATTCTACCTACTGTCAAAAAAATTAGAAAACTATGCAAACCATAGATAATACACGCGACTCATGTCCCATCTTTTTTTTACAGCCACTGTTAAATCGCGGCCCAAACTATAATAATCATTTTATATTTATTAAATTACTTTCCACTAAATCATTATTTAATGTATATACATTTGGGCTAAGACATATTGTGCCGACCCCAAGTAATTGGGATATGGTGAAAGAAAAGAGAGAGAGAGAGATTTGGGCTAAATATTATTACTATCAGTTACAAAAAAAAATAGGATGGTAGAATGCCACATAAATAGTAGATTGTTATACGAGAGGTGAGACACCTATTTAGGCACGAAATGGTTTGGCGCACAAGTGTAGCGAGGGCGCTTATAATTCTTGTTTTGTCAGTTCCTAACATTCATTTTGTATGTCCAAACCATCTAAGCGAATGTTTAGGTGGTTTTCAGCTCTTGATATTATGTCTTCTTTCAATCCACAACGTTCCCTTATCACCCGTTATCATATCATTCAATTTAACCTCATATACAAATATAATCTTTTGCCTGCTATGTTGACAAACTGAACTGGCTGCTTTTTTAAAATTATTATTAACAACTCTACGGACTCGAGTTCCGTACCCTTTTTTACAACTTAATTTCTAGATTTACACGCTTATTAGTTATTTTGGTTCTTGTGTGTGACATTAATTTATTGATTTTTGTGTTGAGGTGTATGTATCTTACGAATAACTTATTATATTAATTTATTCTAGTTTTAATACTAAACTTATACTAATGTATCTGTTACATGCTGGTGTTGTGAGGAAGTACATGTGCAGTGTGGGCCTTATATCTATACTTATATATATTGTCCTATCTAGTGCCATGTGTGTTGTTTTTTTCTTTTCTGTGCCTGGGTTATTAATTTTTAGGCTCTCTGTGTGTCTTGGTTTGTTTGTGAAGTGTGCGTGTAATGCAATACGGTGGTAGTGCGCGTTGGTTTGAGTATATGTACTGGCTGTTTACTAAGTACAATTTGAAAATTTAAAAAGATAAGAAGAATCGATCTGGTGGCACAGATACATAGTCTGGAATAACACAGCCTTCTTTTTATCCCGGAAAAATGTAAGGTTCCCGTGGAACAGATTAGACTCCCAGCGGCCATTGCTCCACTCTGTCTATAAAATTTACATTAACGCGAGCGAAGTTGCGAGCAAAAGCTCTTAATAAAGTAGAAAGCAAACATGAAACCATTATACTTATTTATTACTATCTAAATCAAGACCCTCGGCATTATCATCAGTATCCCACCCCCTAAGAGCTGGAGGACTGGTTTCTTCAGTCACTTTGGGACTGGTGGTAAGTGTGGTCGGTATAGTGAAGGTCGTTAGACTATTAATTGGGCGTATTTTGGTAGCTTTAGTCCCTTCTGGGCCCCAGGAGTCGAATATGTCGTAGAGGTAAGATCTGGTGGTAGAAGTAGTCCGCTTCTTACCACGATAGTAACCAGGCATCTGAAAAATTAATACGGAATACAGTATTCTCATTCATTGAAACGTTTTCCAGATTACGTTTTAACGGTTTTAAGCGCGATAATTTATTTGATTTTTATTATTCCGACGTTTCGACCACTTTTCAGTAGCCGTGATCACGGAAGACAAAGATGTCAAGTGCCACAAATCGTCGCGAAAGAGAATCGTTTCATACCTAGAATGATGCGTGATTGAAATAAAAAACACTCAAAAATATATAGAGAAGATAGTTGGCAAGTACCACCTGTTTGGGATCCGATCATCAAAACTATTAAGACCCAAACCCAGCAAAAACTTTTTGCGTGCAACGGAACACAAACCAACTTGATTGATAATTTCTCTTTATTTTTCCTCCCACCCATTTTAATCTTTATATATATAACTGTACGTGCCTACCCCGCAAGGGAACTGGCGTGAAGCTTAGCTTATCCGTGCAGGAACGGCCTTACGGCCTGTCGTAAGAGGCGACTTAACAACCCACATCCAGGTGGTAGGGCATTTGCCCGACTGGATGGCTACCACCCCTAGTCTAAAGTATGTCGCCATAACAACCTTGCGTTTTGTTCCGGCATTAGTGACCAGGTTCCAGTCTCCCTTAAGAGAGCAGCAGCGCATTTGTAGCAACTTTGGTGCTGCAAATGTCCATAGGTGATGGTAACCGCTTTCCATTAAGTGGGCCGTCTGCCTGTCTGCTGATCTCCTGCAATAAAAAAAAAGCTATGTATGTATGTATATATATAATTCTTCTTTCAAGCCACAAAATCTTACGAAGCGGTGGTAAATTAGACTAGGCTCCCATAAAGTAAATTTATAATAACCACAAATAAAATCAAAACTAAATAATTAAAATGAACAAGTTGGCGGTAGGCTAAATAAAACTTTAACAATACTCATTGACACTTGACCTCGTCCGAATAATAAATAAATTGATTTTTATCAAATGAATTATCGCGCTTAAAACTGTTAAAACGTAGTTTTGTTATGTACACTAGTAGTAAAAACTTAAACAATATTATGTTTTCCAGACTTTTAAGGTTTTTAGGTCTTATAATATTTTCTTAAGTTTTCGCGACTTGTATACATAATAAAACTACGTTTTAACGGTTTTAAGCGCGGTAATTTTATTTGATTTTGGTTTTTCCGACGTTTCGGCCACTTTTCAGTGGCCGTGATCACGGAAGACAAAGATGTCAAGTGTCAACGAGTATTGTTAAACTTTTATTTAGCCTACCGCCAACTTATTAATTTTAATTATTTAATTTTTAATTTTGTTTATGGTTATTATTTAATCTATGGGAGCCTAATCTAATTTACTATTTTTAGGTCTTATTGTGTAAAATATCAAAATGGCGAAAAACCCGACCCATGATATTGTCGATTTCCAAAACTCACCATCCGATTAAGGCAAGCGTGTGAAATATGTAACAACTCAAGGTTGTTATGGCGACATGTTTTAGACCAGGGATGGTAGCCATCCAGTCAGGCAAATGCCCTGGCTTTGGGTTGTTTTGTTTACAATTATGGAAAGAGGAAGGGTTGTATGACATATGGACAATTGACATTTGTGAGGTTAGAAAGTTGGTAAGAAACAGTAAGCTATTCAAATTCAAAAGTTTTTATTCAAAATAAGCTCCACTGGAGAACACTTTTTGAAGGTCATACATATAGGTTAAAATTTAATTTTACTTCCTAGTCTATGTACATCGCTTCGCAACGTGTTATTGCTGTTAAGGAGAAGAAGCGGCAAGAAACTCCCCAGCAACACGTCTAGCTCAAAATTGTTTTTCTTTATATTTCTTATTCTATTTATATCTCCAGTTCTATTTTCTATATGTTTTATACAGAAGTATGTTACAGAATCACTTTTCGAAGAATTAATGGAGTTGTAGTAAACAGTGCATGCTCAGTAACACAAAGACACAGTTAGATAAATAGATAAAAAGAAAATGAGCTACTGAACAAGAGAGTGAGTTGGGAAAAGAAAGAGATGTGAGAAAGAATAAACGAGTGAAATTAGAAATAGTAATAATCCTTACAGTCTCATTAATCGTCTCTATCCAATCTGCAAAAGCCCCGACTAATGTAAAAACAGTAGGGGCGTTAGGATATCCACAAACGGATGGCCCGAAGGATATTATGCCTACTAGTTTACCGGCAAGTATGGCTGGACCGCCTGCGTCATGCTGAAAACAAAGATCTATATGTAGGTATAATTATAATTACTGAAAATCCTCCAGTGTAAACAATATTTACTCTGCTCTTACTTTTTGACCTTAGATGTTTAATAGAAAGACGGAGTCTCGGACTCCCAAAGTGAAGCCGGCTAAAGGATGCCGATCTTAGAATAGGATGCCGATCGCGCCGCAGTGCGTTATGATAACTTAGTATAAATCGAATTTAGGCTCGATTTTTCAATCATCATATAAAAGGCAGTCGAAGAAATTATAACTTGAGTGAATGCAGAAGTGAAATCTTCACACACTCACACACAACACACGTGCAACACATTACACACAAAATCAGATAATTGCACACATAAGCACCCATGCACACACAATATGAGCAAACACTTGAATAGAGCTCTTGTACGACTGCTTGGATATTTACTTTAGTATATTAATTCGTTATTCATCTGAGGCCTATTAGTACAGTAATCTAGTATAGGGTTGAGAACTTTGTCATTTAAATGACAAAATTATAATATGCTTTTTTTTAATTAGGTACCTTATGTATCTATATATACCTATACAATAAAAGATATTATGAACCTTGACTCTATGTTACTATTTATTTTAATTCACATCGTTGTAGTTTAATACACTTTTTATAATTTATTGGTTGACATTTTATTAGGTAAATGAATTGTTAAATAATTATATAAATATACTATACCATACAAATTTAAGCAGGATACTTATATACATGCATGCCGAAAGGCGGAATTTGGAGAATTGCACTGCATTAAATTTAACACCTTTGGAATTGAATATTACACTAGTTTACGCACACAAGTATAAAAAAGTGCTTCACTTCATTTCACGCTTTTATTCACGTAGGCCCCGTCTATACTTTGCTGTCGTCTAAGTTTTTGACGTAAAATGTAGAGGAGACTAGAGGAAGAATCAAAAATTTAAAGTTATATATAACTAGTTCTCCCGGCAGACGTCGTTCTGCCCTGAAGAAATAAGATTTAGAACCCGATTCCAGCGCCATCTACTGGGTCCAAATGTAAGCTATCCTATCTTTCAAGTCGGATGAAACTGCACACGGTGTGCAAATTTGATTAAAATCGGTCAAGTAGTTTAGGAGTCCATCGCGGACAAACAACGTGACACGTAATTTATATATATTAAGATTTGTCTTTTCGAAAAACAATAGCCGCCTTGCCAAAATGAAATTAATTGACTTTGATTACAACGACAAGCGTGAAAAATACCGCTGCTGTTTGTCTTCTTGTTGGTCGTATATAACACGCGTCATCACCAGATGCACAATTTGAAGGTGGCCAGAAGAAAGACTTCCGTGTACGTCTATATTACGAATTTTCACTACTAACCTATTACATCCCGGTTATGTTTTTTTTTTTTAGACAAACACACCCATTGTATATCCCCAAATTAAGCAAGTTACGCTTGTGTTATGGGTAATATACAACGGACTACTCTGGGGCCGATCCCAGACACCCAGACCATAGTAAATAACGGAGAAAATACGTTTCCGAAATTTACTATACCAGGAATCGAACCCGGAACCTCTGCGTTGTAGTGAGATACGCCGGCAAAGGCGTAGCCCGCTCAACCACAGAGGCCGTCAAATGTATTTATATATGTGCTATGTTAATTTATCATTCATGATTATTTATTAACTGCACAAACGTCGGAATTAAAAATCTATCAATCCCTGCTAAAGGTTGCCTGGAAGTGATCGGTTCTTAGCGATAAGGCCGCCCGTTGTAATATCTTTTGTCCTCTTCTACCTCTGTTTGTTTATGATTTGGTGTACAACAAAGAATTATCTATCTATCTCTTTCATTTTCCTATCTTACCCGCTCTATCCCACCCTTTTCATCCCATCGTAAAAGCTGGAAACGCCATAGCTTCGGTCCTGGTGTTACAAACGTCTATAAGCGATGGTAACCACGTGTCATTAGGTCGGCCGTATGTCTGTTTGCCAGACACGCAATTTAAAAAAAAACTAAGCCGAAGCCGCGTGCGGCTTCTAATATCTATATATTAATACGTGAGGCAAAAATACAGCAAAAACTTTGTACCCCTTTTTAAGAAAATTGCGCGGACGGAGGAGTATGAAATTTCGCACACTTATAGTTTATACAGAGAAGGAGCAGCATTAAAAATATATCAAATCAATAAAAAATACATTACACACACTACCATGTATTTGACACACACGCATATATACTCTTTTGTTTATTGTTAAAGTCAAATTAACAGTGTAGCCTTGGTGAAATCTGTCTTTGATAACAGAACCTTAATAACGTTCAAACTTATAATTTAAATTAATTATTATGGTCGAATTTCGACCACGGGCGATCACTAGTACACATAAATATGCCTCGACATTAGCAAGGTAACATCAGAATTATTGATTCTAATGTTGGAACTTTGAAACGTTTTCATTCAAGTTACTACGGACTGAAACCTGAAAGTTGGTGTTTCAGAAACTCTATGAATATATGTTCACACAGCGGCAAAATTAACGGCACGCTCGTAAAAACCACCAAAAATTGAATATTAATGCAATTTTTTCTTTGCTCACATTTCAAAAAAAGAATAAATCTGACAGGAATCCTTTTTTAACATCATCTACAGTATGCCTATACAAATGCAAGCTGTACTCGGAGCATGGTGAGAACACGCGATATTAAACTTACATTTATGTGGTTGGTTTATATATCTTACCGACCGTTCATTTGCTTTAATATCGGTTAAAATTTGACATAAGCTCTATAGAAGCTATGTCAACATTCAAACGATGGCAAGGCAAGTGAATAAATAGTAACATATAGGAACCGGTCATAAGTTAACATGAAACTAATCTGAAAAAAGCGCTTTATGCTATATTGAGTTTTTTTTAAATTAAAAGTTACTTTAAACTCTACAAATATCACATTAATAGATATAAACATAGTTGTAACTAAGTTTCCAATTATTCCTATTTTAAATACAATCCGGTGTGTCGTGGAAGGCCACGACACACCTTCCATGATCAAATTGATCGTGTACTAGCGGAGGGTGATGTCAGGAGCCTTAAGAACAGACGAGTGTGCATGACAAGAGTTATGAATGTCAAAGAAGCAAGTGAGGTGTGTAAGAATGGGCCTAATTGGCGCTCTGTTGTTCGTGCCTACCCCGCAAAGGAACTGGCGTGAAGTTATGTATGTATGTATGTAAATACAATCCATATTATTTAGTAATATAAGTACCGTTTTCTTATTTTTTAACAGCCTTTGTGGTTGAGCGGACTAAGCATTTGCCAGCCTCCGGATTCGATTTCTGGCATAGTAAATTTTGTAAGCGAATTTCTGTCATTTATTATGGTCTGGGTGTCTGGGATGGTCAGAGTGATCCGCTGTATATTGTCCATAATACAAACGAAATTTGCTTAGCTTGGGGATATACAAGGTGTGTATTTGTCTGCCGATTTATTTATTTATTTTATTTTTCAGTTCCGTTAATTGTGCCGGCGTGTGTAGCTACGTTAGATGAAAGGTAATAAGTGTGCTTACGTCGCAAGCCCCTTCGCCCGTTGTGAATGTGCCGGCACAGAACATTGTTGAAGTTATGAATTTGCTGGAATAAATTCAATTACTTTATAATTGTCTATTATATTTTATATACGTACTAGCTTTTGCCAGCGGTTGCGCTGACGTTGGAAATGGAATTGTATGTTATAAAGTGGGTAGACGGCGATGTACTCACCACGATCAAATTGCAGATGTCCAGGGATATTATTCTACTATTACCATCTGGAAAGTACACCGCTGATATAGAAAGAAGAGTGAATTTGGGGAATAGTGTGAATGGAGCGTTAGGTAAACTTCTAGGCGCTAAGAACCTCAGCCAGAAGGCCCAGCTCGCCGTACACAACGCGGTGCTGGTACCTACGCTCACGTATGGAAGCGAGAGTTGGGTATGGAAGAGAGAGCATGAAAGTAGAGTAAACGCGGTCGAGATGCGAGCACTGCGCAACATCTGCGGAGTGACGCTCGCGGACCGCGTTCGTAATACCGAAGTAAGAAAGACAGTTGGTCTGAAAGAGAGTGTCGGGGTGAAGGTAAGGAAAGGAATGCTCCGGTGGTTCGGACATGTAGAAAAAATGCATGATGAAAGAATGAATAAACAGATATACAATGCAAAAGTGGATGGATGCAGAAGTCGTGGAAGGCCACGACACACTTTCCATGATCAAATTGATCGTGTACTAGCAGAAGGTGATGTTAGGAGCCTTAAGAACAGACGAGCGTGCATGACAAGAGTTATGAATGTCAAAGAAGCAAGTGAGGTGTGTAAGAATAAGCCTAAATGGCGCTCTGTTGTTCATGCCTACCCCGCAAGGGAACTGGCGTGAAGTTATGTATGTATGTATGTATTACCATCTCGTCAAAATCGCAAAACACTATCGTCTCAATCGTAGGTTTGCCGGTTTCGGTATTCTGTTAATCCCAATGACGTGCCCGTGGCACACAAGTCTTATCTTTATCGTTTAAAATTTGAAAGCGAAAGCTCGCGAAATAGTAGTTAGTTTTATTTCCATTTCTATAATTTTTGAAAAATTTAAACACTGCTCATATAGATGGAGTAGGAAATATTTTGAAATTTTGTGTTTCGAAGTTGAAATATATAAGACTAGCTGCGCCACGCGGTCTCACCCTCGTGGTGATGGACGATCGTTATATTTTGGATAATTTACACTATATCTTTATAAATTACAACCTATGTGTTATTCTGATGTGTAAGCTATATTGTTGTAAAGTTTCATCAAAATCCATTCTATAGTTTTTGCGTGAAATAGTAACAAACATACATACATCCATACATTCTTACAAACTTTCGCGTTTATAATATTACTAGCTGTGCCCGCGACGTCGTCCGCGTGGAATTTGTTTTCAAAACCCCCCAATTTTGAAACATTCTTCATTGGTGCTCTGCTCCTATTCGTCTTAGCCTATAGACTTCCTCGATAAATGGGCTATCTAACACTGAAAGAATTTTTCAAATCAGACCAGTAGTGCTTTATATATTAGTACTAATTTCTGCCCGCGACTTCGTCCGCGTGGAATAGTTTAAAAATAGTAAGTTAAAAAAAAACCCCCGATTTTGAAACACTCTTCATTGGTGCTCCGCTCCTATTGGTCTTAGCGTGATGATATATAGCCTATAGCCTTCCTCGATAAATGGGCTATCTAACACTGAAATAATTTTTCAAATCAGACCAGTAATTTCTGAGATTAGCGCGTTCAATCAAACAGACAAACAAACAAACTCTTCAGCTTTATATATTAGTATAAGATAGTAGGATTTTGTCACATTTTGTCGACCCCCCTATTAACCCCCCACCCCCCCACATGTGATGTATTTTATGGATGGCCCCTTAGGACGTCAGAATAAAAATTTAAATCCATACTTACTCGCCATACACTTCTTTACAAAATGAATTCGGATACACGGGCAGAAATTTCCTCTGCAAAAATATTGGCTCGTAAGACAGCTTTTGTGACATCTGAAAGAATATTATCAATATTTTATTTTCACAATGGAAACGTTATATTTATCCGTGCAGGAACGGTGAAAGAATACAATTTCCTGCGGCCGGGCGGGCGACCTGTCGTAAGAGGCGACAATACAGCCCATAGTCAGGTGGTAGGGTCTTCTCTCGACTGGATGGCGACCACCCCTGGTCTAGAGTATGCAGCCATAACAATCTTGTGTTGTGTAACGGCATTAGTAACCAGGTTCCAGTTTCCCTTAAGAGAGCTACAGCGCATTTGTAGCACCTTTGGTGTTGCATATGTCCATAGGCGATGGTAACCGCTTTCCATCCAGTGGGCCGTCTGCCTGTCTGCTGAACTCCTGCAATAAAAAAAAATGCGGTTTTGTGATCGCACGAGCAATGAAAATATAACCTGTTATTTTACGAGATAGATTTGATAATTAAAATTGTATACTTGAGCCGTTCTAAGAAGCCATATTTGAAGTTTCATATAAATATAGACGAACTATCTATATTACTAGCTCACAACGCCCATAATGCTCCGTTAGCCGTTCCACAAGGCGACCGCGGTCGTTGTGGTCGTGCCGAAAACGTCACTAAGGACGTCATCAGTTTCAATCACACAACACTCTTTTATTTTTTTTGTTTTTGAGGCGAGGGAAAATGCTTAACCGATTTACGCACAAACTGGGTCGTTGCTAGGGGAACGACACGCGTCGGTCGGGGGCGATAACACTGCAGCAATAGTATGCTCTTGGCAGCGCTCCGTCCGCGATCGACGTCACAGAATAGTGTGGAAGACTCCGAGCGTTGCTACACGAGCGAGCAACCCCAATACCCACTAAAAACCCCCTCCTCCCTGACGACCCTGCGCTTTGTATGTGTTGGAAAGGCTGAGATTTAGAACATAGTTACGCCCAGTCGATCCAGCGCAATAAAGTGCCTGGAGTGTGCCCTGGGAGAACACACCCCACTTCGTTGTGCGGGGGTAGAAGGTCCTTTGCTCTCCTAGCAAGCTAAAGGCCCCCCGCGGTAAACGGAACCTAACTCAGGGAGGGAAGTAATGCGCGTACCTGCCTCTCCGGGTGCCAGCTAAAGGCCGGCGACCTTGAGAAGACGCATTGGCACGCGCTGCAGGACTTCTCTCCCTGTCTCGTTCTGCGGCCTCCTTGAGTGACATTACTGTCTCGCAAAAAGTATCACACAACACTCACAACGACCCATGTCAAGTGGTGGGTCGATTAACCGTTCCGCTTGGGTTTACGATTGTAACGCCGGCAAGCAAGTGGAACGGGAAACATCGCGGTCGTGAACGTGGTCATTGTGAGTCCCTAATGGAACGTTGCCATAATCAACTTATTTATTTCCAAACGTAACATAACTATGTCTACGTTATATTTGTTAGAATGGATACCTAGAGACGCTAAGATGAAAAGAGGGAGAGCAAATAAAAGATGGGAAGACATATTTAAGGAAACATGCGGCCCACATTGGACAAGACTGACAAGAAATAGGGATAAATGGAGATAATAGGCTGAGGCCTTTTTTTTTTTTATTTTTTTTTTATTGCAGGAGTTTAGCAGACAGGCAGACGGCCCACTAGATGGAAAGCGGTTACCATCGCCTATGGACATTTGCAACAACAAAGGTGCTACAAATGCGCTGCTGCTCTCTTAAAGGAGACTGGAACCTGGTCACTAATGCCGGAACACAACACAAGGTTGTTATGGCGGCATACTTTAGACCAGGGGTGGTCGCCATCCAGTTGAGCAAATACTCTACCACCTGGCTGTGGGTTCTTTAGTCGCCTCTTACGACAGGCCGCCGGGCCGCAGGAAATTGTATTCTTTCTCCGTTCCTGCACGGATAAGGCCTACGCCGCTGAGGCGACTTCCCTAGATAAATAATAACATATATTTTTTTTTAGAAAAAGAACATACACACACATACATACATAACTGCACGCCAGTTCCCTGGCGGGGTAGGCACGAACAACAGAGCGCCATTTAGGCCCATTCCTAACACTTATTACTAACACATTATACTTTGACATAGATTAATTGATTAGATTAGATTTTGATTAGATAGAGAAAAAGAACATAGATTTTATTAATTTGATATATTTGTAAAAATGTAACACTGAATTTAATTATTTTTGTAATGTGACGGTAGAGTAAAGGCCTTTTTATTTATTTATATTTGTCAACGCTTTTTTTTTCTGAAACATTAGCGACGTAACCTAGAGATTGATTTTATAAATTTTAAAGATATAAAAGGCGTAAGTTTTATATTTTTTTAAACAATTGGTTTGCAACAATTGATTCCAATCTCCAATCGTATCGTCATCGACAGTTCACATAACTACTAAATTTAATTTGATAGATGCCAAATGCGACTTTCTAGAGCGGCCCATCTATAGTTCAATTAAACACATCTGAATTAAATACATTCATTGTCAATACATACTTTGGTAACACCCCATCCGAGCAACAAAACCTCAGCAGTCGCAGGGACTCCCATGTCATTATGTGAGATACCGATGACTTTTGGTATTCTGTGATAGTTGAAGTAGAGATGACGACGCAGCCTCACAATCGCGATGTTATTGTTCAGAGTCTTAGGATTATATCCTGGATGGAAGAACACCTGGAAAGCAATCAAAAGAAGAAATGAGAAATACATACATACATACATAACTTCACGCCAGTTCCCTTGCGGGGTAGGCACGAACAACAGAGCGCCATTTAGGCTTATTCTTACACACCTCACTTGCTTCTTTGACATTCATAACTCTTGTCATGCACACTCGTCTGTTCTTAAGGCTCCTAACATCACCCTCCGCTAGTACACGATCAATTTGATCATGGAAGGTGTGTCGTGGTCTTCCACGACTTCTGTATCCATCCACTTTTGCATTGTATATCTGTTTAGTCATTCTTTCATCATGCATTCTTTCCACATGCCCGAACCACCGGAGCATTCTTTTCCTTACCTTCACCCCGACACTCTCTTTCAGACCAACTCTCTTTCTTACTTCGGTATTACGAACGCCGTCCGCGAGCGTCACTCCGCAGATTTTGCGCAGTGCTCGCATCTCGACCGCGTTTACTCTACTTCTACTTAAATGAGAAATCATCATATTAATAAAAAATATTATTATTCGCAACCATATATAGCCTATGTTACTAACTTATGAATAATGTAGCTTTGTACTGGTAAGAGAATTTTTAAAATCGGTCCAGTAGTTCAAGAGATTACTTCCTAGAAACAAACTCACAAACTTTACCTACCCCTATTTAATATTATTGTCAGTATATTAGTGTAGACTAGCAACTGCCAATGAAACTTCGTTAGCGTTTCCATGGAGCCGAGGTATTTGTTAGTAACTTGCAACGGTGACACAAAATGAACCAGACCGCAGCGCCAACTTGTTTTTAAATTCTGTTTGCTTCATTAATTCGGAAGCTTGGTTCGGCGATTAAATTGATATACGTGGATTTTAAGTTGTTAGAGAAATTGTCAACACGGATGCGTTTTCAAGAAGACTTTATTTCTTGGTGTTACCACTCTAAAAAAATAATTTGCGTGACCCTTTTTAGTGTTACCACTCTAACATAAATTGCGCAACCTTTTAGTGTTGCCACTCTAAGAAGGCCATAAATTGCACAACCTTTTAGTGTTGCCATTTGAATATTGGTTTAGTGCCATCTCGAGACACCTGCCAAAAGCTTAGCCTGCTCAACCACAAAGGTCGTCGATTTAAATATACTCTTTCCGAATTTCAATTTCGCTACGTCATATTTTTTATAATCTTAGCCGCTCACGCCGCCATATTGGGAAAATGGCGCCCAATAACAGTATTTTGACAATATCTCATTTCAGACTCACGTTAATATAAAAATATTTATATAGTCAAGGTGGGGAAGTCCGTCAGTGAGGCAACTTCGCACATCTCTCGTTATTTCCGTGTTTAAATAGCTTCGACGACAAGAAATCGGTCTGTAACTCTAAGACACCATTTATTAAATTCCGTTTAAAAAAGGTAAAAAATAAGAGGTGTTCGAACTTACGCCATGGACGGATTTGCCCGCCTGGAATAATGTTATAGGCAAAAGTCGATATGCAGCCTCTTCCCGGAATGACTGGTTTGTCCTAGGTACCAAGGCTTTTTGACAAAACCTTTTTATTTTTTATTCAAACCTAGAAGTACCTAACTTTTCAGTCAAACGTAAAGTAATCTGTTTCGGGCTTTGTCTAGTCGATCCAAGAAGCGACTAAGGCAGACTCGTTCAAACATCGATTCGTACTACACTTGTTATATGTTTAATGACTATAAATTAATCTCTCCTAGCTAAAATTCGTTAGTCAAAGGAGTTTGACTAAGACTTTATGTCAGACCTAAGGTTTGATTAGTCAAACCTACAAGCGCCAGAGCTTCGATTTTTGGTTATAACATGTATACAAAATGAAACTAGAGAAATATCTACCATTTATTTAATAACTTTTTTGTTGTAAAATCGATAGTTTTGTCGTACGAGCGTCGCAAATTATACTGTGTATGCTGGAGATAATAATAGAAATGTATAAGATTACTCATGTTCAAAAATCCCCGAAAACTTTGCAAGTACAAAAACTATCGAGTGATTGCACTATACGCCAACAAATATCATCTGACACTCTGATTGGCTATAGAGCCTAATTTAACATATACGAGAGATATAAAGAAAAGTATACGGCTTAAAAATAGGTCAACCTATGCACAGATATTGCTGCCCCTTATATATCTAACATCGAGCTATCTTACAAAGTTCAAAGCAATTTGAAGTTACCTCAAGTGCCTCTATAAGTTCCCCTCCGATCCTGCTATGATTACTGCCGACCCTCACTCCAAGTACTTTGGGGTTCTCGCGGAAGAAACGGTTGTTGTGCATTCTGCATAATAAAGTCGTATAAATACATGAACTTCCTTGGAAACTAGAATTAAACTTGTCTAAACTTTCACCGCCTTACTAACCGAATATCTAAGTGTCCCACTTTTAGGCTCCAGTTTATCTATGTCAGATTGGTGTCATCATCATCATCATCCGAGCGTTAATTCCCGGTTGCGTTCGGAGCATTTACTCCGACGCCCAGGGTCCGCTTTCCTACTTTTTCTACTCCACTTCGAGCGGTCTTCAGCATCCCCCGCTTTGAGACCATTGGTACGCATGTCATCCTTCACAACGTCAAGCCAACATTTCTTGGGCCATCCCCTTCGACCGGGACCTGGCGGAGGCGGCATGGCTGGACATTTGTTCCCCACATAATTAGCCGGTCTCCGTAAAACGTGGCCATACCAACGTAAGCGACACTCTTACAATTTGTCTGCTATGTCACGGACATGAAGACTGCCCCGGATGCGGGAGTTCCTGACCCGGTCTTTCCGCGTCACTCCACACATCCATCGCAGCATATTCATCTCCGTGACACGCAGTTCTTGCTTGTGTCGCTCAAGTACAAGCCACGCTTCACTGACATACAAAAGGACAGGTCTAATGATGGATTTATAGACCTGTCCTTTTAATTTAACCAGCATTTTGGGGTCACAAATGACACCTGTCACCTCAAACCACTTGGCCCAAGCTGCTGTGATACGGGCCTTAACGTCGTGGTCGATATCCCCGGATGCACTAAGTACAGATCCCAAGTACTTAAACTGATCCGTGCGCTCGACCGTATCTTCGCCTATGCGCACGGATGTGAGATCTGTAGTGTTACAGGCCAAGTACTCAGTCTGTTTCAGACCGCCGTTCTCTAGCGACCTCTTCCACGCATTTACGTGTTGCACCAGGCGCCCCCCGTCCGAATCTGCCAGCGCGATATCGTCGGCATACATGAGCAACCATGGAGGTTGCTCATGCGCATCTCTGATGCTGTTCGACACTTCAGATTGGTGTAATTAATATAATTAAACATATTCTTTTGACCATGATGAAGAAGGATGTGACGGGCAGGAACGGAGAAAGAATACAATTTCCTGCGGCCGGGCGGCCTGTCGTAAGAGGCGACAAAACAACGCACAGCCAGGTGATAGGGCATTTGCCCGACTGGATGGCTACCAATCCTGGTCTAGAGTATGCCGCCATAACAACCTTGAGTTGTGTTTCGGCATTAGTGACCAGGTTCCAGTGTCCCTTAAGAGAGGCAGCAGCACATTTGTAGCACCTTTTGTGTTGCAAATGTCCATAGACGATGGTAACCGCTTTACATTAAGTGGGCCGTCTGCCTGTCTGCTGAACTCCTGCAATAAAAATAAAAAGAATAATGTCAAAAAAAATGTTAAACTGGATAATTGATGAGTACTAAAGGTAGACCAAAAAACAGATGGATGGATTGTGTGAACGATGATATGATAATTTATGGTGGAATATGCCAGTGTAGATGAATATCGAAGGAAAATACATATTGTGCCTGATGAACATACAAAACCTATTTTGTTTGTAGTAAATTTGAATAAAGTCGTAGTAGCGTAATGGCTAGTGCATGCGTCATGCATGCACCATATAGTCGGTTTTCTGATCTAATGTGCGCATTGTTACAATTACCACGCGCTAACAACGGTGTAGGAAAACATCGTGATGCAACCTGCATATCGAGATAACAGATATGTCAAACCTGCCAGGCCGCCTTGGACAAGTGTGGCGGGTATACCGTCCGTTCCCCCTATAACGGGAGGCCCGAGCCCAGCAGTGGGACATTTATGGGCTGATATTATTATATAAATTTGAATAAGTGTTTATGAATACGTGTTTATGCTGTATTGACATTGTACATGAATCTTGTGGCAACGAAAAGTATTGTTTATGTTTCGTCTTCCTGGCTTCCAACAGTACCGACCCCAAATAATTGGAAAAAGGCAACCAAAGAGAATTTGACCATGATCACGCTTAATGTTAAACGTTGATGCGGTCAAAGATGGAGCGCGCTTACCTAAACAATATTCACACGAGATTTGAAGACACCCGTATTGTACTTTTCTGGGAACACGGACTCTGGTAGGGCATCCACAGATCTGCCTTACGCGGAAGAAACATAGAGGCAAAAAAACGTTTATTTCGCACTGATGGTGTTTCTATTGTGAAACGATGGCGTATGCCAGAGCGCCTTGTCGTCCTAAGATGGAATGGTATATGAGGAATTAGGTCGAAGTGATCTGACAGACAAATCTGACTGTGAAGGTTCAAAAAATGTTCTCCAAAAGAACTTACTTTGAATAAAAACTTTGAAATTTAACTTGATGGTTCCATCTTAATTATTATTTATCAAATAACAAACTATTTTCTGAGTTTTACAGTTTCATTATCCCTCGTTTGTATGTCAAGCATGCTCTACTCAAGTTATCCCACTGGCCTACATTATGAGATGCTAATCTAAATGAGGAAACTTTCTCCCGTCAGATATCGAGTTTAGTTAAACTAGTAATGTGATATTTTTTTATTGCTGAAGTACAGAAGCCAGGCTGATAGCCCATCTGATGCAGGGTGGATACCGTCGCTTGTGGATATTTGCAACACTAAAGGTGCCATCATTTGTGTCGCTGGCCTCGAAAGAGGGATTGAAAACTGGCTACTGATGCCGGAACACAACTCAAGGTTGTTGTGGTATATAGTGAAAGAATACTAATTCTTGCCTCTGGACCTCTGAAAAATCCTTAACCAAGCGGTAGGGCATTTATCCGTCTGGATGGCTATCACCACTGGTCTATATCGCCATAAGAACCTTGATATGTTATCGGGAATTAATGGTCAGATACTACGTCACCCTTCGAGGTCGGCGACATATTTGTATCATCTTTGGTCAAACAATCTAAAAATCTATCAACAACTAGATTTTTGAAAAGTTCAAATATAGTCTTTACATTTTGGTCGGGGTTGGTAATTTTTATGCATCAGCATCTGGGAACAAAGAGTGAGGTAATAATATTTATTGTATATGTAGTAAAACTACCCAACTGTTCCTTTACTATTCGTAATTTCACAAACACAGATAGTTGCTTAGCCGATGCTGTGAGCCCAAAAAATTTAGGGCAATCAATTCATAATATGTCTTTGTACCTTTCACCTCTGAACTTAGCAGGGGATCAGCGCTCTTTGGAGTGTATCTTAGTACTTACAATTGCAAACAAGCAGCTGACGTGAGCACCAAATCATGCCAGTATATAGCACCGCCACACCAAAACCGACCCATCACATGAATAGAGACCATAAAAGGATAGTATCTGACTGATGTTCTCTCTCCTTTATATATCCTTCGACCGTCGTGCTGGTGGTGCTCTTTTAAGTCATCAAGTTCTCCTTGGGGATCTGAAAGATGTTTTAGGTGCTCCTTTACAGTAAACATAACAAATATCAGCTCATAAACGTACTACTGCTAGGTTTGAGCTTACTTTACCTAGGAAAACCTACCAACCAAGCCAACATATAGCAGACGTGGACAATTACCGGTCGAGCTAATATTAGAGCTGGGGAACAACTTGACTCGAAGAGCTTCCAAAGCTTCGACAGGCCAGAGTACCCTTTTGTGCATAGAAGTCCACCGGTTGTAACGGAACAGATTAAATATACTACATAATTATCTTGTACAGTTCATTGAGCCACCTAAACCTATACTGTGGCTAAGGATGAGAATCTGACTCTTCCCTCCACGTCACAGTGGCGCCCAACGTGAGGCCTCGTCATCGTCGTCAGTCAATCGCACTCCATTACTAGACATAGGCCTCCTTACGACCGCGACACACATACTGGTTCTCAACCTACCTCATCCAGCGTCAGTTGTCAGTCTATCTAGCTGGAGGGCTTCCGACCGTACGCTTACTGAGACATGGTCTCCGTTTTGGAACCCACTTTGCTCCATCAGTCGACATTCAATCCTGCGATAAACATAACCAGCCCATTGCCACTTCAACTTGCTGATTTTGTAAAAAGTGTATTAGATCAAAAAAAAAATCTAAGTTTAGTATATATATACATAAGTTTAAGAGTTCTGTCTATTTCAATTTTAGCGCCTATAATACAAAATATATATAAAACATACCCCAGTAAATACTTTCATTCTTCTTTGCATCAAATTTATGTACATCTACCGGTAATTCACCAATCAATTTATCGACAACATTTTCAACTTCACCATTTGCTATCAAAATATCTTCATCACCCATCACCTTTCGAGCTGAAATCTTCACACCATCACCGCTGCCTCTTTCGGCTAAAATTTTCATTATATCATCTCTGTTCATTTTGGTTTTTAACTTCAAATATAGATTTTGACTTTCATTTTTGGTTAAAAATGTAAAATGATCATTTTCTGATAAAGACTTGTAGAAATTGATCTCTGTGAGTTTTGTTTCATTGGTGATGTCTCTTAATAGTATTTCAACTTTATGCTTATCGACAACATAACTTTGGATCTCTTGTAATTTGGCATAAAGCTCTTTAATCCTTGTGTTGTTAATGTCTGCATTAAGGAAAGTGACTAATTTGGTTCCTATGTCACGAACTGTAGGATTTTCATTATCTTTTGAAACAATTTCAATCTCTTGTGTAATATTTTCTTTATGTTTTGTAACATTTGTAGCATCAGCAATAAATGTGAATAGAATTGAAACAATAAAATACATTTCTTTCTGACGTGCAATAAATGCAATAAAATTGTTTTCGTTTCACTATATTGCTGTTTGAATATTCGGTTCGACTGGCTATAAAGTTTTTGATATATATACAAATACGTAGTGTTTGTTGTCTGTACGACTATGTCGCATCAATCTGACATTTCACACGGTCTTTGGAATCTCCTATTGGTAGACCACTGTCATGCACATTTATGCCTCACGTTGCTAAGCCAGCATTTTTGTGCATACTTGTTTTACCGAAATCGAATGGAAACGGCCACCCTTAGACAATAAATACTAAACATGTGTTGGTCATAAAAAATTCTAGTTACCGTAAAACGTGGCAGTGTCAGCGCGAGCGACTCTATTTTTTTTTAATCGCCGGCTTCTGCCTGCAATGGGCAGTTTTTTGTGTTTTCCGTTTTTTTACTCTTCTATTTGTACCTCTTAGCTGACTCTTGCAATTTATCTTTTGTCACTTGAACGCTACCTCTGATGCAAGTGTTCAAAGTGCAAAAGTGCTCATTTAAATTTATTTTATCCGTGCAGGAACGGAGAAAGAATACAATTTCCTGCGGCCGGGCGACCTGTCGTAAGAGGCGACTTAACAACCCACAGCCAGGTGGTAGGGCATTTGCCCGACTGGATGGCTACCACCCCTCGCCTAAAGTATGTCGCCATAACAACCTTGAGTTGTGTTCTGGCATTAGTGACCAGGTTCCAGTTTCCCTTAAGAGAGCAGCAGCGCATTTGTAGCAACTTTGGTGTTGCAAATGTCCATAGGCGATGGTAACCGCTTTCCATCAAGTGGGCCGTCTGCCTGTCTACTGATCTCCTGCAATAAAAAAAATAAAAAAAATTTATAGTCAGTCTTCACAATTGGTTATTAAAGACATGTATCTACTCGGTGCATGATAATTTTAATTGGAACAAGACATATTTGAGGCTGTATGACATTTATATTGAATTTAATTATTTTTATATAATGTTTTATATAAAAATATAATGTTTGTTTAAAGAGATATGTAAGACGACGGCAGAGACGGGATATTCACCCCCATTTCCTTGAGCTCCCACGCTCAACTACGCAACGGTTCATTTCCGCCGCGGTTTTCCCTTTGCGCTATGCCATGGGCTTCTTTAAGAAGGGCGTTATAAAATTTCTTCGAGGTCGGCAACGCGTTGGTGACACCCCTGGTGTTGCAAACGTCCATAGGCGATGGTAACCACTTTCGATCAGGTGGGCCGTCTGCCTGTTTTATTATCTTTTGACATACAACAATACTCTGATCTAATTTAATTTTCCATGGTTAACCTAACTAATATTTTAATTATATCTTTTATAAGACAATGTAATATTTGCACACCTATTGGTAATGACATGTGGACTCATGTATGTATAATTTTTATGTATGTTTCATTTTCAAGCGTTGGCGTAAAACCACACATCCAGGAGTATATATTCCTGGTCCATAGGCGACAGTAACCACTTTCTATCAAATGGGTCGTCTGCATATTAAATATATTTAACCTTCTATAAGAGCACAAGCTGCCAGCTGCCATCAAAATTGCCGCGCCAAAACCAAGAGAATTATGTCGTCTCTTTTATTCTAATACAAATTCTATGTAGTTAGAGGGAGAAAGCATCAGTTCAACGTTCATTTCAATTATGTGTATTTGACCACAAATTTGGGGAGTTCCCAATTGGCCGTGTGTGGTAGTTCGGGCAACAAATCTGTGGTGGTTTAGTCTTAAGGGTTAAGCAACAAAATATTAATGTTAAGTCTACAAGAATTCACTATAAACGAGTTTCAAACTTATGAAGTGAACCCAACAAAATGGATAGTACGTAAATAACAGTTTGCATTTTATATTCATTGATATTGGGTGTATTATTTATGGCTTTTAAAAATTTTACGACTTAGAATATTTTGAGTTATTTTTAGTTCTCGTATGTAACTGATGGGTTTTGCCCAGACTATTGAAGATCGGAGAAGAGATAGTACTTTGAATGAATTATTGTCACGTTATCTGCATTGTACTGTCGTAAATCCCGGTTGAGGTCGGAAAATACCGTGAATCATTTTACAATAGAATAGAAATAACACGTTTGGAAAAACCACATTTTTCTTTGAAACAAAGGAATAAACAAAAGCTAGACATATCTATACCATAATATTATAAAGAGGAAAGATTTGTATTATTGTATGTTTGTACGAATAAACTGAAAAACTACTAGACCGATTTCAAAAATTCTTTCACCATTCGAATGCTACATTATCCCTGATTAATATAGGCTATATAAAAAATAGGACAGGACAACGTCTGCCGGGACAGCTAGTATATTATATACGAGTATCTATAATATTCTAAAATTCTAAACATTTGTCTGTACATTGTAGCTATTTAAAAAACAACTGGAATAGACTATATAAACGATGGAGAACACAATTTTTTACCCCAGGAATTCCGCAGGAATGTTCCCGAGAGTGGTTTGTAGTTGTTCGAGTACGTATAAATTAACTACTGAGTTGGCTTAACTCAAGAAGTGCCCAGCGAAGTGAGCACGAGAAGGAATGTTTCTCCCATGGGCAATTATATGTTGGCTTATCTCGAGTAGCGCCCAGCGAGGTGGGCACGAGAAAGAATATTTTTCCCATGGGCAATTATATGTTGGCTTATTTCGAGTAGCGCCCAGCGAGGTGGGCACGAGAAAAAATATTTTTCCCATGGGCAATTATATGTTGGCTTATCTCGAGTAGCGCCCAGCGAGGTGGGCACGGGAAGGAATATTATTCCCATGGGTAATTATATGTTGGTTTATTTCGAGTAACGCCCAGCGAAGTGGGCATGGGTCAGCTAGTACTTAAATAAACAATTATATGTTTTATTGTGTATTTAAGTGACTATGATTTTTCCTATTGTCGAAATCTCATATCTCACTACTACACGGTATCAAAATGAATGAAAGCCGATATTGTAATTGAGATACATAACCTTGAAGTATCAAACATCGTTGATTTCCCTAAGGGCACGCTTCAAAGGCGGTTTATTCACATACCAGCTATCAGATGAAATCAAATACTGGAAAATCGCACAGGGGTTGTGTTTGGTGTATTACAATGAAAAATGGAGTAACTTTTATGTGCTTACATAAAGTATTTGATTTTTAAATAATAAAAATCGATCGGTGTGGTACCACGCTCTTCCAGAATATCAGTGTGAAATGGTTAGTCTTGAGCTAACGATGAGTGAGACTTCCGATGGCCCACATCCTCCTCCCCTTATCCAAGCTTCCCATATCCCATCCCTTCTAGCACATCTCTCCAGTCTGTTCTCTGCCTATTTCGTCCCTCTGTAGTAGAGCACTTACAAGCTAATAGATGTCGCTGTACAATAATTGAGGTTACAAACGATTCTCCGAACGTACAAACAATATATACAAATTTCCAACGGTCGCCCGTGGTCGAAATTCGATCTAATAACTAATGTCAAATAATAAACAACAAAAAAACAATAAACAAAAGAGTATATATGCATATGTGTGTCAAATACATGGTAGTGTGGTAATGATTTTTTATTGATTTAATGTATTTTTATGCATAATTGTTTTTTAAATATTACCATCTGCACTCTTTCTCTATATAAACTAAAGTGTGCGAAATTTCATACAACTCCGTCCGCGCAATTTTCGTAAAAAGGGGTACAAAATTTTTGCTTCACGTATTAATATAATGATTAATTTATACTATACGTTTAAGTTTCGACACCTGCATGGCTATTTACGAACTGTCTTTGGTTCGTATACAGGTTTTTACTGCTGAATATATCAACGCTAGCAGTAGTATATATATATAATATAATTATATACTTGCAGCGTTATTCGTTGCCTGGTTTTACAACTATATTGTGATCGAGTTGCGTTGAGTCATACCACCTAGTTGAACCCGGGGTTTAGCATCCAAGCTCCACTACTACGAGAATAAATCCATTTAATCAACAAGGTGTATTTTCTTCACGCTACAGCAAGAAAACATCAGTACTCCACCAACTACTGCCAGCAAACATCACTGCAAGCAAGAGCAAGTGTACAAACTGTACATAACATGTATGAATAACTAAAATATTTCGTAACGTTGAGGATTTAATTGATTTTGTAGCCATCTGTTGGTTTATTGTTTTGTCTGTCTGCATTTAATTTTCTGTTGTTGATATTGTAACAGGCGTTTATTAATTTAAAATAAGCGCCATCTGTTAATAAAGAACAGCCTCTAAATGTAATTGCCATCTAGCGTCAAGTAGCAAAACTAAAACCATGCAGCATATTCGTTATGATTATTTAGTTAAACTATTATTTGATAGAGGGCAGATTTTCAGAATAGTCGGTTTGGCGAAGTGAGATCAAGTTTTATTAGTCCTAAAAAATATGTATTATTAGAATAATTATAATACATATAATTTATTTTAATTCAAATACTTACTGGACAAATATATAATGTTGATGAAAAGTGATAATTTGTAATAGCTTCATGTTACTAGATAGCAGCATAGGCAAATTCTCTTTCACTTCTTGACATGTTTTCTTATTTAAAACAAATTCTTTTAGATAAAAACTGAACAAATACCTTATTAGATTTAGATTTTTTGTTTAATTTAATACAACACAATGTTACAAACATGTGATGCTATGCTATCATATACCTAGATGTATGCTCAGACGAGTGAAGGTATAGACGGAGCCTTTATTTGACCAGGGAATATATATCTATTTGCGAAGACCGCGCCGCCCAGGGGAGCCGCGGTGTTGGTACTGTGGGACTCGATGGTCAGTTGAGTTGTTGGAATATCCACTAAAAACCACCGAGTTCCTTCCACTCGCCTATAGCCAGCGTCTTGGGAAATAGGCCTGTTCCACGTGGACCCTCCCAGACGCCGGCCGGGATGGCCCCGTCCATTGTTACCGCTGGGGTGCAAAGTACCCCGCGGCGACCGAAGGGGATGCGCGGAACAACTCCACTGCCTCAGGGGCCACCACAAATTACGTCATATGAATTTCATAATTTTTTGACCCCTCAGCCATGCTTGTGACAGCTGGTCACATTCGTGAGCCCCTCCCTCCCTAATGTGACATCACATATTTTTCAATTTTACATCCAGAAATTATAAAATTAAAACAGCAGTAGGTACATACTGTACATACATACATACATAACTTTACGCCAGTTCCCTTGCGGGGTAGGCACGAGCAACAGAGCGCCATTCAGGCTTATTCTTACACACCTCACTTGCTTCTTTGACAGTCATAGCTCTTGTCATGCACGCTCGTCTGTTCTAAAGGCTCCTGACATCGCCTTCTGCTAGTACACGATCAATTTGATCATGGAAGGTGTGTCGTGGCCTTCCACGACTTCTGCATCCATCCACTTTTGCATTGTATATCTGTTTAGTCATTCTTTCGTCAGGCATTCTTTCCACATGCCCGAACCACCAGAGCATTCCTTTCCTTACCTTCACCCCGACACGCTCTTTCAGACCAACTCTCTTCCTTACTCCGGTATTACGATTAGTCATAGTTCATAATCTATATTCAATTTTGCAGACCAATAAAAAAAACCTTCTCACACAAACTCTTATTTTTTAAATTTATTTACTGAAAGCCTGAAGGCCTGTCAGGAGCCTTAAGAACAGACGAGCGTACATGACAAGAGTTATGAATGTCAAAGAAGCAAGTGTGGTGTGTAAGAATGGGCCTAAATGGCGCTATGTTGTTCGTGCCTACCCCGCAAGGGAGCTGGCGTGAAGTTATGTATGTATATGTATGTGTATTTATTGAAAGCTGTTCAACGTTTTCTGAAATTTTGTTAAAGAGATTTTTACACTGCCCTGAGAGACTGTTGTAAATTTACGGGGCCTACTACTATGTGAGATTTTCTAATTATTTTTTGTTCCTAGTATTTTTAGAATGTACATCACCTAAACTTGGAAAATCCGAGATATTTTTATATCACGTCGTGTTATATAGTGTTATTTTTTTATTATTAACAACTCTACGGACTCGAGTTCCGTACCCTTTTTTACAACTTAATTTCTAGATTTATTTTTTTTAATTTAACACGCTTATTACTTATTTTGGTTCTTGTGTGTGACATTAATTTATTGACTTTTGTGTTGAGGTGTATGTGTCTTACGAATACATACATACATACATACATAACTTCACGCCAGTTCCCTTGCGGGATAGGCACGAGCAACAGAGCGCCATCTAGGCCCATTCTTACACACCTCACTTGCTTCTTTGACATTCATAACTCTTGTCATGCACGCTCGTCTGTTCTTAAGGCTCCTGACATCACCCTCCGCTAGTACACGATCAATTTGATCATGGAAGGTGTGTCGCCTTCCACGACTTCTGCATCCATCCACTTTTGCATTGTATATCTGTTTAGTCATTCTTTCATCATGCATTCTTTCTACATGCCCGAACCACCGGAGCTTACGAATAACTTATTATATTAATTTATTCTAGTTTTAATACTAAACTTATACTAATGTTCTGTCATCTGTTACATGCTGGTGTTGTGAGGAAGTGCATGTGCAGTGTGGGCCTTATATCTATACTTATATATATTGTCCTATCTAGTGCCATGTGTGTTGTTTTTCTTTCTTCTCTTCTTCTTCTCTTATTCTTCTCGAGAATGTTATTGCAACACCGCATATGGGGATACCAACTAAAACCCCTGGCTGATCCTCGTTGCGTCTCATATCCGGGCTGTGGGTTCGCTTACGCATTAACGTTTACCCCGGACGGAAGATGGCCGGCCCTTGCCTATCTAGTGCAATGTGTGTTGTTTTTTTCTTTTCTGTGCCTGCGTAGTATATGTGAAAAGGAAAGAGAAGAAAATAAAAATAAAACCTTTTATAAAACATGAAGGAGGAGAGGCGATAACAAAACCCAGACGAGAGCAAGAGCGTCAAACCATAGCTCCGCCCCGGGTCTTGTTCGGGCTGTCGTTATCTGGGTAACATAGACGAAGCCTACGTAAACAAAGCGTCAACTGAAGTCAAGCATCTATATATTAATACGTGAAGCAAAAAATTTGTTCTTCCTTGCTAATAAAAGGATGTTTTATTAGCAAGGAAGGCAAGCCCCAACAACAGGATAGAATGACAATAGCAAATAATATGCATAGTAGATAAATACGTGCATACACGCATAATTCTTCAACACACTACTGGCAGGTACATCACGATTTTTTTTTTTTATTGCTGGCGTTCAGCAGACAGGCAGACGGCCCACTCGATGGAAAGCGGTTACCATCGCCTATGGACATTTGCAACACCAAAGGTGCTACAAATACGCTGCTGCTCTCTTAAGGGATTATCACATTATTATGTCATTAAAGTAGACAGAACAATTTCGACTCAAGTTTAACCAATTAAATGCTCGTTTGCCCGCTTGTACCCTACAAAATTTCTATACATTAGCTAAGTATTCCACACTCCGCGCGTACGACGTACTTATGAAAAAACGTGCTAAGCACCAAAAGTGTTAATTCGATTCTCATGTGTCTAGTAATTCACATAACTACACGTCTGTTGTTCTTAGACAAAGGGGAAGAAAGCGTACCCCTTTTTACGAAAATTGCGCGAACGGAGGAGTGTGAAATTTCGCACACTTATAGATTATTTTATTTTTTTATTGCAGGAGTTCAGCAGACAGGCAGATGGGCCACTTGATGGAAAGCGGTTACCATCGCGTATGGACATTTATAAGACCGAAGGTGCTACAAATGCGCTGCTGCCCTCTTAAGGGAGACTGGAACCTGGTCACTAATGCCGGAACACAACACAAGGTTGATATGGCGGCATACTCTAGAACAGGGGTGGTCGCCATCCAGTGGGGTAAATACCCTACCACCTGGCTGTGGGTCGTTTAGTCGCCTCTCACGACAGGCCGCCCGGCCGCAGGAAATTGTATTCTTTCTCCGTTCCTGCACGGATAAAAGTTTATATAGAGAAGGAGTGCAGAATGATAATATTATTTTTAAATTATGCATAAAAAATACATTAAATCAATAAAAAAAACTTTACACACATTACCATCTATTTGACACACATATGCATATGCACTCTTTTGTGAAAGTCAAATTAACAGCCTTGGCGACATTTGTGATAATAGAAGACAACAGAACCTTAATAATATAATATTTTCTTAAGTTTTCGCGACTTGTATACATAATAAAACTACGTTTTAACGGTAACGGTAAATTATTAGAGCTAGGCATGTTTGCTGAAGAGTTTCTTGCGCCGCTTCTTCTCTTCAAGCCATAACATGTTGCGAAGCGGTAGTAAATTAGATTAGGCTCCCATAGAGTAAATAATAACCATAAACAAAATTAAAAATAAAATTAAATAATTAAAATTAATAAGTTGGCGGTAGGCTAAATAAAACTTTAACAATACTCGTTGACACTTGACATCTTTGTCTTCCGTGATCACGGCCACTGAAAAGTGGCCGAAACGTCGGAAAAACCAAAATCAAATAAAATTACCGCGCTTAAAACCGTTTAAACGTAGTTTTATTAAGAACCTTAATAATGTTCAGACTTATAATTCTTTATTAAGTAATTAACCAAATATCTATATATTAATACGTGAATAATTTAAAAATAATTTACAGTTAAAAACTAAAAATAAACTAAGTTATAAATAGTACAAGCGATTATAGACTGTAACAAATCGCTGCCAGATGGGAGCCTGCCCAGAAGGCTAGCTGCATTGCCGTGATGTATAGCGATGCTTATTTGTTGGGCGAAATATGAGCCAGCCTTCAGATCACGGGTGGATTCAAAGAGTTTCTTGCCGGATGGACCCCCACGGACCTAATGTATCAACTCTAAACGGAACAAATATGTAACCCCATCCTAAGGTTATAATTTAATATAACCATTATAATTTGCTATAATTACGCTCCGGTGGTTCGGGCATGTGGAAAGAATGCATGATGAAAGAATGACTAAACAGATATACAATGTAAAAGTGGATGGATGCAGAAGTCGTGGAAGGCCACGACACACCCTCCATGGTCAAATTGATCGTGTACTAGCAGAAGGTGATGTCAAGAGCCTTAAGAACAGACGAGCGTGCATGACAAGAGTTATGAATGTCAAAGAAGCAAGTGAGGTGTTTAAGAATAAGCCTGAATGGCGCTCTGTTGTTCGTGCCTACCCCGCAAGGGAACTGGCGTGAAGTTATGTATGTATGTAATTTTACCTAAGGTTATAACTTATAATCCCGACGGAATGACTCTAATTCCCTGGCAGCGTGGCAAGCCTTTGGTGTGGGATGCGACTTGCGTAGACACGTTGGCCGCATCCCATTTACCAAACACGTCTAAATCAGCCGGTTCAGCGGCGGAAACAGCCGAATCACTCAAGCGGCACAAATATGCAACCCTCTGTGAGAGTTATATGTTTGTGCCGTTTGCTGTCGAGACGCTTGGACCGTGGGGTCCTGAGGCCATGAGCCTCTACCAAAATTTATCGAAACGACTCATTGACTCTTCGGGTGATCAGAGGGCTGGTGCTTACCTCGGCCAACGGATCAGTATGGCGATCCAGCGAGGAAACGTAGCCAGCCTTCTGGGCACCTTACCCATAGAAGACGGTGATCTGGGCTCAGTATTCTACTTATAGTCTTGAGGGACTATGAGTAGAATACAATACAAATAAGTTAAGTTTTCTTGCATTGTATAACAATATAATGTACAATAATATACTTATCTTTACACTTATAATTTAAATTAATTATGGTCGAATTTCGACCACTGGGCGACCACTAGTTTAAAAAAAAATATATGTGCGTAAACTTACGTAGTTTACAGGTAGTTTGTATTATTATGATTATACTTCATGTTTTTTCCATTTTATATTTTAATGTTAATTAGTTATTGTGTAATTAGTATAGTGCAACTTGAACTTAATTCATTAATGATTTATTATGTCAATTTCTACTGTTAACATTTCTGTATGAAGATAAATTATTACTTTTGTTTGGGTCATTGTCTTCTTTGGATAAAGGCTGGAATGCTGAGTTCTAGTCTCATTGGTGTGAATTTTATGTATTTGAAGAGTGTGCTATGATATTATATATGTGATGTAAGGCTCTTGAATAAATATAACTTCACTCTTAAACTGACTTTTTATTTTCACTTTTGTAAGTATCTTTTTCTCTTTTCTCTACAAAATGGTCTCTCATAACTGAATTCAAAAACCGTGTCTCTTTCTACATTTTTGAATTCCCACCAATGAGAGCGAGTTTTATACACATCTCTCATTGGTTAGTCGTATCTTTACGTCCTGGCTAACATAGGCATTGAATAACAATAACAAAAGTAGATCATTATGTAATTGATAAATTAAATTTAATAATTAAATAAGAAAATTGAAATAGATATTTATATATAATTTATTTTATGATTAGAAATTATGATTTAAACATGAATGGAAAACATAGCGTAGATCAAAAGAATGTTGTTGCTATATTTTTCATAAGGTACCACTTGTCAAACGTCAAAAGTCAAATGCCAAAGATTGACCTTGAACTTGACCTACTTTTGTTTATGAATATGAATTACATTAAAATACAAGTTTTATTTATAATACGAAAGAGTCTGATAGAAATGAAAATGAAATTCCATAAATGTATAAACAAATAATTGAGTTGGAAAACCGAGCGTGTGGTAACCAGGATCGTGGTATATTTTAAACAAATATAAAACTACAACTAAACGTGGTAAGTGCATCCACTACATACTTACGTTTTTTGTGTGTTTTGACTACAATTGTATATAATAAAATTACGTTTTCAAGGTAACCGCCAACTTGTTCATTTTAATTATGTATGTATTATGTATGTAATAATATTACGACGGCCTCTGTGGTTGAGCGGGCTAAGCCTTTGCCGGCGTATCTCACAGCAACGCTGAGGTTCCGGGTTCGATTCCTGGTATAGTAAATTTCGGAAACGTATTTTTTCCGTTATTTACTATGGTCTGGGTGTCTGGGATCGGACCCAGAGTAGTCCGTTGTATATTATCTATAACACAAGCGTAACTTGCTTAATTTGGGGATATACAATGTGTGTGTTTGGATGCCGATTATTATTATATTATATTATAATTATATAGTTTAATTTTTGTTTATGGTTAGGGCGCATGAAAGGCTATTTACGGCACTGGTGGCGCGATCCGATCTGGCTCGAACTGTGCGGTGCAGACGGATGAGAAGTACGGGATGCTGAGGAAGTATCCCGTCAGCATTTCAGCTTATGGTCTAGGGATGTAACAGAACGTTCAATTGTCTACGGCCAACCGCCAATATTCGAAATTTCATTACGGAACGACGACGGACGATTGTACGCGCAACAAAAATTATTGTAAAATCACATAATATTGTACTAGCGGAGGGTGATGTCAGGAGCCTTAAGAACAGACGAGCGTGCATGACAAGAGTCATGAATGTCAAAGAAGCAAGTGAGGTGTATAAGAATAAGCCTGAATGGCGCTCTGTTGTTCGTGCCTACTCCACAAGGGAACTGGCGTGAAGTTATGTATGTATGTACATAATATTAAAATATACGTATTTGTCAAGCAAAAGGCGCTTCATTGAAGACTTCCTACGCTTCAAGTCTTGTTTTAAATTTTCTTACTAACCATAGGTTTTTTTGAAAATATGTGAATAGGGGTCAAAATTTCACGAAGAATTGTGAATAGTCGCATAAGACCATTTTCGTGTAGCTCGCTGAAAATTTTCACTCTGTATAAATGCGATAGCAACCCTTTTCTTTTATGGATTAACGCTGTGGGATTATCTCGCTCCCTAAGCGCTTCATTTAATTGCAATTCGGGCGTAATTTGATTTGAAAGAATTATTATTTCCGAGGCCATAGAACCAGCGGTTAGAAAACGCCTCGTTAATCTCATAGAAGCAGAATACTAAATACTGACAATCGCCCAATACTTTCTACCAGCGAATCGCTCGTCATGGGTTGGGAGTTCATCCCCACTTCCTTGAGCCGCTTCGCTCATTTACGCAACGGTTCTGTAGAAACTTTTTTCTTGCATACCGTGGGGATTTGGAATGAGCTCCCAGCCGAGGTTTTTCCATAGCGCTACGATATGGAGTTTTTCAAAAAGGGTGTCGTAAAATTTCTTCGAGGCCAGCAGCGCGTTGATGAAATCTCTGGTGTTGCAAACGTCCATAAGCGACGGTAACCGCTTTCTATCAGATGGGCCGTCAGCCTGTCTGCTGTACTCCAGCTATAAAAAAAAGGTCGAAATTTCCAGAATGGAAGCGGGCAAACTAATTGCAGTGTTTGCTCGTAAAGTTCGTTGATGTTGCTTGTCGCTTTTGCCGCGTTGCAGCCGAGACGGTACTCCTATTCCATAATTACTCGAATTTTTAACTATCCATGATGCCGAGACAGATTCAAATGCGATGAAAACATAACGCTTATCAATAAATAAATGACTAATTTTTAAAAAAGAATTTCATTTTTTCAAAGTAAAATTAATTTGATATTATATATCTTAGCTAAACAAAAGAATTTATTTTAAATGGCCAGTACTGCAGAACGTACCTAATATTAAGCGGTCACCATTTTACTCGTGAAAGCTATCGAGCGATATTTCCTGAAGAACACACCCATCAATAAGGTAGCTAAATGTATTTTACGGAATGTATTTTGAAACCATAAGTATTTGAAATACGAATTACAAAATACCTCAGCGTCAGGTATTTGAAATACGAATTACAAAATACCTCAGCGTCAGGTATTTGAAATACTAATTACAAATTACATTTTTTTAAGAAGTAATTGAAATACAAATACAAAATACATATTTGTATTTCAATTACGTATTTTAATTACATGTAATTCAAATACTGCCCAACCCTACTTATAGTTAACACAATAAAGTATATTATTTTTCTTATATTGGTGTACAATAAAGAGTATTGTTGTTGTTGTAATATACGTGTATTAATACAGTCGTTTCATTATCGTCTTCCTGTGATATCGACGGTATAATGGCCTCGAATACGAACGTTCGTTAAAACTGGTTAATGAAACAATTTTCGTTGAATATAATTTAGCCGCCGTCGTTTCACGCCTCGACGGAAATGCTCGCAATTTAACATCCCTTACTATAATACTGTCTTAAGTTTTCGCGACAAATACCGGCGTACTGGCCGTATTAGAACCGAACGGTTTGGTACGCGACGATGGCAAGAGGCCGGATGGTATGTCACTTATTCTTTAGAAGATGGGACGGCCGATTGTTTGAGACGCGATATGTGTAGACACTCTAGCGCCGTCACATCTTCCAATGATTGAGTTGGAGTCTGGCAACACTGCTTTAAAAGCTGAAGCTCTTAAACGGCGCAAATATGGAACCTTAGGAAGGGGTACATATTTGTGCCGTTTGGAGTTGAAACTTCAGGTCCGTGGGCTCTATTGGAAAAGAGTTTCTTCAAAGAGATTTGCAAGAAACTCTTTGATGCCACCCGTGATTAGAAGGCTGGCTCATATTTCGCCCAACAAATAAGCATCGCCATACAGCGCGGCAATGCAGCCAGCCTTCTGGGCACGCTTCCATCAGGCAGCGATTTGTTACACAGTCTATAATAGCTTGTACTATTTATAACTTAGTTTATTTTTAGTTTTTTATTATAATTATTTAATTGGAAGCTAAACAAGTACATACAATTACCACTGTTTTTAACGGTTTTAAGCGTGGCATTAATTTAATTTTTATTTCGACATTTCGACCACTTTTCAGTAGCGCGATCACGGAAGTCAAATTAAAATTAAATTAATTAAAACAAATTGGGGGTAGGCTATATTATGGTTCCGTAGTGAAAATAACGAAAGCTGTTGACATTTTTCATCTCTACGGAACACTATGTGTATCGAGCGACACGCACTTGACAGGATTTGAAATATGTTTTTAGATGCTTGCATCACCAGGAGCGCAGCCAACGCGTCGCTAGGCCTTTAGGATGAGATAGAAAGACCAGATAGGAGGAATTGAGATATCTAGGCTCCTCTGGCTGGTATGGGATTTTTGAAGTGATTAGTGGAGTATTCTAATTATATGAGCTTTATTTCGACAAAACAACACGTATTAGATGCGACAAAGGTTTGTTTATCTTTGTCAGTAGGCAGACGGCTCACTTGATTGAAAACGATTACCATCGCCTATGGACATTTGCAATATCAAAGGTCCTACAAATGCGCTGCTGCTTTCTTAAGGGAGACTGGAACCTGGTCTCTAATGCCGGAACACAACTCAAGGTTGTTATGGCGGCATACTCAAGACCAGGGGTAGTAGCCATCCAGTTAGGCAAATGCCCTACCATCTGGCTGTGGGTTGTTTTGTCGCCTCTTACGACAGGCCGCCCGGCCGCAGGAAATTATATTTTTACTCTGTTTCTGCACGGATAAAAAATGCATGCGTGTAAAATGTGTTGTGTTTAGTTTATTGTTTGCGTAAACGTCGCCAGACGGTATCAAGCGGACTGATGTGTGATCGCAGCGTTGGCAGCTCCCTTCTAGCAGAGCAGAACTGGTTAAGCTGCAACAGGGATAGACTGGATGGAATAGAAAGATGAGGTATGATAGCATAAAGGGACAAGGAAGTGGACACCGACCACAGCCACCGGTGGCTGCCGCGCCACCGCCACTTTTGCAGTAGCGACGGTGGTGCGCGTGCCTCGTATCGGCTGCAAGTCCCTACAAAATCTATGAACTGCTCGTCGCTGGCCACCGATGACTGTGGTCTGTTGCCCACAGCTCATACAAAACAGGATTAGTTACATGCTAACGATTTGACGTTGATATTCTGTGAGAGATAGATAGAGGCGGTGGTAAGAGCTGTAAGCAATATAACGATTCCATGGCCTTACCACGGATTAACTGGTTTTCGTAGTAGGGGTTATCGAAGTTAATAATAGTATCAATTTCTGTTAACAGTAATAACATTAAAGTCTGGGTCGATATTGTTATCACTTAGGTATGTTATTAGCGTCTTCATCTTTGAATTAATCCCGGTCAAAGCACAATTAAGTTGAAAAACGGCCAAGTGCGTTTCGAACTACACCCAGTCACTATGAGAAATCAAATATCTGAGAAAAATTAATATGAAATAGGTACAAAGATAAACAAACAGATGCCCAAAAGCAAGTAATAAACTAAATCTTATGAATTATTTTTCCCGCTAACAAGGTTTCTAGTTACCATCCGGTGTTTCCTCATTAAGATATATGTTCTATATACACTACAACATGTGTGTTGGTTGCCAACTCTATTATTCTTTCATATAAATAATGAATCAAATTGAAATGTCTTGAGACCAAAACTTTAGTGAAAACTGCTGTATATTGTATAAAGCCTAATGTCACTAGCCATATAATTATGGCCGAAAGTTTGTCTCCGAAACGACTCATTGAAAAAAGAATGAAAAATTTAGAAATAACAACAAAATTTATTTTAAATTATCAGTATTAAATTCAAATTCAAAAGTTTTTATTCAAAATAAGTTCCACTGGAGAACACTTTTTGAAGGTCATACATGTAAGTTAACTTCCTATTCTATGTACACCGCTTCGCAACTTGTTGATGCTGTAAAGGAGAAGAAGCGGCAAGAAACTCCCCAGCAACACGTCTAGCTAAATATTGTTTTTCTTTATATTTCATATTCTATTTATATCTCAAATTCTTTTTTTTATAAATTTTGTACAGAAGTATGTTACAGAATTACTTTTTGAATTACGTTCCATTTCTATATCTTGCAATGGTTATGCATGCTACACAGCGAAGATCTTTGAGGGGTGGCATCAGCCTTCTGCGAGACAGTGATGTCTTACAAGGAAGCCGCCGAACGATTGAGGGAGAGAGGTGCGCATGCGACTCAAGGGTACCAACGTCAGTCCGGTGCCCGGAGGCGCACAAATGCGCAAAATGCTAGGTGGTAGGGCATTTGCCCGACTGGATGGCTACCACCCTGGTCTAAAGTATGTCGCCATAACAACCTTGAGTTGTGTTTCGGCATTAGTGACCAGGTTCCAGTCTCCCTTAAGAGAGCAGCAGCGCATTTGTAGCACCTTTGGTGCAATAAAAAAAAAAAAAAATCTTCTCCCGTGATTCCATCACAGGGATCCATCAGCATTCGTAGATGCGGTGGATCTAAACCTCTGTTGGTGAAGTCACTCTGCTTCCCGTGGTGACTCAGGCCTTGATGCGCGGAAGGACATGGGTGTAACTACGTTCAAAAACTCATTTTCTTTCCACTCAAGCGCGGGTACATGGGAGGCAGGTTCAGGTTTACAAATATGTATAATGCGTTATAGGATAATAAGAGTAATATGAGAGTTGGGTATGGAAGAAAGAGCATGAAAGTGTAGTAAACGCGGTCGAGATGAGAGTTCTGCGCAAAATCTGCGGAGTGACGCTCGCGGACCGCGTTGGTAATACCGAAGTAAGAAAGAGAGTTGATCTGAAAGAGAGTGTCGGGTTGAAGGTAAGGAAAGGAATGCTCCGGTGGTTCGGGCATGTGGAAAGAATGCATGATGAAAGAATGAATAAACAGATATACAATGCAAAAGTGGATGGATGTAGAAGTTGTGGAAGGCCACGACACACCTTCCATGATCAAATTGATCGTGTACTAGCAGAAGGTGATGTCAGGAGCCTTAAGAACAGACGAGCGTGCATGACAAGAGTTATGAATGTCAAAGAGGCAAGTGAGGTGTGTAAGAATATGCCTAAATGGCGCTCTGTTGTTCGTGGCTACCCCGCAAGGGAACTGGCGTGAAGTTATGTATGTATGTATGTATGTATGTATGTAAGAGTAATATGAAACACCCACTTGTATGCTGGATTTGCTGATTCGTTTTTGAATGTAGAATTTTTTGTTCCACGTCAACGTACTTCAAGCGGTAGCGTTGCAAGACCAAAGCTTTAGCTTTTATTAATAGAAATTTAGGAAACTTCCACACGTTAAAAAGCTAGTTAGAATATGCATCTCCAGCGTGGAACCCAATGTATCAACTATATGTAAAGCGTATTGAGGCACTGCAGAAAAAAATTCTTCGATATTTAGACTATAAATCTAGCCAAAATATACATAGATTTTTTTTTAAGGCGGGGGAAATGCTATTTACGCACAATACTGGGTCCTTTGCAAGGGGTTAGACCATAGTTGATTATGAGGGGGACAAGGGGCAATCCAAACACTAATCAAGCCAGCTTGTGTGGAGACTCAGAGAAGTTGCACGGACAACAACCACTACCCACTAAAACCACCCTCCATGGGAGGAGGTTTTTATGAAGGAAAGGCTGAGACTTAGAACGTAGTTACGCCCAGTCCGATCCAGCGCAAAAAGTGCCTGAATGTGACCCGGGAATCAGAACACATTCACTTCGTCAGCGGGGGTGATGAGTCCTTTGCTCCCTTGATAGCTAAAGGCCCCCCGAAGCGGTATCAAAATATACATAGTTATCTTGAACGTTGTCAATACCACCATTTCCTACCTTTGGAGTACAGGCGGAATGTAAATGATATTTGTTTTCTACTTAATATAACTGGCGGCTTTATCGACTGTCCCGAACTTCTTTGTAATGTTGGACTATGCACTCAACAATTGGGCATTAGGCAGAGACAGTTGCTGTATGTACCCTTTGCATCCACCAACTATAGGAAAAATTCTTGTTTTTTTATGCAGGAGATCAGCACACAGGCAGACGGCCCACTTGATGAAAAGCGGTTACCATCGCCTATGGACATTTGCAACACCAAAGTTGCTACAAATGCGCTGCTGCTCTCTTAAGGGGGACTGGAACCTGGTCACTAATGCCGGAACACAACTCAAGGTTGTTATGGCGACATACTTTAGACCAGGGGTGGTAGCCATCCAGTCGAGCAAATGCCCTACTACCTGGCTGTGGGTTGTTAAGTCGCCTCTTACTACAGGCCGCCCGGCCACAGGAAATTATATTCTTTCTCCGTTCCTGCACGGATAACACACGGATCTTTCTCCCCAGCGTCTCACAATTTAACGATCTAGCACTAAAATTGAACATCAATATCTTTGTAACTAAACCCAACACCTTTAGAAATATAATTAACAAAAAAAAATTCAAAGAAAACTAGTTTTTTCCAAACTACTCAATATGTATTCAAAATCAAATTCTCCTTTCAGTCTTCTAATCTCATTTTTCCATTCTTTTTTTTTTCAATCTCCATTATCAACCACACACATAAGTCGTGGTAGCGTAATGGCTAGCGCACGCGTCCCAGACCCAAAGGGCGCGGGTTCGATCCTGGCCGAAACGCATGCACCGCTTAGGCAGTTTTGTGACCTAATGTGCATATTGTTACGATTACCACGTGCTAATAACGGTGAAGGAAAACATCGTGATGCAACCTGCACATCGAGATAACCGATGTGTCAAACCTGCCAAGCCGCCTTGGACAAGCGTGGCGGGTATACTGTCCGTTACCCTGCAATGGGAGGCCCGAGCCCAGCAGTGGGACATTTATGGGCTGCTATTATTATATTATCAACCACACACACAAACACACATCTTCATCAATGAACCTGAGCAAGTCTATATACTAAGGCTTGTAATTAGCAATACTTTTATTTATGTTGTTAATTTATATTTTATATCGCTATTTGTCTGTAAGCCTTACTAAAAAAAAAAAAAAAATAAGACTGCATGACACTCTTGACAGATACGGAAGCGCAGCGCCATAGACATTGTTTCTTCCTATTGTGCGTCTCGTTCGCACTAGTGTTGTGGCCGATAGGACAGACAAGGAGAGAGGACAACGGAAGGAAATTAATACTTTTTTTTTCTTTTCGCGGTTACGTGTACATGGCGCCAGCAGGTGTTGTCGTTGAGAACGTCTGTTTTTTTTTCTTTATTGCAGGAGTTCAGCAGACAGGCAGACGGCCCACTAGATGGAAAGCGGTTACCATCGCCTATGGACATTTGCAACAACAAAGGTGCTACAAATGCGCTGCTGCTCTCTTAAAGGAGACTGGAACCTGGTCACTAATGCCGGAACACAACACAAGGTTGTTATGGCGGCATACTCTAGACCAGGGGTGGTCGCCATCCAGTCGAGCAAATACTCTACCACCTGGCTGTGGGTTGTTTAGTCGCCTCTTACGACAGGCCGCCGGGCCGCAGGAAATTGTATTCTTTCTCCGTTCCTGCACGGATAAAGAGTCCTGCACAAGCCATGCGGCGCTTAATCTCGCCACGTGAGATCTAACCCCCATTAAGGGCTCGGTATTGTACGAAATGTATTACCCCTGCTTCAACAACAAAAAAAACCCCTCCTATGTCACAATAATAACTCGTAGATAAGCCATAATAGCGCACTACGGTAAAATTTAAATACAGTATGCAAATATGTGGTAGGTGTAATGCTTGCAAACCTCTACGCACTGGCCCATATTTGGGAACGTGACAGTTTTTAATACTAAGTAATTATAAAATGTATGTCGTAAATTTTTTTTTCGGCTGGACAGTTGTTTCGGCTGTGTATTTTATTTTTAACAATCACACAACACCCTGCGTAACGAAGTTACCTACGTATCTTTTAAAGCAGGAATTAGCACATTTATTTTTCGGATTCTGATAACAGACGGTAACAAAGAACATTTATGCTGGATTAACTGTTCCCGCGACTTCGTACGTGTGAATTTATTTTATCGCGGAACCTTAAAAAATGTAGTCGCGTTACTTCTTATAACATCAGCTACCTGCTTGTGAGAGTCCCGTCAAAATCGGTCTAGCCGTTTCAGAGATTAGCCGGAATATCCAGACAGACAGACATACAATTTCTTTTTTTTTTAAATCGGAATACCGAATTCTAAATCGTGAAGAAAACGCACATATGACACAAGAATGTATATATTTCAATACCAAAAAATATTAATTAATACATAAATACGTTTTGAAAAAAGTTTAACCCTTAAAAGGGACCAAATTTAATATTAATTTTGTTCATAATCTGCCAGCTGCCATCAAAATTGCTGCGCCAAAGGCCAAGACTAAGAGAATTAAATATCGTCTCTTTTACTCTCATACAAATTCGATGTAGTTAGAGGGAGAAAGCATCAGTTCAACGTTCGTTTCAATTATTTGCATTTGACCACAAATTTGTGGTGCTTCCCAATTAGCCGTGTGTAACAGTTCGGCAACAAATTTGTGGTGCTTCCGTCTTAAAAGGTTAAGTAGTTTATTTCTCATAGAACAATACAGTTCACTTACAGAGAAAAAGACATTTTTTTTATTGCATGAGTTCAGAAAGAAAAGTTGGTCTGAAAGAGACTGTCGGGGTGAAGGTAAGGAAAGGAATGCTCCGGTGGTTCGGGCATGTGGAAAGAATGCATGATGAAAGAATGACTAAACAGATATACAATGCAAAAGTGGATGGATGCAGAAGTCGTGGAAGGCCACGACACACCTTCCATGATCAAATTGATAGTGTACTAGCAGAAGGTGATGTCAGGAGCCTTAGTAACAGACGAACGTGCATGACAAGAGTTATGAATGTGAAAGAAGCAAGTGAGGTGTGTAAGAATAAGCCTAAATGGCGCTCTGTTGTTCGTGCCTACCCCGCAAGGGAACTGGCGTGAAGCTATGTATGTATGTATGTATGAGTTCAGCGGACACGTAGACGGCCCACCTAATGGTAAGCGGTTACCATCGTCTATGGACATTTGCAACACCAAAGGTGTTATAAATGCGCTGCTGCTCTCTTGAGGGAATCTGGAACATGGCCACTAATGCCGGAATACAACTCAAGGTTGTTACGCCGGCATACTCTAGACTAGAGGTGGTAGCCATCCAGACGGGTAAATACATTACCACCTCTCATCTACCCTGCCCAGCCGTACTAAATTGTATTCTTTCTCCATCCCTGCGCGGACAATCCTTTCGCATTTATATCTTAGTATGCATCGAAACGAGAATGATATGAAGCAAACGTGAGCTGTATTAGCCAATCAAAACATTTGGACGCAGACATATTGAGCATTAGTCGAGACAAAATAAAATAAATAATTGTGTAACCTTCACTGAAATTAATGTGTCGGTATATAATAAGATTGAAATTGCATTTTGGAAGATGGAATTTTATTCGTATGAAACTTTTATTTAGCTGTGGAGCTAGTACGTTGGCACGGTTATTTGGCCATTGTTGGCCAAACATATGTATGCGTCCAGTAGTGGACTGTAATTAGAAATGCAGGCTGATCGTTTGATGTCGGTTCTAACGAATAGTAATGAAAATAAATGTATTTGTCGGGTTCACGCCGGGAGCGAACGAATGACGCTTCGAGAATAACAATAATAATAATCTGAAATATTATAATCGAAGTTTATTACACTAGAATTATCACAATTACGATATTAACTATTGCACACTAATACACAGAAATATTAGGACAACTCCAAGAGTAGCATCCACGCTTGTCAGGTGTCGAGCAGCAATTTGCCCTCCAAGAATACTGCTATTATCAAGCAGTAATTATCGACCACATTATATTATGTGGTCCTCGTCCAAGATTGTCATTGCAGACTGTCGGTCGTAAACTCGTAGACTGCCGGTTGAAGACTGCCCCTCCTCTGCCCGAACACCGCGTATTTAAAAGGTCCTCGTAGCGCGCCGCAGCGACACCATCCGGTAATGCTGTGGCACACCACTTCAGCCACACTTCCTTCATAAAACCAACTTCCGCCATACGTATTAACTTCCTACATCCGGTTACAGCACTTCCGATATCCGTTAGTTTAATAATAAATGCTTCTACATTGACATCCGGTTATACGACTTCCGATTACTACATGAAAGAACACTATCCGGTTATTGACTACTTCCGTCATATGGTTATTTTATAATAACAAATACGATTCCAACATATATAATTCTTCTGTACGTGTGTTGACAGTGAACTCCTCCTAAACGGCTGGACCGATTTGCATTAATTTTTGTGTGTGTATTCAATTGGATTCGAGGAAGGTTTAGATTCACAATTGGACCCGGTAGGTGGCGCTGCAATCGGGTTATAAATTTTATTTCTTCAGGGCAGAACAACGTCTGCCGGGACAGCTAGTAATTTTATATAATACTAAAATGTGTGGGAGGTAAAAAAATAATTTACTCTTGCAGGAACGCAGATAGAATACAATTACTTGCGGCCGGGCGGCCTGTCATAAGAGGCGACAAAATAACACACAGCCAGCTGGTAGGGTATTTTCCCGTCTAAATGGCTATCACCCCTGGTCTATAGTTTGCCGCTACAACAGCCTTGATTTGTTCCGGCATTAGTGGCCAGGGTTCAGTCTCCCTTTAGAGCGCGCCGGCATATTAGTAGACGTTTTGGTATTACAAATGTCAATAGCCGATGGTAACCGCTTTCCATCGGGTGGGCCGTCTGTCGAACTGATGCAATAAAACAAATGTGTTCTGGGACACATAGTAGAAGTGGGACACGTGTAATCGAGATCGCTGTCGGTGGGGAGCGTTCCCAGAATGCTGGCCCCATTTCACTGAAGTGGCGCCACAGCATTACCGGATATTGTCACTGCAGCGCGCTACGAGGACCTTATAAATACTGGGTGTTTGGGCAGAGGAGGGGTATTGAAGTGTTGAACCAGCAGTCTTAAACCGACAGTCTACGAGTCTACAACGAAGTCTACGACCGACAGTCTGCTTTGGTAGTCTTGGACGAGGAGTACATAATATGTTGTGTTCGATAATTACTGCTTGATAATCGCAGTATTCTTGGAGGGCAAATTGCTGCTTGACACCTGACAAGCGTGGATACAACTCTTGGAGTTGTTATAATATATCTGTGTATTATTGTGCAATATTTAATATCGTCATTGTGATAATTCTAGTGTAATAAACCTTGATTACAATATTTCAGATTATTATTGTGTTATTCTCGGAGCGTCATTCGTTCGCTCACGGCGTGAACCTGACATATATAAAGATTAGCGCTAGGCATGTTGCTGAAGAGTTTCTTACGCCGTTTCTTCTCTTCAAGCTACAACATGTTGCGAAGCGGTGGTAAATTAGATTAAGCTCCCATAGAGTAAATAATCACGATAAACAAACATTAAAATTAAATAATTCAAATGAATAAGTCGGCGATAGGCTAAATAAAAACTTTAACATTACTATTATTGACACGACATCCGTGATGGCGGAAGATAAAGATGTCGTGCCATGGAGTAATGTTAAAACTTTTATTTACTGAAAGTGGCCAAAAATCGGAATAAACATAAAATTAAATACAGTCCATGTACTAGCCTTAGTTATGACAATATGGAACAGCTTATTACCGAATGAGCAATTTTGATGCAAGTTTTTATTGTAACTTTTAATACTCGTATACTTATGCCAGGTGCTAGGGCATTTGCCCGACTGGATGGCTACCACCCCTAGTCTGAAGTATGTCGCCATAACAACTTTGAGTTGTGTTCCGGCATTAGTGACTAGGTTCCAGTGACCCTTAAGAGAGCAGCAGCGCATTTGTAGCAACTTTGGTGTTGCAAATGTCCATAGGCGATGGTAACCGTTTTCCATCAAGTGGGCCGTCTGTCTGTCTGCTGATCTCTTGCAATTTAAAAAAAAAAACTTACTATTTGTTTGATTAAATTGACGGTTTCTACTCTTGGTATCATACACTCTGTAACTATCGTAACACAGTCACACCAACGTGTACACAGACGCGCGCACGCACACACACATATACACATACGCACACACTGGCACTCATACCCCAAACACATACGTACATACCCTATACTATGCACACAATTAAATAAAAATATAAATATGATGCCTTTTTTTTTGTCATCTGAATCCTAATATTTTACAGTTTTACTAGTTTAGGGTTCAGAAGCTTCTCGGTATGTAACAAATTAGACTTTAACTACAAGTAATTTCTTGCAGTCGTAGGCTTCCATTTTTTTTTTTTTTTTTGGCCAGGGGAAATCCGTTTGAGGACTAAGCCGCGACAGGCACAGAAGCCTGGGGGAATAATTCGCGACCCGTGTGTGGGATTCGCCAGATCGGGGGTGGCACTAGCGCGCCCAGTCAAAACTGGTGCCACGCTATTGCCACTCCCCAGTTAGGGATACCCACTAAAACCCCTGGGTGTTCCGTCCTGCGCCTTATGCCAGGGCTACGGGTAATTGGGATTCCTGGCTCCGCATGCCCTGGCAGGCGTGGGCCTCCCTCACGAGGCCTCTTCCATTGCCGGGGGATTAAATCCCCAGCGTCGTCCATGTCTAGTCCGGGCGTGGGGCGGTCTGTAACGCGCCTCACGGGAGGAGAAATGAGCGCGCGCGGAACACTTGCGCTCTCATCTCGACGGCGTGTGCGGGTGAGTGAGAACCCCTATGCCCCAAGGGGCCCCACCCGCGAGTCGTAGGCTTCCAATGCTAACTGTAACTAACACAGGTGTGATCCTAATACGGGGTCTTTGCAAACATTTGACTTCACAGTTTGCGTTTCTTTGGACAATTCTGTCTTTTTTGTACCTTTTATTTGTAACACAATTATGTTATATACACAATACAAACAAACCAAGACACACAAAGAGCCTAAAAATTAATAACCCAGGCACAGAAAAGAAAAAAAACAACACACATGGCACTAGATACGACTATACATAAGTATAGATATAAGGCCAACACTGCACATGCACTTCCTCACAACACCAGCATGTAAAAGATACACTCTACATTAGTATAAGTTTAGTATTAAAATTAGAATAAATTAATATAATAAGTTATTTTTAAGGTACACCAAAACAGAAAAATTACTACATATAATGTCACATACACTAACAAAAACAAACAATAAGCGTGTACAGAGTCTCAAATTTTTCATAGAAATTAAGTATTAAAAAAAGGTACGGAACTCGAGTCCGTAGAGATATATATAATAATTAAAAAAAAACACTTATGTTGTAATGGCTATGAAATAAAGATTTTATTATTATACCTCAATCCGTCCCTGCCAGGTTACTTCCCGTGGGCTCGCCCGCCGGATATACGTCATTAGCGCTACAAACGACCTGACAATGGCCCCTATTCTTTCAACACCCACTTTTCACCCTCATTATATATCACCTGCGGCTTCCAGATTGCGGGTCACAGGATGGTTTTTTTAAATGAAACAAAAAAGAAAGAAAAATAATTTATCTGCTAGGAAAGCGACAATACAAGGATGTAGAAATTATTTATACATACATTTCTATGGTTAAATTCGATATGTTGTACACCGCATTTCCCAACAAATGAGGTCGGCAACTCAGCATAAAGCTGTGTTGGAGCTTCCTCTAGCACATCGCGTCTCAGGGGAAAAGAACATTGCTGCGCTTTTCTCCGGGTTCACCCCTATCTTCCATTTGCGAAACCATTTGCCTAGCCGGATGCAAGCCATTTGTCGGTTGTGATCTGATGTATAGAGTGCGGTGTTTATTTTTTATTTTAGGAACGGTAATCTTAAGTTGTCGCAGAGGGCATTAGTTGTAAACGTTAGAACTAGATGGCGCTATCTAATAATCAAGCACGCTATTGTTTGTACAATATATTTTGATAACCTCTTTTGTAATTTTATCATAGTGCAGTTCAGTACAATAAACCAATACATCAAGTTAAGTGTTTTATTTAGTATTAGTGCATCTTAAGTCATCTAGGACATAAGTACAAATATTAACAAGTCGTACAGCTAGCGCAATATATAGCACAATGTGTGAGCGGGACGGATGATGTGCAACAACTATTAACATGTGCATTCCCACGTTGCGCTAGCCAGTAGTTTATTTTCCACTGCGATGAGTGGACGTATGCAGCTCCCATAATATGAATGATGAGACAGAGGGATTAAACAGGAGGAACAAGAAGGGATTGGTATAAGGGTATCTGATAGGGAAGGTTAGGTAGGAGAGGGGAAAGTGGACCATCAGAACTCTATATAAAGAAATACATACTTACAATGTTTACAAATCACTAAAGATGAAGATTGCATAATGATTTTGTCCTTGCCAAAATGTGTACGGATCCCTAAGAAAATGCTTAAATACTATAATAAAAATGCTTAAAATTTAGTTCATAATCATTATATCGATAATTCCTAGAGAAAATAATTGAAACACATAGTTCCCATTTAAGTCATGGAAAAATATGCAATATTCTGTAAGTAATTTGTGATTTATGAGAAAAGTTTTGCGTTATATGAAACTGTTTCTTTCATAAAAGTATTGGACTTCGGTGTAATTTATATTAATATAATATTATAATAACAAAGAAATTGTGTTTGTTTTTTATTGCTATGAAAGGAGGGTAAAATGAAAGTTTGCAAGGAGATATATAATATACCTTGATAAAAGTCAATGTCAACTGACAGATGTTAGTTAGTCTAACATAGAGTGCGTATCACGAAAAAAGTCTCGCGGTAAAACATGGAACTGTGTGTGCGGAGTCCAAAGTAGAACTTGGATGGTCCGTGACACAGAAAACCATTGAAACGCTGGTTGCTTTAAGCTAATAATTTAATATTTTTATTTTAAGTTTTTGTGTGTAGAATTGTAATAAAAATACATGTAATTATACTAAATATTGTTTATACCAAATCCCCGAAGAACATTCTCTTGGCACCAAAAGACAGATATATTTTCCTTTAACATGGATTTGTACGTTCACAGGGCTTCCGCCATTTTGATTGTTTACACTCTATGAACATTTTTAAAAGTATTACCGCAAAACACGTCCGTTGAAAGGCACAGCGTAGACCGAACTGCGGACAGATGTCCAGGCCATTCAATGCTTTGAATGTCATCGAAAGCAGAATCCTCGAAGGAGAATTGCTGCTCGGCAATGGATCGCCATTTTAGAGTTGTTTTTTCTGTACTAAATTATTGGACTATGTTTGGTATTGTAACGCTAGTGTAATAAACTTTAATAATGTTTCAAATTTGTATTACTGTATATTGCTCCCGCCGACATATACTTCTTACATGCTAATCGTTATATTAATATGTGAAGCAAAAATTTTGTATCCCTTTTTACGAAAATTGCACGGATAGAGGAGTATGAAATTTTGCACACTTATAGTTTATATAGGTAAGGAATGCAGAATACAATTTTTTTTTTAAATTATGTATAAAAATATATTAATTCATTAAAAAAAGCATTACACACACTACCATGTATTTGACACACACGCATATATACTCTTTTGTTTATTGTTAAAGTCAAATTAACAGTGTAGCCTTGGCGAAATCTGTGATCATAGAAGTATAGTCTTCGACAACAGATCCTTAGTAATGTTCAAACTTATAATTAAAATTAATTATGGTCGAATTTCGACCACTGTGCGACCACTAGTATTATTAAATCGGAATCTATCTAACATTATTTTATCTTTCTAACATTTCGTAGCACGACCGTAGCGTCCCATCTGCGGGACTTCTTTCGTGAGGCAAAGTCTAATAAATTCTTAATCAAAAACTAAACGTGAAACAATTATAAACAGAAATTTTACTTCTGTATTTTTTTTATTGCAGGAGTTCAGCAGATAGGCAGACGGCCCACTTGATGGAAAGCGGTTACCATTACCTATAGACATTTGCAACACCAAAGGTGCTACAAATGCGCTGCTGCTCTCTTAAGGCAGACTGGAACCTGGTCACTAATGCCGGAACACAACTCAAGATTGTTATGGCGACATACTCTAGACCAGGGGTAGCCATCCAGTCGGGCAAATGCCCTACCACCTGGCAAGATTTATGGATATATCTAGTTTTTTTATACAATAAGGAAGGCTGTAATGTTTTGATAACTGCTCGGTGTGATATATTGTACTATTAAGGTTTACTTACATAGAGCTGAGAGCTTTGGGAGAGCTATTCATCATTTTATCAATATCACGCAGCTTAGGGCGTTTACAGAATAGAGCAAACGTAATAAATGATGCAGGGTTGAAATCGCTGATCCGTTTAACCTTTCAAATTAAAACAAAATGCTGTATCCTACTCGGACTTCTAAGTCCGTTTCTTCTAAAAGACCCAATATGTATATTAAACTAGAGTTTTTGTTATGCTACTGCTTAATTTTGAATAATGTTATAGTTATTGATCGTCTCACGCATATGTAGCGATGGATTTAATGCGTGAATTGTCATACGATATTGTTGTTAATTGTAAATGACATTAAATATTGACAGATAATGTAACGTACGTATATACAGTAATGTAGCTTTTTGTTAACGGCGTTATTTTTAACGCTATAAATAAGACGCATTTGGCCACAGTCAATAACTTTAACACTGTCTTAGATGAAGCCTAAAAAATAAATCGGCAGACAAACACACATATTGTATATCCCCAAATTAAGCAAGTTACGCTTGTGTTATGGGTAATATACAACGGACTACTCTGGGGGCGATCCCAGACGCCCAGATCATAGAAAATAACGGAGAAAATACGTTTCCGAAATTTCAAGATCAACCAAATTGAATTAATCAGTTTGATTCATTCAATTGATTGAAAATAATTGAAAAGAGACGACAGTTAAATAACAGTGATTGATTCCATTTTACGTTTATATGGATCACTTTGGTTGACTCATGCAAATTGAAAGACAGAAATGAATTGTCTAATATCGGTTTACGAGATGACTGTAAACTGTAGACAAATTACATTCCATTTTATTGAAGAACCAAAAAGTATCTTTTGAAGTGTAATTTTATACGTACTTTTGATAAATTCCAGTAAAATGTATTGGAAAGCGATGGTCGTTGTCTGAGCCAAGGTTATATACAGACTAGCGTTTAAAACACGCCTTCTCCAGTGGATATATTTTTTTTTGTTGTATTACACTTTCGTGTTTGACCACGTTTTCTTCTGATATTACTTAAGCGGAGATGTAGTATATGTCCACGTTCGGGTTGCGCAGAGGAGCACCTCCTTATAAATTCTTCCTCCCCATCCTCGCCATCAAGAAAAGAATAAACTTTTAAATGAAGTATGCGCAATACAAGATATTCATTCAGCTAGTATCAGTGCGATCACCGCAATATATGTTTATAAAGTGACATTCTTGGAACACAATGAATAGAAATAAACGATTAGAATTGAATTTCCATACATACATACATACATAACTTCACGCCAGTTCCCTTGCGAGGTAGGCACAAACAACAGAGCGCCATTCAGGCTTATTCTTACACACCTCACTTGCTTCTTTGACATTCATAGCTCTTGTCATGCACGCTCGTCTGTTCTTAAGGCTCCTGACATCACCTTCTGCTAGTACACGATCAGTTTGATAATGGAGGGGGTGTCGTGGCCTTCCACGACTTCTGCATACATCCACTTTTGCATTGTATATCTGTTTAGTCATTCTTTCATTAGCATTCTTTCCACATGCCCGAACCACCGGAGCATTCCTTTTCTTACCTTCACCCCGACACTCTCTTTCAGACCAACTCTCTTTCTTACTTCGGTACTACGAACGCGGTCCGCGAGCGTCACTCCGCAGATTTTGCGCAGTGCTCGCATCTCAACCGCGTTACAGAACTGAATTTAATACTCATAAACCATATCCTAGTGTGTGTGAACCCCCGGGGTATGAGTGCAGTGTGGCGGCGGACTGGTGGCGAGGTAAGTCACTCTTCCCTTGCTTCTTTTTCCACGTCCCTTTGCCTTCTCCCGGCCATCACATCGCGCTCGCACGTTCGTCTACACTCTACAATCTCTAGTACACAAATTTTCTTAAAAATTGGTTCGTTTCCAAGAATCAAATCAAATCAAATATATTTGTTTAAGACCTGGTTATACAGTAAGTAGTTATATGTTGTAGTGTAGCGGTGTTGGAGTGTATAGGAGCATACAAATATATGTAACAAATATTAAATTATAATACTTGACATTTACTGTCATCAATGTCAAAAGGAAAACTAATTATTAATATACAATAATGTCAAAGTATCTATTTAAAACATTCTATTTCGGAGCCATTATTTTGATTTAGTTATAAATTGATTTAACAGAAGCTCTTTTTAAATTTACTAGTGTATTACTCGCTCGAAAAAATCTAAAGTAATGCACTAGTAAATAAAAAAAAATTATAAGCGACCTTTTAAAATTCAAATTTTGAACTGACACTTTCAGAAACTTCTTATTTTTTGGTCTATAAAATTATACCGTAACGAGAGAAAATTTTTGAATAAAAACAAATCTGTTTTTTTATTGGACGAGTATTATTTGTAGTATTATTTCTCCATGTTATACATTTAAACCATTAATAGGAAGACGGAGTCGCGAACTTTTAAAGTGAAGCAGGCTAAAGGATGCTGATCTTAGAATATATATATTTTTTTTTTGTCAAACACACATATTGTATATCCCCAAATTAAGCAAGTTACGCTTGTGTTATGGGTAATATACAACGGACTACTCTGGGACCGATCCCAGACACCCAGACCATAGTAAATAATGGAGAAAATACGTTTCCGAAATTTACTATACCAGGAATCGAACCCGGAGCCTTTGCGTTGCAGTGAGGTAGGCCGGCAAAGGCTTAGCCCGCTCAACCACAGAGGCCGTCGAATATGATGTAGACCGCGCCGCAGTACCATACGAGAACTTAGTATTAAATCGAATGATTACGAATGAAGATGGACTGATTTCCAGTGGATTCATTACTATAAACCACACATACGTAAACCACGTTTATATTACATAAGTTTACGCACACAAGATAGATACATAACACTTTATTGTATACCATTACAAAAAACAGTAAATCTTATAGCCTAAAAATACAATGAGCGGTCTTATCGCTAAGAAGCGATCTCTTCCAGACAACCCGTGGCAGGAATAAAACAGATTGTATTGATCAAAGGTGGTATAAATAAATGTTAGAGGTTATGCAGTTACTTACATATATTTTATTTATTTATAAACATATAAGTATGTAAAAGATTATATAAGTAAGAATCCTTCCTTTGAAGCTTTTGTGCATGTCAGCTCCGTCTATACTTTTATTTCGCGTGAGGTTGTATGTATATAATATAGTAGAATATGTAGATACTAATGAACTAGGAGATCCCTTTAACAAGAACAAAAAAATAAATAGGAATAACGCTCGTCTGCGTAGTCCTAAGGGCAACAGGATTGCCCACTTAGCCGACCCAGTCGGACCTCGGGTCGTTCAATTACTGCGGCCCGAATCAACCAGACGCATTATGTAAGTTGTGCTCTATTCCCAGAAATATATCTCTGAGGAGATATATATAAAAAAGACGCGGTTACCATTTGCGTTTTCCCTGAAAAATCACCTCGAAACGTGTTGGTTTTTTTATACACTAACATTCAAAAAAAGTGAACGCATACTAGCATGAAATACTAAGTAAGGCACGGATGTAGAAATGCTCTTAAGGAACGAGAAGTTTGATCTTAAAATCTGACCGACACGACGATCTGCGCATGGTCGCCGGTGAGCGCTTAATGAAAACAGTGGAGGGCCTTGATAGAATGCGCCAATTTGGAGAGGCCTACGTTCAACAGTAGACGACAGTAAGCTAACGACGAAATTGACCAAATTTACTTACAATAATTTGCAAAATTACGAATTTATTGTGTGACAGCAGTGTATGCCAGAATATAGTAGTATGGAAGAATAAGACATATTACTGACCCCAAATAAATGGGATAAGGTGAAAGAAAAGAAGAGGCTAGAGAAGCATAAAATATAATAACGCTAGTGATTATATTGAGATATAACATGTAATAACAGCCTATAAACGTCCCACTGCTGGGCTTCCAAAGTTTTATAGGGAACTGAATAGTAGATCCATCATGTTTGTTCAAGGAGGGTTGGTGGGTTTATAACATTGGTTATCTCGATGTGCAGATTTCATCACGATGTTTTCCTTCACCTTTAGCACGTGATAATCGTAACAATATGCACATTATATCAGAAAGATCTTTCAGCGCCTAATCTGACCACTAAATACTACAGTTTATAAATAAAATAAGTGAAAAACATATATTACTTGTATATTTAGAATAATAGGGTTTGATCATTTAAACACCACGCTACATTTTTTTTATTGCATGAGTCCAGCAGACAGGCAGTCGGCCAACCTGATGGAAACCGGTTGCAGTCGCCTATGGACATTTGTAAAACCAAAGAGGCTACCAATATACTACCACTCTCTAAAGGGAGACTACCTGGCAACTAATGCCGGAACACAACTCAAGGTTGTTATGGTGGCATATTCTAGACCAGGGGTGGTAGCTATCCAATTAACCAAATACCCTACCACCTGGCGAAGATAACTGACTTTATTGAAAACTACCTACTACTACTATGTATAATAGCATTAACTTCACATACACTACAATATCGTAAAGTGTTTACTTTTTTGGAATGTTCGTGTAAGTTTTCTTTTCTTTTAAGACACAAGGGTATAATCTTCTAAAGTTACAAATTTTCGTAGGCGGGCGATAAGTAGTATTTCTAAGAAAAGTCTCTTTCTTGGGCTTACAATCTCGCCGTGAAAAAGTTATCAGGTTACAATATGCTAATCCTTCGTGGTAATCATTAATCCCCGTTGTTTCCAAGATTGCTATAAATTCATACTCAATTATTACAGTTAATACTGGGAACTTGAAGAGTGAAGTTTTGCTGTTAATCTATACTAATATTATAAAGCTGAAGAGTTTGTTTGTTTGGGTAAACGCGCTAATCTCAGGAATCGCTGGTCCGATTTGAAAAATTCTTTCAGTGTTGAATAGTACATTTATCGAAGAAGGCTATAGGCTGTATTATATTTTCAAAAAAATTAGGGATCCTTACTAAAAGTCCAATAATGTAACCCAAGGTGTAAAAAAATAACCCGAAAAAATCCTTACACGACGTGCGCTGCGAAAACTATTGATTATGGAACAAAACAATGTACTACCACTTTGCAGAACATATAATTGTCTACAAAAAAAATCGCGTAACCATATGTCTAACTATTGTAGTTATCTCACAATAAGTGTTTTCATTTATTTTTTTAAATAATTAAAATGCCTTCGCTTCAAAAACTCTTTATTTTGTACCTTGGTATTAGTCCTTATCAAAATAAATTACTCCATATTCAAGACGAATTCAATACCTTTCTAGAATATTTTGAATTATTCAATCGGACGTTTCATTCAAAAGATATAACAATATTTAAAATGTAAGTATTAGTTTTGTAGCCTAAATATACAAATAATAGCCTATTTATCGAGGAAGGATACAGGCTTCTATCCGTGCAGGAACGGAGAAAGAATACAATTTCCTGCGGCCGGGCGGCCTGTCGTAAGAGGCGACAAAATAACCCACAGCCAGGTGGTAGGGCATTCGCCCGACTGGATGGCGACCACCCCTGATCTAGAGTATGCCGCCATAACAACCTTGTGTTGTGTTCCGGCATTAGTGACCAGGTTCCAGTCTCCCTTAAGAGATCAGCAGCGCATTTGTAGCACCTTTGGTGTTGCAAATGTCCATAGGCGATGGTAACCGCTTTCCATCCAGTGGGCCGTCTGCCTGTCTGCTGAACTCCTGCAATAAAAAAAAAAGGCTATATATAATCACGCTAAGACCAATAGGAGCGGAGCATCAATGAAGAATGTTTCAAAATCGGAGGGTTTTGAAAGCAATTTCACGCGGGTGACGTCGCGGGCACAGCTAGTTAATAATAATCGGGCAATGACAGTTCATGAACTGTGAAGGGTCTGTAAAGGAGACGAACATCCACTGTTCTAAGAAGAACTAATGTATTTTCTTTCTTTCTTACTTCTTTCTCATCATTTGGCTACGAATCTATAAAAAATCTGTCTATATAAAATCTATAAAAATGTAAGTTATAAATTTTTTTTCAACACACTTGCTCATAAAGTGGCTCTATGGTCACCGCAATTAGGCACAGAATGACACCCATAATCAAACTGTGAGTAAAAAACATTATAACTCACTAGTGAGTTATAGATTTTTTTTTAATTTTATTGCTTGAGTTGCTTTGTTTTTAAAAAAGTTTTTATTCACAAAAAAAGATCGTGTTCTATAGAACAAATAAATTAATGTTCCTATTGCTTGCTCATTTCATGCAACTTCTTATTTAAATAGATAATTTTAACTCGTACGTGTTTAACAAATAAAACTTTCACTCATATATAACTTTTTTTATCTACCAAACAAAATGAGTTTTGTTGTTATTTTATTCACAAGTGTGTTGAAAAACGTCGTATGATACACGTGTGTATTGATGATTACCGTCCTCGGCTCTCTTAAGACCCTCGCCTACGGCTCGAGTCTCAATGGCGCCTCGGCGGTAATCACCAATGTTACACACTAGTACCATAATGTACTATTATCTGTCCATGACGACGTGTCCGTAAAATAGACAAATATAGCCAAAAATCTTTTGGGTTTATTTTTGTCACGTGACTTCCGTCCTTCCTCATTACCTGCACATACCACATATTATCCGTGCAGGAACGGAGAAAGAATACAATTTCCTGCGGCCTGGCGGCCTGTCGTAAGAGGCGACAAAATAACCCACAGCCAGGTGGTAGGGCACTTGCCCGACTGGATGGCGACCACCCCTGGTCTGGTATGCCGCCATAACAACCTTGTGTTGTGTTCCGGCATTAGTGACCAGGTTCCAGTCTCCTTTAAGAGAGCAGCAGCGCATTTGCAGCACCTTTGGTGTTGTCCATCAAGTGGGCCGTCTGTCTGCCTGTTTGCTGAACTCCTGAAATAAAAAAAATAAAAAAAAATCTGTTTTCATCTCAATTTTTTACGGGAACTTCCAAAGTTTCTCTTATCTACTCATTTCTCATGTTATCTCTTGTTGTAACACCGCACATCCATCTCAATATTCTCATCTCAGCTGATTGGAAACGTTCGTAGTCTATTACTTTAGTGTCCCAACATTCGGACTCAATAGCATGACCCATCATATGGTAGATTTATATATCTGACCATTCAGTTAGAGCGGCATTAGTTTGTCGCATGTCACACCGGCTACCTGTCTCCTCTTTAGCAATGCTACATTTATTTTCTCCTTCTCAATATTTCTATATCTTATAATAATATATAAAGCTGAAGAGTTTGTATGTTTGAACGCGCTAATCTCAGGAGCTGTTGGTTTAATTTGATAAATTCTTTCAGTGTTAGATAGCCCATTTATCGAGGAAGGTTATAGCCTATATATCATCACGCTAAGACTTATAAGAGTGGAGCACCAACGAAGAATGTTTCAAAATCGGGGAGTTTAGAAAACAAAATCCACGCGGACGACGTCGCGGGCACAGATAGTTTTTTATATTATTGTTTTTCTATATTTTTCAAACTACAAAATATCAAATTACATGTAGTGTTTGTCTAGAAGTAATTACTGGATTTGAAATTTTTTTATAAAGCTGTGTACATCCTTGGTATTAGTGCAAGTAATTGTTGGTAAATCAAATAAATAAAAGTATATCATAATTCTTTCTTCATGAATGCATAATTAAAAATAAACTAACTGTTCAACGCAGTTCATTTTACAATATAACGATACCCAAGATAACAGTCCGTTAGACTACTGACTCGCACTTGGTTATCTTTTAAATCCATTACAAGCGAATGTGCCTCATCTAAAATTAATAAAGTTAATCTTTGCTTCTGACTAACAAAGCCACTCTGATATAATAATCTATCGAAAGCTGATACTTAAGATCGGACGATACAACTAACCGGTTGTTCGAGTGATCCGGATAAAAATCCACCAATTCATCCGGGCAGAATGCGTACCGGGCATGGCAGTAGCCTCCGCGACTTTCAACCGGGCACACGCCTTATCCTCTACTCCTTTCAAAATCTCCCTCTTACACAAAAACAACTACTATATTTTCATTTAAAATGACATAGTAATTACTATACATGAAGTTAATGATATATTAATTTAATTAAAATTGACATTCTACAGGTGGTCTGTGAGTGACGGACAAATGAAAGCTGTACTTTTTTTTGTTGGACATAAAGTCTTTTTTGCTTTGACTGTGATTTATTTGATTTTTAGTGGAAAAATACAGTGTTCCAAAAAATATTTCATACAAAATAAAGCAGTGCTCGTAAAGTGTTATAATTTTAACTAAATTATTAAAAATATATGTGTTTTGGTTTCATCGACAAAAAGTGCCGCATTCAAAAATTTTTTAATAATAATCGAAAACTTCTTCCATTAAAATTTAGTCTTTAAATCGTGTAGTAATTAAATTGTAAATTAGACTCTCAGATTAACATATATATATTCAGTGTTATATTAAACTTAAAGTTAAATTAAGTATATATTAAATACGAAAGTAAATAATTACATACGAATGCATTCTTTTTCAAATATGTAAATTATCTTCAAAACAAAAATTAACAACTATAATTAATTATTAAAAAATATGCATTAAATTAAACATATCTATAAAATTTTTCATCGTGTTTATATCATTCAAATAAAAAAATTAAATTATTAAAATATTTTTTATATTTAAATACAATTGCCTAAAAATAAATAAAATTAAAAAGAAAACATAAGGGTTGAAACGGAATAATAATATTCACAAAAGTCTGGTAAGTGCGTGCCAGTCTACGAACTATGTAGGGTTCCGCAGCTGTGCAATACGAAAACCTAGTAACTGGCATTATTGTTTAATGAATATTTGTGCATTTATTGTTTCACTAGGTATTTGCTGCTGTATTATTATTGTCAAAAAATATAAAAATTGAATCAAAACCTGATACTGCTCTCAATAAGCTTAATAGGTAATTTTGAAATTGCATACTTTTGAAGTAGTTGAAGGGAGTTGGTCTGAAAGAGAGTGTCGGGGTGAAGGTAAGGAAAGGAATGCTCCGGTGGTTCGGGCATATGAAAAGAATGACTAAACAGATACACAATGCAAAAGTGGATGGATGCAGAAGTCGTGGAAGGCCACGACACACCTTCCATGATCAAATTGATCGTGTACTAGCAGAAGGTGATGTCAGGAGCCTTAAGAACAGACGAGCTTGCATGACAAGAGTTATGAATGTCAAAGAGGCAAGTGAGGTGTGTAAGAATAAGCCTAAATGGCACTCTGTTGTTCGTGCCTACCCCGCAAGGGAACTGGCGTGAAGTTATGTATGTATGTATACTTTTGAAGGCCATGCATTACTTTTCTATTGTGTATAATAATTCCTAATTCTATTATATAAGTATATGTCTGTTTGTATTGTCATTGTATATATATTTTTTTTTATTGTAGGAGTTCAGCAGACAGGCAGACGGCCCACTTGAAGGAAAGCGATTACCATCGCCTATTTACATTTGCAACACCAAAGGTGCTACAAATGCGCTGCTGCTCTCTTAAGGGGGACTGGAACCTGGTCACTAATGCCGGAACACAACATAAGGTTGTTATGGCGGCATACTTTAGACCAGGGGTGGTAGCCATCCAGTCGGGCAAATGCCCTACCACCTGGCTGTGGGTTGTTTAGTCGCCTCTTACGACAGGCCGCCCGGCCGCAGAAAATTGTATTCTTTCTTCGTTCTTGCACGAATAAAAATACATACGGATATATACGTCTATATATACAAATGTATATATATATATATATTTGTTTTGTTATTGCATTTATATATACTATGTTTATTAGTCATTCATCATTATTTATTAAGTGAACCACCGTCAGTATTAAAAATATATTCCTGATAAGAGTTACCTGGAAGTGATCGCTTCTTAGCGATAACGCCGCCCGTTGTACTAACTTTTATCTATTTCTACTTCTGCTGCTTTATGCTTTGGTGTAGGTACAATTTTGTTTTTGTTTTCCTCTTTGTCAGCTGCAATCGGCTGGAGAGCCATAATCAAATAAGTTCAGTGCATCATTTCGTTGGTCTATACTCCAGTGAGAAAGAAAGAAGAAAGAAAGAAAATAACTTTATTTAGGACAAATTATATAAATACAGTAAGTATAATTGCTAACAAATTTATAACTAGCGTGATACAATCTTCTCCCAAAAGGGGCATCAGACTCAGCATAATCCAGCCAGTCAGTTAAAACCAGCGCTGATCTTCCGCTGTGCCCATGAGGTATCGTCGCGGTAGACAATACATCATTGTAATAGCATAAAATTAGAATCTTAAACTATATACATATACATACATACATATTTGTGCGTGTATATATATATATACTTGTTCGTGCCTACCCCGCGAGGGAACTGGCGTGAAGTTATGTATGTATGTATGTATGTATGTATGTATGTATATATATATACATATATATATGTGTGTATGTATATATATATACACACACACACACACACACACACACATGTATGTGTATACATATATAGTACATACACAATAGATAGAAATAAGGAAAGGTGTTATAGATACGTTCTTATAAAATTAAAATAAATAAACTGAATTTACCATCCCATTTACCAAACACGTCTAAACCAGCCGGTTAAGCGGCGGAAACAGCCGAATCACTCAAGCGGCGCAAATATGCAACCCTCTGTGAGAGTTACATGTTTGTGCCGTTTGCTGTCGAGACGCTCGGACCGTGGGGTCCTGAGGCCATGAGCCTCTACCAAAATTTATCGAAACGACTCATTGACTCTTCGGGTGATCAGAGGGCTGGCGCTTACCTCGGCCAACGGATCAGTATGGCGACCTAGCGAGGAAACGTAGCCAGCCTTCTAGGCACCTTACCCATAGAAGACTCAGTATTCTACTTATAGTCTTGAGGGACTATGATTAGAATACAATACAAATAAGTTAAATTTTCTTGCATTGTATTCGATTATATGTTATAACTTATAATAAACTAAAACGATATTACAATTAAATACTGAATACTTAACCATTAGAATAAATTAGTCAGATTGTAGCCTTTGGTCTAGGTTCAGTACATGCCATCTCTTTAGTCGATGGATTTCGTTGTTTCTGTCCAGCAGCACTCTGGCCGAGCTATTGCTGTGATACTGTAAGCGGGATTTATATGCTGAGCTGTAGTATTTTACTTCTTCCTTTACAGTCGGTATATATGTGTGTAGGTACAATAAAGAAAGTCTATCATTTCTTGCGCTATGGTGTAAGAATTTCGTGAAGATCTGTCAGAAAGAAAGAAAGAAAACAGGTTTATTTTTAGGACATATATAAGTGAAATAAACGAATTTAAAGTAATAACTAAAGCACAACAAAAAAAGGGAAAACAACCACAAAGTATCAGAAGATATAAATATTATGTCCTAAAAACTGGATCAAGCTCAGCAGAAATGTCGATCTGTTAGACCAACGCTGATCTTCCGCTTGCACTTAGAGCGACGTTACGGCAAACTATACATTATACATACATACATACATAACTTCACGCCAGTTCCCTTGCGGGATAGGCACGAACAACAGAGCGCCATTCAGGCTTATTCTTACACAACTCACTTGCTTCTTTGACATTCATAGCTCTTGTCATGGACGCTCGTCTGTTCTTAAGGCTCCTGACATCACCTTCTAGTACACGATCAATTTGATCATGGAAGATGTGTCGTGGCCTTCCACGACTCCTGCGTCCATCCACTTTTGCATTGTATATCTGTTTAGTCATTCTTTCATCATGCATTCTTTTCACATGCCCGAACCACCGGAGCATTCCTTTCCTTACCTTCATCCCGACACTCTTTGAGACCAACTCTCTTTCTTACTTACTTACTATATTAATATATAAATAGTTATTTATATATTAATATAATATAAAATTCATATACAACCATAAATATAATAATTTTAACGATATATATATATATATATATATATATATATATATATATATATATATATATATATATATATATATATATATATATATATATATATATATGTTACGTCGTGGAAGGCCACGACACACCTTCCATGATCAAATTGATCGTGTACTAGCGGAGGGTGATGTCAGGAGCCTTAAGAACAGACGAGTGTGTATGACAAGAGTTATGAATGTCAAAGAAGCAAGTGAGGTGTGTAAGAATGGACCTAAATGGCTCTCTGTTGTCCGTGCCTACCCCGCAAGGGAACTGGCGTGAAGTTATGTAAGTATGTATGTATATGTTACGCAGTTGAGGTCTGAAAGCTCCCTTCCATCATGGGACAACCAGACGCGTATGCGGCACAGATATATGGCGGATATTCCATAGGATTAAAGCGCTTTGTGTCTACCTTCATCATGCGCACCGTCTTTGCCAATACTTACAACTAAGGTGTCTTCAAGTCCCGTCTGAATAGGTACCTTCCAGGTAAGCATGCTCCATCTTTGACCATCTCTCAGGCGAGAACCTATACTAGAATTAAAAAAAGCTTTAGAAACTCACAGCCGCATTTCTAATATTATTTAGCATTAACTTTTTACACATTTTATGAACACAGTAGTTTTCGAGAAAAATTACTGTGACGTACTAAAGCATGTCGACAGACAGACAAAACCATAATGATTCCGTTTTTTGAATATTAACACAGAACCCTAATTTTTTTATTGGATGAGCTCAGCAGACAGGCAGACGGCCCACCTGATTGAAAGCAATTACTGTCACCTATGGACTTTTGTAACACCATAGGTGTTACCAACGGACTGGAACCGGGCCACTAATGCCGGAACACAACTCGAGGTTGTTATGGTGGCATATTCTATATGTTATAGTTTTATATATATAAAGTAATAGCGCACGCCTGTTTCCCATGGAGTAGGGAGAGACTATGGACTTCCACTTGCGACGATCCTGACAAACAACTTTCGCTTCACCTACTTTCATTAACCTCTTCATACATGCACCTTTATTTGAGATTCTTTTTACCTGACCTGTCTTTAACACTTCTGATATTTGGTCATGGTGTGTTCGTCTTGGTCTACCGGCAACAACTCTACCATTCACAATACTGCCATACACCTGTTTTGTGATTCTACTTTTATCCATTCTCTCTACATGTTCAAACCACCTTAAGATTTCTTTTTCAACTTTTTTTTTAATTTTCACAACTTTCCCCTTATCACATTGTTCCTTATATCATTCAAGCTAACCGCACATATACTTCTCAAAGCTCTCATTTATTCACACACACACACACACATATTTTATATATATAAATATATATATATATATATAAATATATATATATATATATAAATATATATATATATATATATATATATATATATATATATATATATATATATATATATATATATATATATATATATATATACTACCGGTTTCAGCACATGTTGCCCTACCCTGAAAAAATAAAAATCTAGAACCCGATTCCAGCGCCACCTACCGATACTACTTGTGAATCTAAACCACCCCCGGACCCACTCCAGCACGAATTTTTTTTTACATCTTAGGTTACATTATTGAAGTTTTAGTAGGTATCCCTAGTTTTATCTAGTAATAAATATGGCTTGTATTTATCTGGGATAATGTAGCATTATAATGGTAAAAGAATTTTTGAAATCGGTCCAGTAGTTTTTGAGTTTATTCGTTACAAACATACAATAATACAAAACTTTCCTCTTAATATTAGTAAAGATATATAATATAGTAGCTATCTAAATGGACAAATATCCTACCAGCCGGCTGTGGGTTATTCTGTCGCCTCTTACGACAGGCCGCCTAGCCGGTTCAGGGGCCCTTCAGCATCTAGGTAGTGGAGAAGTCATCCCCTGTTGACGAAGTGAGTTTGCACTGCTTCCTGGGGCATTGTCAAGCACTGACGCGCTAGGATCAGCGTGGGTACGTTCTAAGTCTCACGCTCTGTGGCCTTTGTGGTTGAGCGGGCTAAAGCCTTTGCCGGCGTACCTCACTGCAACGCAGAGGTTCCGGGTTCGATTCCTGGTATAGTAAATTTCGGAAACGTATTTTATCCGTTATTTACTATGGTCTGGGTGTCTGGGATCGGCCCCAGAGTAGTACGTTGTATATTACCCATAACACAAGCGTAACTTGCAATATATTACAATATGTGTGTTTGTCTGCCGATTATTTATTATATTATTTATTATTATCCATAAAATTAAAAAAGAAAAATTGGCAAATTGGCGAATTGGCTCTTCTTGCCATAAGCGCGGGGCACATGGGAGGAGGGTGGTTTTAGTGGAGTATTGCTTATGGGTTATCTCTCCACATAGAAGAAGGTACCTTGCCGAGTCTCCACACATGCCGGCGATTGACTCTGGTGGCTGCGCTATCTTCAGTGGCTTCATCCCTCATCGCTTTGGTCTAATCCCTAGCAAAGGTCCCGGTAGTGTGCGAAATGCATTTCCCCCGCCTCAAAAAAGAAAGGGCCGCCTAGTCGCAGGTAAACTGTATTCAACTTATTTAAATTATCTCTCTTCAAAATGCTTTGATCTCGATGGGGCTTTAGAATCCTTTCCTAAATAAGCTTCACAGTGTTTATTTATGTATAACGAATAAAATTAATTTTCCTTCTGTTTTCACCGAAAACAATACGATTTTCGTATACGAATATTGTGACTGTAAAAACAAAGGAAGTTAAAACAATTTACTTTGGTATTTTAATTAATTAATGTTACTGATTTGAGGCAGGCAATGTTCATTACTTTAATGTCGTGAAAGGGGTACTTAGGGCGAAGGTTCAATTTAAGAGGCATTTTATAAAAGGAATAACATATTCTGAAATAAATTATAATAAAAAAGATAGTGATGCAAAAGTGGATGGATGCAGAAGTCGTGGAAGGCCACGACACACCTTCCATGATCAAATTGATCGTGTACTAGCGGAGGGTGATGTCAGGAGCCTTAAGAACAGACGAGCTTGCATGACAAGAGTTATGAATGTCAAAGAGGCAAGTGAGGTGTGTAAGAATAAGCCTGAATGGCACTCTGTTGTTCGTGCCTACCCCGCAAGGGAACTGGCGTGAAGTTATGTATGTATGTAAAAAAGATAGTTGGTGAAATAGAAAACATAAGATAATTAAGTTATCTTATATACGAGCTCGTCAGAACTGAATAAGCTCAGGAAGGCTTTATTCATAAGATTTTTTTTTTTAATTGCAGGAGATCAGCAAACAGGCAGACGGCCCACTTGATGGAAAGCGGTTACCATCGCCTATGGACATTTGCAACACCAAAGATGCTACAAACTGGAATCTGGTCACTAATGCCGGAACACAACTCATGGTTGTTATGGCGACATACTTTAGACCAGGGGTGATAGCCATCCAGTCGGGCAAATGCCCTACCACCTGGCTGTGGGTTATTAAGTCGCCTCTTACGACAGGCCGCCCTGCCGCAGGAAATTGTATTTTTTCTCCGTTCCTGCACGGATTAAAATTCATCATGGCATGGCATGATGTATGTGATTATATTGTTACGACCTGAGCGCTGACAAAAGACAAATTCACACCTGCCTACCTGTAGACGTTTTATTACCTTTGCGGCATTTGGACTCCTTTTGTTTACTTTGTGTTTAAACTTTGTGATTAGAAAAACAGCCCATTGTGTATTGTAACCTTTTATGGAAGTCATTAGCCAGGTGTGATTCTAGGAAATTCAGTCGACACGGTCGAGCAGGCATATTGTATTTGTACAGTATAAAGCAATGCCCCAATGGAGGGATGAGGTAGTCGAGCGATAACCAGCCGCGAGGCAAGACTTGTGTACATTCGGTAATCTATTTAGTGACGGACTTTGCGAGTGTTATTGAATCGTGCATTACGTTTGCACTGGTTGTGTTCAGTTATATTTGTGCCTGTGTTATACGTGTTTGTATAGTTCTAATAAACTCTATAATAATTCCAACGGCATTTTAATTCGAATCCTGCAACTCGTAACAATATTTATGAAATTAACATCTTTTGTCATCTTTACCAATGTAATGTTGCTATTGCTTAAATAATAATAATCTTTCTTGATATTAACACTGATGACGTTATAAATCACTTTGATTAGGTAAGTAAGTTAGTCGAATACTTGGTGCGCTAGCAACCTTTCTCCGCAAGAGGTTCTATATCACCCTTCTTACGGCCACCTCGATTCCTTAGTCACGACGCTCCGCGAGTGACATTGACAACATATCACTCTTGACAGTGTGACAGTGACGTATCAATAAACCTTCTACATATAAATATGTTTGTAGAGTATACAAATATATAGTAGTTTAAAATATATAGTAGTTTAAGTATATGTATTTAAGTCGTGGTAGCGTAATGGCTAGATCACGCGTTCCAGACCCAAAGGGCGCGGATTCGATTCTGGCTGGAACGCATGCACCGCTTAGGCAGTTTTCTGACCTAATGTGCATATTGTTACAATTACCACGTGCTAATAACGGTGAAGGAAAACATCGTGATGCAACCTGCACATCGAGATAACCGATGTGTCAAACCTGCCAAGCCGCCTTGGACAAGCGTGGCGGGTATACTGTCCGTTCCCCTATAGTGGGAGGTCCGAGCCCAGCATTGGGACATTTATGGGCTGCTATTATTATATTATTATTTAACGTATAAAATAGCCTGTGTATTTAAGTTATGTCCTATGTAATACTCTGCAACACCTACATCGCCAGGTTACTTTAAAATACTCTTTAAGTTAGGTTGCCTCGAAGAGATTGCTTTAAGCGATAAGGCCGCCTATTGTTTCTACCATGACAATATTGTAATTGATTTTTTTTTGTAAATATTTATTTGATGAGCAATAAAGTATTTTCTATCTGTCTATTTAAGAGAGAGAGAGAGATAACACTTTATTGCACACATAATACACAATTATGGAAAACGGACTATATTTAAAATATTTTCTAGGCAATACAATAGGCGGCCTTATCGTTCAAAGCGATAAGGCCGCCTATTGTATTTTAGGTAACCTAAATCAAAGAAATTTGAATCAGGCGATATAGGTGATGCAGGAAAAATGCAACAGATACATAAATACTCAAACTAATTTAAGAAATAAATATGCAAATACATACATATATAATTATATAGTCTTTAGGGTGGCGCAAAAAAAACCGACAACCTTTTTTCGAGTCTCGAGTGAAAAAATGTTAGTTTTTAATGTTTTAAGAACTCCCTCCGAAGGACAGTTAAAAAAAAATTAAGAGATCGCTCCAAATTTTTAAGATTACAAAAATCGCCAGACTGTTTTTTTTATTCAAGTATTTTCTCGTTACGATATAATTTTATAGACAAAAAAATAATAATTTTCTGAAAGTTTCAGTTCAAAATTTAAATCTGAAAAGGTCGCGCATATTTTTTTTTTAATATTCTAGTGCATTACTTTAGATGTTTTCGAGCGAGTAATTCACTGGTAGCACTGATACTGACTGCATATTTGCGCGTTTGAGTAATTACGATACTAAATAAACAAATAAGCAGTTAAAAGATTCTAGGTACAATGCCCAGCGACAGTGGTCTGGTGGGGCTGGACGGGCTTTAATATAGGTTTTATTTTAATATTAGTTTTTTTTTTACTATTGTATATATATTTTTAAGTTAGGTTTATTTATAGGATATTTTAGATTTTTAATTAATATTAATTTGTATAGGCTATAAAATAAAAATGTTGATTTCGTTAAAAGATAGATAGTACTTTATTCCTCACCAAAAGAAACAAATAATAAAAGAAAATACATAATTACAATACTTCACATGTTATCCGTGCAGGAACGGAGAAAGAATACAATTTCCTGCGGCCGGGCGGCCTGTCGTAAGAGGTGACAAAACAACCCACAGCCAGGTGGTAGGGCATTTGCCCGACTGGATGGCTACCACCTCTGGTCTAAAGTATGTCGCCATAACAACCTTAAGTTGTGTTCCGGCATTAGCGACCAGGTTCCAGTTTGCCTTAAGAGAGCAGCAGCGCATTTGTGGCAAATGTCCATAGGCGATGGTAACCGCTTTCCATCTAGTAGGCCGTCTGCCTGTCTACTGAACTCCTGCAATAAAAAAATAAAAAAAATCTTCGTGGCAAAACAACAGGCGGCCGTATCGCTAAAAATGATCTATTCCAGGCAACCTAGCTTAAAAGAAATTCTTAACTAATCTGGCGGAAGTTAAAAAAATTGCATAATGTAACATTTTTGAACGATAAAGTTCGTTGAGTTTTAGTTGACCATGCCTCATATCTATCAAAACTGAGAGACAAAAATAATCCGTCTATTTTCGTCATTAAGTAATCTTCCGTGATAAAAGACGGAAAAGCTTTGAGAAATAGAAATTGAAATATTAGAACAGATATTAATAGTACTGACGTCATCCCTTACGCAATCTACACACCCAAGATCATTGTCGTTTAAATTTTCTTTGTGTTCTTTGAAAACAAATGCTTATGAAATTAAAATAGATTCCTTGGAGTCATACTGACAAACAAAAAGTAATTGTAACCATAATTACACACTCACCCACACACACGCACGCAGCCACTTACACACATACACACATCTCTATATTATTCTTTGATTGTAGTTTTTTTTTCTTATTGGACTTGACTTTATGTTGTTGGTCCGAAGACCTTACAACTTTACCGGGGTCTTTTTTTTTTTTTTTTTTTAGCTCCTTCTTTAGCCCAGGCGAACAAGATATGCCCGGGTCTTACCGGGGTCTTTGGGGTGAGTGCCTTGGGGCAACTTGCTCAAGGGAGCTCCCTAAGGAGTTTTACCTCGGCTGGACTGTTGCCATGAATGGGGAATGAATTTAATGATGCCCACCATAGGGCGACACAAAACACTAATTGAGAACGGGCGACGGGTAATATAAAGCGCGAGGGGAAGGATCACGACGGGCCGGGATCGGTGGTTCGCGGTGGCCTACGCTATCTTACTGCCGTTTCGCAACGTGTTATGGCTGGGAGAGAAGAAACGGCGAAAGAAACTTCCCAGCAACACGCCTAGTCTATCCTGTGGGGGGAGCTATGTCTCCTAACGTCCCTCGCGGCGACGTGGAGAGATCTTGATTGGCGGCGTCTGAGACGCCGCTTGATTGTAGTGCTCTTTGGTGCCGGTTATTATAGAAATATGCTTAATAGGAGGCGAGGGCCAGGAGTACCATCATAAGGGTTTACCTAGTTTGGGCTCCAGTCTTTCCCATTTTGTTAAGTTTCTCAAATTTTTGTACTCTATTCGTTTTGTTTTTCTTTTTATGGGAAGTAAATAAATAATAGTACATTATGGTACTACTGTGTAACATTGGTGATTACCGCCGAGGCGCCATTGAGACTCGAGCCGTAGGCGAGGGTCTTAAGAGAGCCGAGGACGGTAATCATCAATACACACGTGTATCATACGACGTTTTTCAACACACTTGTGAATAAAATAACAACAAAAACTCATTTTTTTTAGTAGATAAAAAAGTTCTATATGCGTGAAAGTTTTATTTATTAAACACGTACGAGTTAAAATTATCTATTTAAATAAGACGTTGCATGAAATGAGCAAGCAACAGGAACATTGTTTTATTTGTTCTATAGAACACGATCTTTTTTTTTGAATAAAAACTTTTTTAAGAACAAAGCAACTCAACCAATAAAATTTAAAAAAAAATCTATAACTCACTAGTGAGTTATAATGTTTTTTAGTCACAGTTTGATTATGGGTGTCATTCTGTGCCTAATTGCGGTGACCATAGAGCCACTTTATGAGCAAGTGTGTTGAAAATTATTATTATTATAATTAGAAGAAGAATAATTGAAAAATAGACAGGTGAATCTGTCAGAGTGAAGCCGGTTATAAGAAGCCGACTTTAGAATAGGAAGCCGATCGTGCCGTAGTCGTTACGGGAACGTCTTCACGTCCTGATATTAAATAAGCGAGAGCAATTTTACACATTTTTAGAAAACAAAACTGCACAGCACAACATCTCCTTTCAGTTCCCGCCAAAAACTCCAACTGTAGTCTTACAAATTAAAGTTACATAGATAAGTAAAGATTAGCTATTTATAAGCCTCCACAGATGACAGAAATATAAAAAATGAATATAAAAAACTAGTTTTAGAAAAAATAACAATATGTAAAATTTGTGAACGTGTAACTAATCTATATATATAAAAATCAATTGCTGTTCGTTAGTCTCGCTAAAACTCGAGAACGGCTGGACTGATTTGGCTAATGTTGGTTTTGAATTATTTGTGGAAGTCCAGGGAAGGTTTAAAAGGCAAGTAAATATGAAAAATGCTTGGAATATAGTAAAAACAACAATTTCTCTTTCCCTTAGAAAATATTCCTACCTGTCAAACATTTGATGTTCGTCAGGTCGTTTAGAAATCAATTAAATTTAAAAGTCGTTCCGAAATCAAATTAAATTTAAAAGTGAAGTTATATCTTCATTTTTTTTGGTTTTGAATGTCAAACGTTTGATGTTCGTCCCGTCGTTCAGAAATCAACGTTTTTTATTTATTGATTCTGAGGCGGTACGAAGTTTGCCGGGTCAGCTACTTATTATTACCCTTTAGCTCACTATTAGCACACATGTGTCCGCGATGAGAGTGCAGATCGCGTTTGTGCACGTGATCGTTAATTGTGTTGTTGTCTCACTCTGTTAATATAGCAGTTGTATGATTTGTATGAAATGGGTATATTTTCTTGGTATATTACGAGATAGTGTTAGTGTTAGTCTTGCGGCTTCTTGGTATATCGATAATTATCTTAAGGGTTAAGGGTTTTTTTTTTTTGTCGCCCGGTCTCTCCATCTTATGTCATGACGGAGTCATCGTTTCATTTTATTTTTATTACTTTCTTTATCACATGCATTATACTTAAAACTAACTACTTATTCTAGAACAAAAATAACTTTTACTAGTTGGGACTTGTTGGGTTAGGTTGGTTCTGGTTGGGAATTGGTAGGTACGGGATATTTTGGTAATTTGGAGGAAAAATTTGGGTAGGAAGGGTAGGGATACATTTTTATTTATTTCTTTATTAACATTTTACAAAAGTGACTATATATACTACTTCTACATTTTTGCTTAATTTTCTATACTATTTTACATTATTTGCCAAAATACATTGTTTACCAATTTTACGTCATTCTTTAAGTGTTTACAAAGGGTTAAGGGTTAAAATAAAGTATGATTAATCTCGCTTTCACAGATGCTAGACTATTTGGTAGCTAGCACCTTTGGAGTTATAATGTCCGTAGGCGATGGTAACCGTTTGCCTTCAAGTGGGCCGTCTGCCTGTCTGCTGAACTCATGCCATAAAAATAAAATACGTAATTATGTATTGTAACTTAGTAATAAGTATTTAACCTGTAGATTTTCGAAATCATCCGTGCGTTAACTCGACAGAAGCTTGTAATGTAATATGGAGGTAATAATGATTTGCCCGGAGGAGTTTTCGTTGTTTACAACCGGTAGCTGCGGTGTAAAATTTAACGATTACAGTTTCTCTGGTATGGTCTAAGTAAAAAGCGTTCACAGTTTTTGGGAGGAAATTCTTTTACGCGGCTTGCAAGAGTCAACTGGCTGAGATAGTATTTAAGTAAAAAGCGGTATGACACCGCCAGACGACTTTTAACGTATTTTTTTATTACACAACAAGATTTCCGGGACACAAAGTATCGCATTAAAAAAAAAGTTAAAGCTATCATTGTAGTGAAAACTGTATAATGTCACTGTGTCTGTACATTGACGCTATTTAAACAAAAAAAACTGAAATACACATTCCGCTATACACAAATCCGCTGATCGACAGCAAATTCTTAGACGTAAAATCTGCGCTACTTCTTTTTCCGAAAATCGCGCGGAAATTTTCCCGAGAGCAGTTTGAAGTTGTTCGGATGCATAAAAATTGACCTTTTCCGATACAATTTTTTAAATGCTGTGATACTTTGTGTTCCGGGAATCCCGTGGGAATTTCAAGTCAAACGTGAACAAAGTCCGGGGCATATCCTAGTTCATAATACTATTGTTTAAAGGTTTTTCTAATACACATTTGCCGTAAATAAATTTTGACAATGCCTACTGTTATTGATTTACATATTCACTATTTGTTTCACAGTCGTCACATAATTAGAAATAAATTATACAATTAAATTTAACTTTAATTAAACTTTTAATTAAACTATATATACAAATTAAAATTAAACTATAAAATCTAGTGCCAGTACGCTGTCACTTAGAAACGTGCCCAAAAGACTAGCTACATTACCTCGCTGGCAATGCTAATGCGTTGTCCGAGGTATAGATCAGTCTTTTGGTCACGCTGAATTTTTTTTTGTGTGATAATGCGCGAACTAGCGGACTCTATTGAGACACCCCATTAGGTACGAAAGGGAGTTTCGGTTTAGGATAGAAAATGTCGTTAGCATCTTGTACCTTACGCCACAACGCAAACGCTACAAAGTCAATTTGATGGTTCGTACTAAGTATTTGGATTTAAAGCCCCCTAGGCTTTTCATTGAGGCTATCTTTGATGCGGGTAATAAAACGATTAAAAGAAATACAATGTATCGGATGTTCATCGGTAATTAAGCTTTAAATATGTTTAGGCGAGAGAAGAAACCCTTTTTTAGGGTAATCGGTTCGTTTGAGGACCATAAGCCGCGACAAGCTTAGGAGGGTAGTTTGCGACCCGTGTCTGGGATTCACCAGGTCGGGGTGACACTATCATGCCCAGTCAAAACTGGTGCCATGCTATCTATGGCCACACGCCAGTTAGAGACACCCACTAAAACTCCTGGGTGTTCCATCCTGCGACTTATGCCAGCCAGGGGCCTCGCACACCGCCCTGTTCCACTGCCGCGGGACTACTTTTATCACCCGGCATCTTCTAGGTCTAGTCCGGGCGTAGGGTGATTTCACGAAGCGCGGGTCTGGCGCCCCTCGTCAGGGCCTCCTTGCGCCCTGATATAGCGACGCGAAGACCCTGGCTTCCAGGTCCTATAGGGGGATGAGGGAAGTATCCCTATCCAGTATATACCATATACGTCAGGATCAGTAACCCGATGTTACAAAACCACAAGTAATTTGTGGTACTTTAGTACTCATCTGGTAATCCAGCCGGCAGTGGCAAAGGGAACAAGGGGAACACTATTCTGTCAGTATCATTAAGGGCCATTTTCATAGACAGGGTTTATCGCACGTTTTGGGGGTCGTCTACTATTTTCGTAGGTGGTACATACTCTTTAAACAATAATCGCATTAACATGTTTACATTAAACTAAAAAAACAAAAACTCGCCTACGAGTATGTTATACGATAATTGTAAGGTTTTCACCAAAAGTTTTGTTTATACTACGATACAAAACGCATTGACATATCTGCCTACGATTTCTCGACTTATCTAAACTAGAAGTCGTATGACGATTTTTCAAGTTCATGCGAGTATCGTACAAATCAATTTGAACCGATTTGAATGCGAGACTTGTCTTTCGAGCTCGGTTACGAACACGGTATTTTGTTTACACAGGGACGTCAATATTCAATGACTAGGCGATTATCGCCCTTCCACGTACGACATCGTATGTTTAGTTTACGTGATCATATTTATTCTTGCTTTCGACAATCGTATAACTCTCTCGAAGTAGATGACCCTTAAGGGAGCAACTTCGTTATAAAAACTAGAATATCCAACATAGCTCATTCCATAAAATTCAGAACGACTTTAAATTTGTGGACACGATTTCTCGACTTATCTAAACTAGAACTCGTATGACATTTTTTCAAATTCATGCGAGTATCGTACAAATCAATTTGAACCGATTTGAATGCGAGACTTGTCTTTCGAGCTCGGTTACGAAGACAGTATTTTGTTTACACAGAGACGTCAATATTCAATTACTAGGCGATTATCGCCCTTCCACGTACAATATCGTATGTTTAGTTTACATGATCATATTTATTCTTGGTTTCGACAATCGTATTTTTAAGGCAAGAAACTCTCTCCAAGTAAATGACTCTTAAGGGAGCAACTTCGTTATAAAAACTAGAATATCCAACATAGCTTGTTCCATAAAATTCAGAACGACTTCAAATTTGTGGACCTGTCTGGCCTGTGTTCATATTTCGGCACTTTATATCATAACAAGTGGAAAGCATTGCTCGATGAGTTTCGTCTTCAAGCATTACGGAATGGTCGACATGAAGACTTGACGAAGCTTACTTAATGCCGAAAGACGGTTAATTTCTGTCTTTTAGTTTTGATGGAAATGGAGCAACTTTAAAACTTTATAACTAAAGGTTTCATATGTGAATTGTTATATGATTATTTATTACTCAATGGTGCGGTAAATTGTTTTTTACAAACGAGTAGGCGAATGTAAGCACGAGACGAAGTCGACGCCTTGCCATAGCCACGAGTTTGTGAAACCAACAAACGCATGTGTGTCGTACAACATTTTTCAATAGATTTGCGTGAAAGCAATTCAATAAGTTATGGAACAATCATAAATATCAGCCTTTGACGTTTCTAATATGAAAATAGCGCTACGCGTGATGAACATTAGGACTACATTTTTCATCTCATTCTCTCTATAGTATTAAAGTGCGACAAATGTATTGATCAAAGGGGCTTCCAACGTGGTTCGATTATTCAACTTATTTAATTTCATAATGTCAAACTCCTTGGTGGAATTCTTATATTATTTATTTTTTCACGTATACACCTACTTTACAGCATGACATGCGGTAAAATAGATACTTAGGCGAGAGTATCTATTTTTCCACACATTCCGTTGTGTAGTGCGTAATTTTTGACTTTCGAACAATGTATACAGGCTTCCTATGTGTATTTTTAAACAAATCTGTTGAAAAAGTAATTTATGAAGACTTTTTAACAATGTATATTATTAATGTGAAATGTATTTAATATACGTAGAAGATTGACACTTAGGGGAAGGGAAAGATTAAGATATAAGTATAATTAAAAACTAAAAATAAATAAAAACTATGATAAACACTAAAAACAACAACATAAATAAAACTAATGGGTACATATTTGTGGCTTTTGGGGTCGAAACCTTGGGGCCGTGGGGGCCTGGAGCTCATCACCTCTATCGAGACCTCTCAACGCGTCTAATTGAGGTCTCGCGTGACCAAAAGGCTGGCTTGCACCTAGGGCAACGCATCAGCGTTGTCATCCAACGTGGAAATGCGGCCAGCATTTTGGGCACTCTCGCCGCCGACAGCGACCTGGAGTCTATTTTTTATTTATAGTTTGTTATATTTAAGTCTAGTTATATTTATATTGTAGTTTAATTTTAGTTGATATTAATTAAACAATTAAGTTTTTTTTTTAAATTTTATGTCCCTATTCTATATACACTTTGAAAGAGTATAAGCCCCTGTTATTTCGTCTTAAGCTTAGTTTACCTAAAACATACATTAAAAAATTGTATGAAAATAAAAACCCATACCTACCATCAATTAAACGTTTCCCATTAGCGTTAGAATAAATCAAAATGGCGTGAGCTTTTTCCCGCCATTTTGTGCGATCGCGTGACTACGGCCAAATCGGTTTATGCTAATACCTGGATATATAGCTCGTCAAGAGAATTCCACATTTATTACACTACCGCACCACTTAACGGGAACTGGGTCAAGTTTACTTCTATTAAAAAGAAGCCAAGTGCGTGTGGAAACGTTTTTTTAACGAAGGATACGAGGACAAGCCACCGTGCGGTGGAGACGTGTGGGATTCCCCACGTTAGGCTACCACAAGCCCCTATGGTATTGTTGCCACCCGAAGCGGGGTTACTGCCGTCCTTCGCTTTTATGACAGGGTGATAGATAATTGGCCTTGCCATTCTTCAGGCTCTGGCAGGCGGCGGCCCAACGGCCTCTTCTGCGAGAAATTAGCCCTCTGCAACCATGGCATTAATAGCGGGTAGGGAGCCTTCCACCAGGAACCCGCCCATGCCTACCGCTCACGGCAGCTGAAGGTCCAATAATGCCGTCCGGTGCGAACGCGTCCTCCTTTGGCGGAACCGTGAGTGCATGAGTTTGCTCCGCCAATGCCACCCAAGTCGGGGCTAACTATTAAAACGCCTCGCTGTTCCACCCTTCACCTTTATGCCAGAGTCATAGGTATTTGACCCTGTCATTCCGCGGTCTCTGGCACAGTACGGCCCAACGGCCTCTTTTGCTGCTGGTAGAAAACAAGCCCCCGGCGACTTCATGCTGTCTTTGGCGTATGGCGCGCTCTCATCTCTATGGCCATAAATATACCCATAAATGTCCCACTGCTGGGCTCGGGCCTATCATTATGGGGGGACAGTATACCCGCCATGCTTGTCCAAGGCGGTTTGGCAAGTTTGACATTGGTCATCTCAATGTGCAGGTTGCCTGACGATGTTTTCCTTCAACGTTGTTCGCACGTGGTAATTGTAAAAATATGCACATTATGTCAGAAAACTGACTAAATGCTGCATGCGTTCCGGCCAGGATCGAACCATCGCCTTTTAAATTCGGGACGCATGCGCTAGCCATTACGCTACCACGATGCCGAAGTGATGGTTCAGCCAAATACAAGCTCGAGACACTCGAGTCAATAGAGAAAAGAGATAGGAAGCTGAGAGACGATAACCGGCTATTCGATAGGAGACTTCAAAACCTAGATCATTGATGCAAAGTCGCTAGATTATCGGTATTCTATAATAATAATAATATAATAATAATAATAATCGGCAGACAAACACACACATTGTATATCCCCAAATTAAGCAAGTTACGCTTGTGTTATGGGTAATATACAACGGACTACTCTGGGGCCGATCCCAGACACCCAGACCATAGTAAATAACGGAGAAAAGACGTTTTCCGAAATTTACTATACCAGGAATCGAACCCGGAGCCTCTGCGTTGCAGTGAGGTAGGCCGGCAAAGGCTTAGCCCGCTCAACCACAGAGGCCGTCAATTCTATAGGAAACACTTCGGCGAATATGTCACGGAATTGCAAGAATTGATTCCTCCCTCATCCTTTTCCCACCGGACAAGCAGACGTACGAGCTCACGCCAGCGATATATGGTGAAAATATCAACTAAACGAACGAAGCGCTATGTTTCCACTGTTATCATACGTAGGTACCTACGTATTCTATCCTTGCAGGAACGGAGAAAGAATACAATTTTCTGCAGCCGGGCGGCCTGTCGTAAGAGGCGACTTAACAACCCACAGCCAGTTGGTATGGCATTTGCCCGACTGGAAGGCTACCACCCCTGGCCTAAAGTATGTCGCCATAACAACCTTGAGTTGTGTTCCGGTATTAGTGATCAGGTTCCAGTCTCCCTTAAGAGAGCAGCAGCGCATTTGTAGGATCTTTGATGTCGCAAATGTCCATAGGCGATGGTAACCGCTTCCCATCAAGTGGGCCGTCTGCCTATCTGCTGACCTCCTGCAAAAAAAAAACCGCTGAGGAGTGGAACTCTTTACTGTATTCTGTTTTTCCTGAAATAGACAATTTAGGTGTTTTTAAGTCTCACGTGAACAGGTATCTTCTAAGTAAGCGTGCTTCATCTTTGACTGCATTTCTAGTTGATAACAGGTTCAATGTTGGTCAAACGCGAACGCCATAACAATCTTGAGTTGTGTTCCGGCATTAGTGACCAGCTTGCAGTCCCTTAAGAGAGCAGCAGCGCAATTGTAGAATCTTTGATGTCGCAAATGTCCATAGGCGATGGTAACCGCTTCCCATCAAGTGGGCCGTCTGCCTGTCTGCTGAACTCATGCAATAAAATAAAAATAAAAATTTGGCTACGTATCCCTTCAACGTGCGTCGTCTGACTCGCACTGATCTGATTTATAATTTTAATGTCTGAACTTGAAACGTCAACAATATTTCCAAGTCTGAAATAAAGCAATATATAATAATAAATTTCAACTGTAAGCAATTATTTGAGCTCTGAATTAATTTTCAAAGTTGTCGTAATACCATTAACTTAAGGTTAATCAAATTTTAAACTCAGTAACAAGTAGTACAGCGAAAACTCAATGAAAATTAAATTTAAATTAAACAATAAGAACAAGGTCATATCGTAATGTCAAATTATTGAAGCAATGAAACTAAAATAATAATACACGCCAATCTAGAAAAATGAAGAAAAGTGAGAGCAACGATAACTTATTGAAATATAAATAATAATAACACAGTGAAATATAAATAATAGTAATAACACATTGAAATATAAATAATAATAGCAATACTGTGAATGACAACAGTGCCTAAAGTAGTGGAATGTCCATTTAAACTTAGTGGGTTTTAACAGTTGTTGTTGTTATTTTGTTATTAATTGTTATTGCTTGTGTGTTAAAATGAACACTGTTCAGAGTACTGGAGGACATGGCGGGTCTATCAAGAAGGATCATAAACATGAGGTATGTGGAATACTATATAATGAATTGTGTAGCATAATATTGTAACGATTGTTCACCAAAAAAAGTTTTTATTTTAGTTTAAATTCTTAAAGAGCTGCCAGCCACTGCCAGCTTTAGGTAGCAGCTTTCAGCTGTTAAGAATTTGGACTATAATAAAAATGTTGTGAACAATGACATACCTTTTTAGTTGATATATTTTTGAATTTAAAACCGTGAAATGTCTTATGGGGATTGATTATAAGTTGAGTGGTGCATCGATGATGGTTACCACGATGGATAGGGAGACGCACCACTGGCGAGAACCCATGGCTCAATTGGACGTAGTTTAGCAGAAACGACCTAACGCACAAAAAGTCGTTTTTGAGTTATTGAGGTTTTAAGTTCAGACAAAAATTGCTGGTAAATTGGTATATACAACTCATTTTTGACCACAATGTGGGTTGAGTCCTTTCTGCTAAACTACGTCCAATTAGCCGAGAAGGGATTACAAAATAAGACGACGTATTTTATATTAATTCTTTATATTTTTTCTGTCATCTGTGGAAGCATATAAACAGCTCGTCTGTTCTTATTTTTTATCCGTGCAGGAACGGAGGAAGAATACAATTTCCTGCGGCCGGGCGGCCTGTCGTAAGAGGTGACAAAACAACCCACAGCCAGGTGGTAGGGCATTTGATCTACTGGATGAATACCACCTCTGGTCTAAAGTATGTCGCCATAACAACCTTGAGTTGTGTTCCGACATTAGTGGCCAGGTTCCAGTCTCCTTTAAGAGAGCAGCAGCGCATTTGTAGCACTTTTGGTGTTGCAAATGTCCATAGGCGATGGTAACCGCTTTCCATCAAGTGAGCCGTCTGCCTGTCTCCTGAACTCATGCAATAAAAAATAAAATAAAATATATTTACATTCTTATCTAAGTTCTATAACAGCCATCTTTGCCCTAGAATCATAAATATTGAATAATAAAGTTGGTTGAGTTTTAATCCGGAAAGTTAACATTAGACGGTTGACCTTCTGTTTTACATAAGGGCGAGTGCAGACTTGAGAATGATAAAAATATCTATAAAAATTGTTTTAAAATTTAATTGTGTTTCATACGATGAGGGGCTATTCACAAATTACGTCACACGAATTTCATGATTTTTGGACCCCTCCCCCATTCCTTGTTTTAGCTGGTCACTTTCGTGAAACTCCTCCTTCCCTCTAATGTGAAATCACATACTTTGCATTTTTACACCAAGAAATTATAGCTAAAGAGTGTCTTTTCCTAGTGTAAATTTAAGATTTATACTGCTTATAGGTAATTCCTTAAAATTAACAATAGAATTTATCTGTCTATTATTATTATTCGTATAGATAACAACACCTCTAGAAATAAATTAAAGATAGAAATTATTAAATTAAAATGGCAGTAGCTTAATAAATTTTATAATTTTACTAGCTGTCCCGGCAGACGTTGTTCTGCCTCGAAGGAAATTAAATTTAAAACTCGATTCCAGCGCCACCTACCGGGTCCAAATGTAAGCTATCCTATCTTTCAAGTCGGATCAAACGACACACGGTGTGCAAATTTGATTAAAATCGGTCAAGTACTTTAGGAGTCCATCGCGGACAAACAAGATTTCCATTTAAATTATTGAAGTGGAACTTCTATTTAGACGGGAGGGGGGGGGGGGGGGGGATTAGGATTTTTCTGTCATGAAAAATCGTTACGGCCACGTAGAGGGGGTAGAAGGTATATCGCGTGGTGAGAGGCGGCATAATGTTAGAGTAGACTATGGATGTTTTTTTGGTTCCGGATCGAATTCAGTTTTTTTGTTTGATAAAATAAAATATGTTTAAATGAAATATGCATACATTGAAATGTATCTACACTAACCAAGTCATAAATTGCAGTAAACCTTCGAAAAATCGAAATGTGTGCTGGGACACATAGTAGAAGTGAAACTTCAACGGACAAGTGGAAAAACGAATCGCAACGAACAAGTGGAAAAACTAATCGCAACAAAACTTTAATTTTAATTTTTACGGGAAGATACAAGTACATTAACGTACTTGTCCAATTATACAAAATGGCAGTAGCTTAATAAGTTTTATTTCCATTTAAATATTTTTTTAATAGTTTACACACTATGCTCATATAGATAGAGTTGGAAACAATATGAAGTTTTTCATTAATAGTTATAATTTCGTCTTTTAAAACTTGAATATATTAGATTTTGAAATGTGACGTCACGAAATTTAGGATCCCTATCACCTCTTGTCACACCATGTCACACTTCGTCGACCCCTTCCCCCTTTTAACGTATGATGTACAATCCCCAATGTTGGGATTGCACCTAAGCGGACTGTATTATTGCGAATTGTTTGCGAAAAACGGTTAGTTGGCCAATGAGAATAAATCTTACAACGAGTAGGTCAACTCACCTTGCTAAGATCGGGTTCGAGTCCACTGGTCGGCGCCGACTCCTTTCTTCGTGAACACAATTTTGTTTAAAACGAGTAATTTCACAACACTCGTGACGACGATGCAGCACTGATGCACTGGTTGGCGACAATTGCGAATATTTTACACAAAATACGAAACGAGTCTCTTGTGAGGTGGATTTAACAACGAACGACTTCCGACATAATATGTCCATACCCGACGAGCGCAGCGAGTGACTCTCGCCGCAATTTCTACCCTCACTGGCTCACGCGTCAAATAAAAGTATATACTAATCTAATTCAAACAAAATTGTCGCTAATTTATCAAATACAAAATGAACTTGAACTGTTTAACTTTACTTAATGCTAATTTATATTAAACTAGTAATAAAGGCCACGACACATCTTCCATGATCAAATTGATCGTGTACTAGCAGAAGGTGATGTCAGGAGCCTTAAGAACAGACGAGCTTGCATGACATGAGTTATGAATGTCAAAGAGGCAAGTGAGGTGTGTAAGAATAAGCCTAAATGGCACTCTGTTGTTCGTGCCTACCCCGCAAGGGAACTGGCGTGAAGTTATGTATGTATGTATGCAGTAATAAAGGAAACGGTTTGTACATATGACGTATAGTAATTTATGGATGCACCCTGAGTGAGAGTTCTGATAGCTCTCTTCCTCCTCCTATCCCACAGCCTATATCATTTTCCCACCACACCCCACTCCTCTTGTAGTAGAACACTTATGAAGCCAATAGCGCTGTTCAAAATTTTGGAATTTTACTTCACGAATTTCCGATACGAATTCCCAACAAGAACGTTGGGCCTAGGCCTGCCTGTCAATACATCAGCTGAAGGTTCTCCTCTTTAAGGTGGTGGAACATTCCCCTCCACTCATATGAGTCACCAAATATACCCATAAACTCCACTTCGCCCCTACCTCACTCTAAAGCAGGGATTCCCAAACTATTTTGGACAAGTGACCCCTTTTCCAAAATGAACTGATACCTCAGATCGCCATAGCCAAATGAATTTAAAAATCCTATCTCTTTTTTTCGTATTGCTACAAAATATTTATTATCTTGCACGACCGTGTCCACGCTTATGGACTTGCCTAGTTTTTCATCTTGTACGAACGTGCACGCTTATCGACTTGTTGAGTTTTTTAAAAATACAACAATGACATTTCCAGCGAGGAAACGTAACCAGCCTTCTGGGCACCTTACCCATAGAAGACGGTGATCTGGGCTCAGTATTCTACTTATAGTCTTGAGGGACTTTGAGTAGAATACAATACTAATAAGTTAAGTTTTCTTGCATTGTATTCGATTATATGTTATATCAACCCATGATATTTCCTACTAAAATATTAGTCATTCTTATAACAAGTTGATACATGAAACACAGTTTATACAGTCCCTTAAAATTTTCTAATAAGAACTTGTGTTAATTAATAGGGATCGATTGTTAGACTTCGTTGACCCCCAAATTCAGTTTTCGTTTATGTCGACTCCTGAAAAACCGATTTCGATACCAGAGGGTCGATATTGACCACTTTGGGAATCCCTGCTCTTAAGGGTTGACAACTCGTGGGCTACGCCCGTGGTATTGCAAATGGCTATAGCCCACATTCCATGAGGTTGGCCATCTGCTTGTTTACCAACTTTGCAATTATTAATAATGACAGGCCATAAACGTCCCAGTACTGGACTCGAGCTTCTCGATTTGTATAGGAACGCACAGCATACTCGCTACGCTGGTTCTAGGCGGCTTGCCGGGTTTCTCCTATCATTATTTAGATGAGCTTTAATCTCCATGTTTTCCTTGCACATTAGGTCAAAAAAACTAGTTAAGCAATGCATGCATTCCGGTCACGATTCAAACTTACGCCATTTGAGGCGCGAATACCCTATCCGTGTACGTGTATAACTTATACAAATTACATGCTTCCGAACTAACTTCATTGAGTCATTTATACAGAATGTTTCGTGATATTTCATTTATACCAACGCCACGAAAAAGAAACAAACTTAAAACACCCTTTACATTTGTATATATACTTACTGATTATATATAATCACCGGATCGGGGAATTGGGATTTGGGGAATAGTTTGAATGGAGCGTTAGGTAAACTTCTAGGCGCTAAGAAACTCAGCCAGAAGGCCCAGCTCGCCGTACACAACGCGGTGCTGGTACATGCGCTCACGTATGGAAGCGAGAGTTGGGTATGGAAGAAAGAGCATGAAAGTAGAGTAAACGCGGTCGAAATGCGAGCACTGCGCAAAATCTGCGGAGTGACGCTCGTAATACCGAAGTAAGATAGAGAGTTGGTCTGAAAGAGAGTGTCGGGGTGAAGGTAAGGAAAGGAATGCTCCGGTGGTTCGGGCATGTGGAAAGAATGCATGACGAAAGAATGAATAAACAGATATACATTGCAAAAGTGGATGGATGCAGAAGTCGTGGAAGGCCACGACACACCTTCCATGATCAAATTGATCGTGTACTAGCAGAAGGTGATGTCAGGAGCCTTAAGAACAGACGAGCGTGCATGACAAGAGTTATGAATGTCAAAGAAGCAAATGAGGTGTGTAAGAATAAGCCATAATGGCGCTCTGTTGTGCGTGCCTACCCCGCAAGGGAACTGGCGTGAAGTCATGTATGTATGTATGTATTATATATAATAACCGGTAATTGTGCATAATCACTACTAAATTTGGTAAATATGATAAATGAATATTTATCAAATTAACCGGTTTGTTTGCATAATTCGCAACTCGTAATGGTAAATGTGATAAAGTCCCTTCAATGTTGATTTTACGGAGTCTATAATTGTATGATTGGGTGAAATTTCGGTGGTTATAAAAAAATAACCACGAAGGTTTAGTCTTCTAACCTATATTAAAAAGCATGTTATTCTGATTATATTGTTGTTCTGCGTAGTATAACTACTAACTAAAATAACTTGAGTTTTTGGCGGGAACTGAAAGGAGATGTTGTGCTGTGCAGTTTTATTTTTTAAAAATGTGTAAAATTACTCTAAAATGAAAAATAATTGTAGGATATTGATAGTTTTCGAGTAGTAATTATGTGTCTTTGCGAGAAATGTGAACTATATAGCCAAATGTGGCCATTCGAGTTTTCACAAGAACTCCGTTGAATGACGTCGATTGTAGCCTACAATACAACGGCGCCTGGCGTAAAGGCCTAGTTGCCAAGCCTTATACATAAAAAAACTAAAATAACTGCACTCTATTTTCATGTCCCAATCAGTCATGATTACGAGTTGAAAGTTATGTAAACAAACCTGTTAATTTAATTAATTTTCATTTATTTATCATATTTACCGGCATTAATTATTATAATTATGCATAATTACCGGTTATTAAATACATATAATAATCAGTTTATTATTTTTACCGTAAAATATATATGGAAAATGCGATTTTTTCTTTACATACTCGACATAAAAGATGTTTTGTCATTCCAAAAAACATTAAAATGTTAGCGGAATACAAGTCGAGGCGAAGAAAACCACGGAAAAATGTTAGTGAATTTGCAAATTAAATCTATCTATTTGGCCACAAATTTCATAGATACGGCGCAAACAAACGTCTGTTTTCACTCAAAACATTTGCGCAGCTGTTATGTAAACAGCCTAACAACCTTTAAGAGTTTGCGCAGACGAGCGACATTACGCCAAAAAGTACCGACTTGAATTGTACGGTGGAGCCATATAGACCACACAATCAACATTTACAAGATACGAGTAAGATTTATGCATACTAAAATAAATAAATCTTTTAACGAAATAAAATAAAAACTTTTCTAACTGAAGTTATTGAAAAATAAGTTTTAAATGGTAAAATAGTAGTCTAAAAATCTTGAAGAAACATTTAGTATTATTCTATAGGATGTTATATATTCAATACACCTTATTCGTATCAAAATATATCTATTATCAGTATCCCCAGGTATTAATTACATTAATTCAATTTGTATTTGTTTATTGTGTATAAAGCGTCAACTTTTGCTGCCATACATGTGGCAAGCTGTGTGATAAGTTTTCTCTCAAGGTTTTATCAAAGCACTAAGAGGGCTTCTAAAAATGTACAATTAAACAGATATTTCACTAAACACTTGACATATTCAACATGATATAATGATTGTTTCTTTACCCAATATCACATTTATTATCATTAGAAAGACACAGAAAGGTATCACATTCGCTAAAAACTATAAGCCTTCAAATATCTAATAAAATAATTATAACAATATTTAAAGCTGTCTTGGTACTTTTTTTAAATTATAAGCATATTTAATACATAATCTATAATCTCTGTAGAAGTTTATTCATGATTACATTGTTAAATCTCGGTTGCATTCTGAATGTATGCTTACTAGGTTTCAATCATTCTTTACTATAAGAACTAAAGCATGCATGTCACCCATCACAACGTCACGGAATTTTGTTAATCAAACTATCCTTGTTTAACTTTGAAATAAGTATCGGTTAAACAAGGATAGTTTGATTAACAAAAGTCCGTGTGCACAGTACTCTGTGCAGTCAAAGTGAAAATTTTGTATCTCAGCGTAACATCAGTGCTTTATTCCCCATTCCAAAAATTCCCGACATGACTACAAAACATTTCACTTCAATTATGCTTAACAATGTCACTTTGTAAAAACGCTCCGACATGACGGCAAAAAAATCGCTCGTCTCTACAACCACAATTTAGGACCAGTAGCTAAATTACCATAAGCAAACTAGGGATGGGAAAATAATAATAAAACATCGATGGATGCGTATTACAGATGCAAATTGGAAAACGGTCCCAACTGTTTGGTTTAGTTTATTGGGTGTAGTGTTGTGAGTTATGACTTATGTAAGATGTCGATAAAATATTTACAGCTGCAATGTCATATTATAATATACTGCTTCTCTGTTGTGTTCATGATTTAGGATATTAATCTTTTAGGGTTGGGTAGCTATTTTTTAATAAACGGAAGCTATTCTAGGTCTAAGTAGCGCTATTATAAATGACTTGTATATTGAACTGGATTGATTAATGAACATAATGAAAAAGGTTGACATCATTATAATGTTTAGTGTTACGTCTTGTTTCATGCAACAATTTATTGATGTATAATTTAGCACAGTTAAAAACTATGGTCAATGACTGAACGTGATGCTATGTAAATATAGATATTAGATATCGCTGTTAGAGCTGCCGACAAGATTGGGCATTTGTCTATATCATCATGTCCAACCTCATTGGCAGCTCTAGAATAGATATCGCTGTTTACTATTTCTACGTTGAAACTACCGATTATAAAACGAGCAGCAATTTGAACGATAGAGTTGATGCATTGTACGGAGATATTTTAAACAAAGAACTGGTACATAGCACTTCAAACAGATGTGCAGGTGCTGTTTACCATTTCTACGTTCAAATTACCGATTATAAAACGAGCAGCAATTTGAACGGTAGAGTTGATGCATTGTACGGAGATATTTTAAACAAAGAACTGGTACATAGCACTTCAAACAGGTGTGCAGGTGCTGTTTACCGTTTCTACGTTCAAACTACCGATTATAAAAGGAGCAGCAATTTGAACGGTAGAGTTGATATATTGTACGGAGACATTTTAAACAAAGAACTGGTACATAGCACTTCAAACAGATGTGCAGGTATGAAGAGATAAATGAAAGTAGATGAAGTGAAAAGTACACATGCAATCATCGTAACAAGTGGAGATCTTCACCGCGCGGCAAAGACTTGCGCTCTACAAAGCGCAGGTCAGGCCGCACATGAGTACTGCTCACACCTATGGGCCGGAGCACCTGCGTACCGGACTGACCGCCTCGATTCCCTCCAGCGTCGCGCCGCTCGTATAGACAAGTCAAGTCAACGATCCCTTATTGACAGGTAGCTTAGATTCACTTAGCCTATGGAGAGATTTGGGGTTTCTCTGCGTATTCTACCGTCTCTATAATGGGGAGTGTTCCGAGGAACTGTTCGATTTCGTGCCAAGGCCAGATTTTCACCATTGCACCACTCGCTATCAGCGAGATGTTTTTTTTATTGCAGGGGTTCAGCAGACAAGCAGACGGCCCACTTGATGGAAAGCGGTTACCATCGCCTATGGACATTTGCGACAACAAAGGTGCTACAAATACGCTGCTGCTCTCTTAAGGGAGATTGGACACTAATGCCGGAACACAACTCAAGGTTGTTATGGCGGTATACTCTAGAGTCGGGCAAGTGCCCTACCACCTGGCTGTGGGTTGTTTGGTCGCCTCTTACGACAGGCTGCCCGGCCGCAGGAAATTGTATTCTTTTTTTTTTATTGCAGGAGTTCAGCAGACAGGCAGACGGCCCACTTGATGGAAAGCGGTTACCATCGCCTATGGACATTAGCAACACCAAAGGTGCTACAAATGCCCTGCTGCTCTCTTAAAGGAGACTGGAACCTAGTCACTAATGCGGGAACACAACACTAGGTTGTTATGGCGGCATACTCTAGACCAGGGGTGGTCGCCATCCAGTCGAGCAAATACCCTACCACCTGGCTGTGAGTTGTTTAGTCGCCTCTTACGACAGGCCACCAGGCCGCAGGAAATTGTATTCTTTCTCCGTTCCTGCACGGATAAAATTCTTATTCTTTCATCATCTCTTTGACCTACCAAGTTCAACTACACAACAGTTCTCTAGAACGTTTATTCCGCGTACAATAACGACTTGGGGGGACCTTCCCGCTGCGGTTTTCGCTCTATGCTACGATATGGGATCATTTGAGAAGAGCGTTATAAAATGTCTTCAAGGTCGGCAACGCGTTGACAACTCCCCTAGTGTTGCAAACGTCCATAGGCGGCGGTGACCACTTTCCATCAGGTGTGCCGTCTGCCTATTTGCCAGCTTTTGGCAATAAAAAAATCTTCCGTCTCCACTTAACCATATAAAAAAACCAGACATAATAATATGTCTTGTATGTACGTGCGCATGTGCAGTCGCGGTGTGAAAAGGTTTGCCAGTTTTTGAAATTGATTCATTTAACGTTCCGCAAGCACATGTTACCTTTTCAAAGTCACATAACAGACAACTACACAACAAGAAAATATGTTTAACTATTTGACATTAAAGTTTAAAATTACTTAGATCAAAGTGGTTTGATTTTCTGTCTTGTCTAAAAATATTGTTTAGAAATGTAAAATCTTTTTATTGGCCTAAGCGTAGTGATTATGTCCTCTTTGTTTCTGATGATTAAAACTATTGTTAATCTCAGTGTCTGTCATTGTCAACATTGCAATTGTCTTTTTTCACGTTTCTATATTTTATAAACATAACAAATAGTATTATCTTAAGTATTCGCGACTTGTATACACAATAAAACTACGTTTTAACGGTTTTAAGCGCGGTAATTTTATTTGATTTTGGTTTTTCCGACGTTTCGGCCACTTTTCAGACTAAATAAAACTTTAACAATACTCTTTGACACTTGACATCTTTGTCTTCTGTGATCACGGCCACTGAAAAGTGGCCGAAACGTCGGAAAAACCAAAATCAAATAAAATTACCGCGCTTAAAACCGTTAAAACGTAGTTTTATTATAACAAATAGTAACATTGATTAAAATGTTGGCGGTACTGTTTCTTGTACTCGTGCAAACAAGTCGACTTTAAAGTGACGAACCTTTTCATAGCGCGACTGTACATATGTGTCATATATCCAATTATAAATATGCTAACGTTTTCCAGCAAAAACGGATAAACACAGAACCTTTTAGCCCAAAACTTGAGCTCATAAACCATAAATCAAGTAACTGTCACCTCGTAACAAAAAATATGGCAGACATTGTAATACTCTTATTACTTATTTATACGTTGTTCTAGGATAATAAATAGCGTTCTCAACTCAAGTGCGTAACGTAATCTGTGAAATCCTTAGTCTTTTGGGACAAACAAGACGTTCAATATGCTAAATTGCTAAGAGACTGCTGGTCTATCTCATGGAAACTCTTTAACGTGATAGTCATGCTTGGAATAATTATCTTAATTACGGCTTTTAGGGCTACGTGTGATACAATGTCACAGAATTTTGGTGTGAAACGAAACACCGTAGTCTTCAGCTCATCGTGTTTCGTATTGTAGTGTTCATGACTCACTGCCCCCTCCCTTATTCCATCTCCTCCATTGCATCCTCTTTTTTTAGCTAGGGGAAATCCGATTGAGGCGAGAAGCACAGAAGCTTGGGGGGATAGTTACTGTGTGTGTGTGTGTGTGGGGGGGATTAGTAAGGCACTAGCATACCCAGTCAGAACTGGTGCTGTTCTATTCCCACTCACCAGTTAGGGATACCCACTAAAACCCCGGGGTTTTCCATACTGCGCCTTATGCCAGGACTACGGGAAAACGGGGGTCCCAACCCAGCGTGCTCTGGCAGGCGGGGGCCTCGCGCACAAGCCTCCTCTACTGCCGGGGGACTACTTTTATGAAGAAAGGTGAGCGCACGCGGAACATTCGTACTCTCATCTCGACAGCATGTTTAGGTGAGTGAGAACCCCTAGGGAGGCCCCATCCAGCGCCGTCCGCTTACGGTGTCGAGCCCCCCCCTCCGGCGTCGACGCGTCCTCCTTTAGAGTTAGCGGAGCAAAAACGTCCGCTCACGCTCCCGTTCCGCCTCCTTCTTCGCAAGCATAAGGCGCTTGCAGAAGGAGGAGACGGCGTCCTATGCCAGTTTGCTCCCGATTATGGTGTGAACCACAGCCGGGAGCGAGGTATCAAATCCGGTAAAGGCGACGAAGTCTCGGCGCTGCTCTGTTCAGGCCGAACACTCCACACACCACCACCATCACGCAAATACCTTACCACCTGGCTGTGGGTTATTTTGGCACCTCTTAGGACAGGCCGCCCGGCCACAGGGATTGGTGTTCTTTTTCCATTCCTGCATGGATAACCACTTTCCATCAGGCGTCTATAAACAATGGCAACCACTTTCCATCGGGTGGGCTGTGTGTTTGTTTGCCAGCATCGCAATAAAAAATATGGTTTCCGTTTCGCTCACTCATTCATGAAATTTAGGAATGGGAAAAAGAACTAGTTAATTACTTTCAATTTACCACTGATTTAAATAAAAAAAAAAATTAAGTTTTAAGAAAATACTTCTTACCTTAAGAGGACAGATTTGTATTTTTGTATATTTGTAACGAATAAACTTAAAAACTACTGGACTGATTCCAAAAATTCTTTCACCATTAGAATGCTACATTATCCCGGATTAATATAGGCTGTATAACAATTAGGGATCTCTACTAAAACTTCAATAATGTATCCCAAGGTGTAGCGTTTGAGTGGGTCCGGGGATGGTTTAGATATACAATTAAGGCCGGTAGGTGGCGCTGGAATCCGGTTATAAATTTTTGTTTCTTCAGGGCAGGACAACATTTGCCAGAACCGCTAGTAAAACATAAAAAACAACAACAAATTTTCAAAATATAGTAATTTAAAAAAAATAAGTTATTTCACTTTTTAAGTTTGTTAATGCCTCATTTCTGTCAAAATTGAAAGATAGAATTAATAGTCCATCTATTTTTAACATTATCTTATAATCTACATATATTGGTCTTCTTCCATGCTTTATATTGTTACAACTTAGGCCCCGACAAAGACAAATTCCACGTACAGATCTGTAAAAGCACATTTTATTATCTGTCGGCATTCGAACTAACTGTAATCCTTTTATGATCGTCTTCTTTTATTCACTTATTTATTGGCATACGTTTCTAGTTATTGTGGAGAACAGCCTATTGTCCTATTGTACTCGCTCAGGAGCATCATTAGCCAGGTGTTGCAGATTACAATTACAAGCTAATTCTAGGAAATTGTGTCGACGTTACCGGGCGGGCATTTGCATTTGTAAAGTATATAACGACGGCCTGATACAGAGGGGTCAGTTGAGTCACAACTACGATACCGGCGTGACGTGTGTACATTCGGGAATCTAATAGTGACGGACTTTGCGCGTTTTATTAAATTACGACCTTCTACAATACGTTTGGATTTGTTGTGTTCGGTTATATTTGTACCTGTGTTATACGTGTTTGTATAGTTCTAATAAACTCTAATAATTCTAACGGCATTTTAATTCGAGTCCCGCTAACTCGTAACAATATGTTTGTCCCTTCTTGACAAACATTACATCATAAGAACTGAAGATAACTCCTCACACTCAGACTCTTAATTTGCTTAATTGTTCTCAATATAAACTATTTAATAGGCAATCTATTTATCCTTCTGGATCACTCTGTCGTAAATCACAAAGACCTGTCAGTCATAAAATGAACCTTAATAAAACTAATTTAAGGTTCACTTTGTACATATCAGAGGGCTATTCTTTAGGTCATTTTAGTTCTAAAGGATGCTATTAAGTGGCTTAAGGTAATCCATTTGATTGATCGTTCTGTTAATTAAAGTTTGTCTATGAATATGTACATGTAAAATATTAGGTCTTTACCTAAGAAATTGCTGTTTTGTATGAAGTAAGTTAACAATTTGATAGAGTATTTGCTCGACTGGATGGCGACTACCCCTGGTCTAGAGTATGCCGCCATAACAACCTTGTGTTGTGTTCCGGCATTAGTGACCAGGTTCCAGTCTCCTTTAAGAGAGCAGCAGCGCATTTGTAGCACCTTTGGTGTTGCTAATGTCCATAGACGATGGTAACCGCTTTCCATCAAGTGAGCCGTCTGCCTGTCTACTGAACGCCTGCAATAAAAAAATATTTTCTATATTTTTTATCTCTATTCGTCATAGTGTCATCCATGCATCTTTGTCAACTCAGCAGTTTATTGGTGGCTTTCTCGAAGAAATCAGCTTTTAGCAACAAATTTTTCAAAGGTGTTTTGTACAGTTTCGAATTTTTGAAGTGATAACTTCTTATGGGAGGGTAAACCGCTTCGTTACGTAAGGCGTTACGGCGCCAGTATGTCTGGCCTCCCTTTCTCTCACGCATACGGCAGCGGTAGGCAGGCTCCTCCTCTCTCACTCTAACCCACAGCGCTAGCCGTATTTCGGTAATTAGATTAAATAATGATACTAATAATGTACATACACAAAATTCTAATGTACATATTCAAGAATTGTAACTAAGAATATATTAGAATATATTTTATAATCAATTAAAGATTTTATAAATAAATAACCTTTCCTTACATTATCATATTAATATAGATAAAATTTAAGTAATAACCTAAGCTTTTCTCAAGTTAAACAATTTCAATATTAAATAGTTTAATATTTTCTTAAGTTTTCGCGACTTGTATACATAATAAAACTACGTTTTAACGGTTTTAAGCGCGGTAATTTTATTTGATTTTGGTTTTTCCGACGTTTCGGCCACTTTTCAGTGGCCGTGATCACGGAAGTATTTAGCCTACCGCCAACTTATTAATTTTAATTATTTAATTTTATTTTTAATTTTGTTTATGGTTATTATTTACTCTATGGGAGCCTAATCTAATTTACTACCGTTACATACTACCGTTAAATAGTTTAACTTAGATTAGTTTAAGTTATCACTTCTGTCGGGCGTCCTGAGACGCACACGTTTTTTTTCCCGCCAAAAAGTTATCCAAATTCTGGAAAAAGTAAAAGTCTGTAGGCACAAGGTCTGGCGAGTATGGCGGATGACGAAGAGCTTTCAAACCCAGCTCTTGTAACTTGGAGACCGTCTGTTGTGCAGTACGAGGTCGGGCGTTGTCGTACAGGAGAAACGGAGACTGACCAAAGCTGGTTGGAGACGTGCGAGCTTCTCCATCACTGTGTTCAGTTCTTCACAGTACACATCTACAGTAATTCTCCTCCCATTTGGTAAGAAGCTGTGATGAATCACACCCGCGCTAAACCAACAAAAACAGTGACCATCACTTTTCTAGGGGTAAGTTTTCGTTTAGCGCATTGTTTAGGTGCTGACCCAGGATCCAATAAACTTGCTGAGCGCTTGCAATTGTCAAACAGTATTAATTTTTCGTCGCAGTTATCAATGCAGTGCAAGCGCGTACTTCGTGCTGGCGATCATTGAGTTCGTGAGGCAGCCATTTGTCAAGCTTTTTACGTTGCGAATTTTACGCTAATTTAACGCTAACGTCGAAAGCTGCTGCTAATTCAGCCGTAGATTGAGTATCATCGGCTTCCAGAATCGACTTTAATTCATCATTGTCGACCAAAGTTTTACAAGACCAAGAGGTTCATTGTCAGGTTAAACTATTAACAGGTGGTGCGTTCGTTTGTAGCGTTCGCTCCGTAAACATCGTTGATGTTGTGTGCCGCTTGTGCCGCGTTGTTGCTACGATAGTACTCATATTCTATATTTAAAATAAAATTCGCCAATCAATAAAAAATGACTAATTTTGAAAAAAGAATGCCATGTTCTTAAAATATAATAAATTTGAAATTAGAATTCTTAGGCAAACAAAAATTATAAAATACGTCGTTTGTAAGTTTGCAAGTACGTATTGCCAATTTTAGTGATAGACTCAGAGCCCTCATGTCATCCGATCGTACTTGCTTTTGGTTTCACACACAAACAAATACGTTTATACAAGTGAAGCTAGCCCGCCATAGCGAATTGCAAGGACTACCTCGAGTAAGAGGGTTAATACATAAAAAACAAACAACAGTATGAAAAAAGATTTAATCAAAAATATAAAAAATACTAACAAGTAATTTTTTTCTTAATAAATAATCGATATCAATTTCGGCCATTTTGAATTTCTATAGGTATTATAATAATAATAAGAAGAAGGTATCAAGTATACCACGTTCGTATGAAGGTATGTCACGTTCTACGAAGTACTTCCTTCACACTGTCCTTCATAAGCCTGTTCTATTCCAGCGCAACCCATTCTGCAATAAAAATCATATAAACATAATGCCTCTGCAAAATTTACCTTTTTATCCGTGCAGGAACAGAGAATGGATACAACTTCCTGCGGCCGGGCGCCAACACACAGCCAGGTGGTAGGGTATTTGCCCTTCAGGATGGCTACCACCCCAGCTCTAGATAGCATGCCGCCATAACAACCTTGAGTTATATTCCGGCATTAGTAGCCCTTTACAGAATGACAGCACACAAATATCCATAGCCGATGGCAACTGCTTTCCATCAGGTGGCAATAGAATAATTTGAAAAAACCGACGCCGTAATGCTTTAATTAACATACTAATTAAGACCTAACGCAGATGTAGCCAAGGTTTTAATGCATTATTTTATATTTGACATTATTAATGACGTTAAATATTAGCCTATAACTTAGGTAGTAGTGAACTTCACTAAGGCAGCTAATACATACATACATACATACATAACTTCACGCCAGTTCCCTTGCGGGGTAGGCACGAACAACAGAGCGCCATTTAGGCTTATTCTTACACACCTCACTTGCTTCTTTGACATTCATAACTCTTGTCATGCACGCTCGTCTGTTCTTAAGGCTCCTAACATCACCTTCTGCTAGTACACGATCAATTTGATCATGGAAAGTGTGTCGTGGCCTTCCACGACTTCTGCATCCATCCACTTTTGCATTGTATATCTGTTTATTCATTCTTTCATCATGCATTCTTTCTACATGTCCGAACCACCGGAGCATTCCTTTCCTTACCTTCACCCCGACACTCTCTTTCAGACCAACTGTCTTTCTTACTTCGGTATTACGAACGCGGTCCGCAAGCGTCACTCCGCAGATTTTGCGCAGTGCTCGCATCTCGACCGCGTTCACTCTACTTTCATGCTCTTTCTTCCATACCCAACTCTCGCTTCCACACGTGAGCGTAGGTACCAGCACCGCGTTGTGTACGGCGAGCTGGGCCTTCTGGCTGAGGTTCTTAGCGCCTAGAAGTTTACCTAACGCTCCATTCACACTATTCCCCAAATTCACTCTTCTTTCTATATCAGCGGTGTACCTTCCATCCCTGCTAAAAGCACATCCAAGATATACAAACTCATTCACTTGCTCCAGCATAACATAACAAGGCAGCTAATAGTTTCTGCATTATTTGACAGCCTCTGTGGTTGAGCGGTTTAAGCCTTTGCCGGCTTACCTCACTACAACACAGGGGCTCCGGGTTCGATTCCTGGTACGGTAAATTTCGGGAACAAATTTTTTCCATTATTTACTATGGTCTGGGTGTTTGGAATCGGCCTCAGAGTTGTACGTTGTATATTCCCCGTAACACAAGCGTAACTTGCTTAATTTGGGGATATACAATATGTGTGTTTGTCTGCCGATTATTATTTTATATAACGCGTGTTCCACCTGCGTTAGTGTTGTGATTGTAGCCAAATACGTATCGTTTAAAATGAAAACTACTGGGCCAAATTATGTTGAATTTTTCAAGTGACCAAGTGGCAACTATTCCGCATCGAACTAAAAAAGAATCACGTAAATCGGATCATAAATCTCAGCGTAATCGGTGTACATACGGAACGGAATGGAAAAAAAATCATAAAATGGAAATGACTGGGCCAAACTATGTTAATTTTTCAAGGGACCAAGTGGCAAATATTTCGCATCGAACTAAAAAAGAATCACGTAAATGGGATCATAAATCTCAGCGTAATCGGTGTACATACATTAAAAAAATACCAATCAAGTTGAGAACCTCCTTCTTTTGGAAGTCGGTTAAAAATAACGTCGTTAATGACAAGCTACATTAGTGTACAGACATGAGTTATCTATCTGGCAACATTTTATTTCATTAGAGTGAATTTTTCAATCACCAAATAAAAGTTATTAGTGGTCGCCCGGTGGTCGAAATTCGACCATAATTAATTAACCGACTTCCAAAAGGAGGAGATTGTCAACTTGATTGCTTTTTTTTAAATTAAAAGTTTGAATATTGTTAAGGTTCTGTTGTTAAAGACTATACCTATATACTTCTACTAGCTGTCTCGGCAGACGTTGTTCTGCCCTGAAGAAATAAAATTTAGAACCCGATTCCAGCGCCACCTACCGGGTCCAAATGTAAGCTATCCTATCTTTCAAGTCGGATCAAACTGCACACGGTGTGCAAATTTGATTAAAATCGGTCAAGTAGTTTAGGAGTCCATCGAGGACAAACAACGTGACACGTAATTTATATATATTAAGATAATCACATATTTCGCCAAGGCTACACTGTTAATTTGACTTTAACAATAAACAAAAGAGTATATATGCGTGTGTGTATCAAATACATGGTAGTGTGTGTAATGGTTTTTTATTGATTTAATGTATTTTATATGCATAATTAAAAAAAAAAATAGCATTCTGCACTCCTCTGTATAAAACCAAAGTGTGCGAAATTTCTTATTCCTCCGTCCGTGCCATTTTCGTAAAAAGGGGTACAAAGTTTTTGCTTCACGTATTAATACAATGATTCTATAGAATAAAACGCAACACGGAAAAATTAAAAATTACAGTGGCTTCAATAAAACAGTTGAATTATTCCACTTTTAAATTCGTTTACGTTATAATATAATAATTTATTCGACTGACAACTTTAAACTGATGATTGAAAAGTCGGCCCTAACAGTTCATACCTTAAAATAACAGAACAATGTGTTTCGGGCGTGATGTCATAGCATACCCGCCCTTGTTCTCACGGACATTTTGACACGGGCGTTAACCACAGGCGAAACTCGCTTGCCTTGGTAAATTAAGAAAACTATATAATAGTACATTATGGTACTAGTGTGTAACATTGCTGATTACCGCCGAGGCGCCATTGAGACTCGAGCAGTAGGCGAGGGTCTTAAGAGAGCCGAGGACGGTAATCATCAATGCACACGTGTATCATACGACGTTTTTCAACACACTTGTGAATAAAATAACAACAAAAACTCATTTTATTTAGTAGATAAAAAAAGTTATATATGAGTGAAAGTTTTATTTATTAAACACGTACGAGTTAAAATTATCTATTCCAATAAGAAGTTGCATGAAATGAGCAAGCAATAGGAACATTAATTTATTTGTTCTATAGAACACGATCTTTTTTTGAATAAAAACTTTTTTAAGAACAAAGCAACTCAACCAATAAAATTAAAAAAAAATCTATAACTCACTAGTGAGTTATAATATTTTTTAGTCACAGTTTGATTATGGGTGTCATTCTGTGCCTAATTGCGGTGACCATAGAGCCACTTTATGAGCAAGTGTGTTGAAAATTATGTTAAACTCACTGGCAAGCATTGCTGTAAGTTATCCCATCTTTGCCGCAAACTGGCTTGTAGTCTGTTGTACAAAAGCAGTCGTCAGAACGAGCCTCAGTCTCCAGGATCATAGCTCCGAACACCAAGCATATGGTGAAAACTGAAAAACAGGAAATACATTTATTTATTAACAAATTAGACAACAATTACCAGGGCTACAAAGATCGGAAGGAGCTTGGCGCTTTATCAATCGGTCATTTCCATTTTCCAGGTAAAAATAATGCCCTTTGCGGAATACAAGACGTCCGGATTGTGGTCTGCAATAAATCGTAATAAAACACTTTTTCAACTTAAGTGATTTTCATTAATGCAATGAACAAGTGAAAGTGACATTATTTAGAGCATTCTGTCAAAGTTTCTACACTTGTCAGCTCTGGGTGAAATGCTCCAAGAAAGCTTTGGGAACCGTTAGGGTGCAATGTAATATTGCATATCGTATCCTAATGAAACTGCCTAAACTCTGTAGCCCTTCGGGCGTTTGCCGAACAGAGAATTACAGATTTCTTTGCGATAAGGAGATCACGTATCGCGGGGCCCTGGGCTCGCCTCTGTGCTTCGGGCAATAGGATTCTCCGCATGTTTTTGATGCCCTTGACAACCCTATTTTTAGGAGCTGGCATTCTGTGCACCGTAATGCAAATGCATAATACACGTGTAAATTGAAATGACATGAATATTATTTTAATTTAATTTAATAGCTTTTAAATTTTAAATGTTGTGTTGTAACTTTATATGGGTATTTTATTTCCTGAAATAAAGTCATTGGTATGTATGTCTTTAGAGACCACAGGCCATAAAAATGGCCCGGACTTTTGGAGGGCTTGCGTGGGGCCATGGTACGGTCAACACGTAGAGGCCCTTTGACAAACTTAATGTAAATGTGGCGTGACACTGACCGTCGATTATCGCTGTCTACATCATTTAGAAATGCACCCAAGGACGAGCCCCGGCCTGTGTAGGACTATTGTGGGAAATAAGAACAAAAAGTACCGGGCTATTGGGGTGAACTTCTATTGGTACTAGGGGTCTGGGAATATGGGGACCAATGCAGGCCATGTAGGCAGTGGCGAGTCACCGTCTACCCATTTTTCCATGTTCCTTGGGTCGGTCCTCGTTCCTCGGTCCACATTGCGACGGGTAGATGCCATAATCCCCATATTCCCAGACCCCTAGTACCATTAGCAGTTCACCCGAATAGCCCGGTACTTTTTGTTCTCATTTCCCACAATAGTCCTACACTAGCCGGGGCTTGTCCTTGGGTGCATTATTGTATGGTGTAGACAGGGATCATCGCCGGTCAGTATCACGTCACATTTACATTAAATTTGTCAAGGGGCCTCTACGTGTTGGCCGTTCCATGGCCCCACGAAAGTACTCCAAAAGTTCGGGCCATTTTCATGGCCCGTGGTCTTTAAAGCGATACAGTGAAATAATGGAACAATGTAACCTCTAGCTAAAAAAAAACCTGTAATAGGATTAAGTAAAATTTGTAAATTTTTGGTAAAAAAATAAAATAAAAGTAAACTCGGGCATATTTCGTTCGCCCGGGCCAAAATTGGAAAAAAGTGTAGTAATTGCACCACGAGAGATATTATATAAATTTAATTAAACTTGCATCTTAGTACTATGAGAAAGTCTATATGGCAAAGTCAAAATTCTAGTGTTCATTGCATGAGTTCAGCAAACAGGCAGACGGCCCACTAGATGGAAAGCGGTTACCATCGCCTATGGAAATTTGCAGCACCAAAGGTGCTACAAATGCGCTGCTGCTCTCTTAAGCGAGACTGGAACCCGGTCACTAATGCCGGAACACAATTCAAGGCTGTTATGGCAACATACTCAAAACCAGGGATGGTACTCGTCCAGACTACACCTGGCTGGGAGTTGGTTTTTATTTTTTACTACAGGCCGCCGTTTTTGACTACATGGATATGTAGGTACTTTGAAAACGAATGTTTATACAAAAATCATTTTAAAGAACACACAGACGACCATGACTATTGCTTAGGGTTTCTTTTTTGTCAATATAGCAACGAAATCCTAATGTTGGGTCTTCATCTGCGACAATGCTACAGACATAGGCCGTTTAATTCAGATATCTTGAAGCGTTTATTGTGTTATTTGAGATGCGACCTTGTTAATGACGTTAAATATTGATGTTTTAAGTAACTCGCATTCAGCCACAGTCAACACTTTTAACACTATCGCAGATGTGGGTGCACCAAAGAATAACATTTTAATGGGGATAAAAATATAGATAAAATGTGGAAAAAAACAGGTATGAACTCACCAAGTACGAATTTCATTGTTTTTGTTAACAGGTAATGTCGCTCTGACGATTATATGAAGAGTGATGTTATGAGCAAAACGGGTTTTCTTTTTATATGAAAACTAGAGTTTACCCCGCGGCGCAGTGCGCGTCTCTTGTTTAAACAGCAGGCTTTAGTACAAGTTGCATTGAATTATTTTTTTATACTTAAATCGAAAGCCAACGTAAATTATAAACACTTGGGTAAATCTAGCAATAAATCTAAAGCCACATGGCATATTATGAAAAACAACTCAGAAAATGAATATAACTTAAACAATATTGAAGAAGTTAAATGTAATGGAGAAATTATTAGAGATCCAGAACGGATTGCAGAGTCATGACTTTTTTATTGACTTGACAAGTAATATGTCGAATAAAGATGTTAATATCTGTACATAGAGAACCAAAACAATAGACTCAAATAGCTACGGTCTATTTATTCATAAACCCTATATCCTATATAGAGTTAATAAAAATGATACACTCCTTAAATAATACAAAAGCAGTTGGCTTTGATGGTATAAACACGTATATACTAAAAGGATATATACTTATAGTAGGTCCTATTTTAGAGCATTTAATAAGTTTTCTTTTTCGCACGGAGTTTTTCCTACAAAACTCAAAACTTCAGTCATTAAACCCTTATACAAAAATGGCTCTAAAATTGACTTAAATAATTATAACCTTAAATATTTAAAAAAAGCCATACAAAGTAGACTCACTGCGTTTTTGAACAAATTTGAAATAATAAAAGAGCAAAATAGCTTTAAAAAAAACAACAACTATCGCAGATTTTATGTTAGTATCTAATGTAATAATTTTTATTGATAGGCGAATTCCCGTGTCTGTAATATTCTCTGATATGAGTAAAGCGTTCGACTTTGTTGATCATTAAATACTATTGAATAAGTGTGAAACATATGGAATCAGAGGAAATGCACTGGATTGGTTACAAAGCTACTTCTCAAATATAAAACAATATGTCCAACTTAATAGATTTGGTAAAGATAGTAATTCTGTTGATCATAAATCTTATGATATATCTAATAAAGCCGGTGTAACGCAAGGCAGTATATTAGGCCCATTGCTCTTTCTGCTTTATATAAATGACTTGCCTTCAGTAACAAAATACCAATGCGTATTATTTGCGGATGATGTGTCTGTAGTCGTAAGAAGAACGTATAAAAATGATGATCACCAAAAACTAATGCAAATTCAAATAGGAATAGTATTAGATGGTTGAAAAGAAATAAGTTAAAGGCTAATTTATCAAAAACCAAATTAATTTATTTCCATAATTACAATAATATAGACAATTTTGATGCTAACTTAAGATTTAATAATGACATAATAGAAAAAATATTAAATTAAAATTACATTAATGACTGATGGAAGTGTTTTTATGACATTAGGGACTTTATTGTGTATGATTATCTTTACATTTTTGCCTCTGACATCTGATTTATTCTATTTTATTGACATTCTTTTATTATTGTATGTAGTATATAATTTTTGAATTGACATGTACCCAAATATATGTATGACCATGTTTATGTCAAATACAGTGAGATCAATTGACTTTGTTTACCATCTTTTGTACAACTATTACCTGTATTTCTACAAATAAAGATTCATTCATTCATTGATTATGTTAATGCTATTGCCCCCAGAAGATTCACTTCATTTTATATCGCAAACTATCCCATCTCCCGGGGTGAAAGGTAATTATCCCCTTTTTCGATATTAAAACTATACGTAAACAAAATTGCAGCAAAACCGATCCAGTACTCCTTGAAGATTTATCCGTGAAGGCTTAAGAGACAGACAGATCAAGTTAGTATCGCATTTTTTTAGAAATGATAAATTTTATATATATAAACTTGACAAACGATTGGTCTACTATACAAACTTTCATCCTCTATTTCAACTCGTTATTGTTGTATTTATCTATCCCCCGTTTATCTATCTGTAAATTACATAAATTACCAAAATAACCGAATTGGAAAAAACCTGTCCTATGTTATAGGATAACATTTACATAAATCTATCCCAAAACCTATCCCAGCATCCGGAATAAAACGTTCCTGATCCACACTCCATAGTAAAATGAAATATATACCAAATTTCAGCCAAATCGGTCCAATAGTTTTTTCGTAAAAAACAAAGAGACAAACATATTTATATCCCGAAAACTATTCCATATTTCGGGATAAAAAGTACCCTATGTTCCTCTGCATCGAATATATATATGCTGAGTTTCAGCCAAATCGGTTTCGTAGTTTTTTCGTAAAACGGAACAGACAGACAGAGTTACTTTCGCATTTATAATATTAGTATCAATTGTATATTAATGAGTTTTAGAGCAAGGCTACATTCAATTAACGATGCGCGATGAAGGTAATTTTTATATTTATTTATTTTATTTTATTTTATTTTATTGCAGGAGTTCAGCAGACAGGCAGACGGCCCACTTGATGGAAAGCGGTTACCATCGCCTATGGATATTTGCAACACCGAAGGTGCTACAAATGCGCTGCTGCTCTCTTAAAGGAGACTAGATCCTGGTCACTAATGCCGGAACACAACACAAGGTTGTTATGGTGGCATACTCTACACCAGGGGTGGTCGCCATCCAGTCGAGCAAATACCCTACCACCTGGCTATGGGTTGTTTAGTCGCCTCTTACGACAGGCCGGCAGGCCGCAGGAAATTGTATTATTCTTGTATCCTATATTCAAGTCGATATTTCAATTGTAGAAATATTTCAATGTAGCTCGATCATTTTCACTCTTAGTCTATTGTTTCAAGTACCACACCGGCGTAGGCAGTCATTAACGATTCGTACGCTAATGAATCGAGAGAATGAGTATAAGTCACGATTGATCATCTCGATTCATCATTAGATAGGCGAATCGGTTGTTGATTCAATTGCAACTTTGGATTGATAGCGATTGTTTTCATTGTTTAAAAATTTACGAATTGAAAAGAATAGACTTTCAAATTAAACATCAAGAATCTTAAACGCTGTTAAGGTTTGCTGTTGCTTATGAGGCGCTATTAATAAAGCATCCTATATCCCAAAAGTATCAGTTTCATTTTCACCGCGTTACCGAGTCTCTCTCTTTTCTTTCAACATATCCCAATTACTTGGGGTCGGCACAATATGTCTTTTCCTTCCACACTCTTCTATTCTGACATACCTCTTCTGTCACACCGCATATCATCATGTCATCCTTCACACAATCCATCCATCTTTTTTTTGGTCTACCTTTAAATTTGTACCCATCGATCTTGTAGTACCGAGTCATGCTCTCAAATACCATGAATTATAACTAACCTCTTTTCATTTTAAGACGGATGATTTTAGATGTTGTGCATAGACTACTTATTATATTTGAAACATTTTTTTAGATTCCATCACTGAAAAATTCAAAATTCGAATTTATTTAAGCAAACTTCTCATTACATGACAAAGCTATAACAAAAGATTGTGCAAGCTACGTTATCCTAGTTGTCACATTCTGAGCGAGATATGGCTCCTAAAGAACCCTGCACTAGGCAAAGCCTGTATCGCAGGGATCATATAATGTATATATACATAAAATGGAACATTATTCAATACATATTTATAATATGGAAGTGTGAGCGCTTGAGTATTTTGCGTCTGTGTGCGTGCGTGCGTGCATGTATTTGTTTATTTAAGACACAATACGCAATAGTTCTTCTGTTTGAAAGTAAGTAAGAGAATTTAAGAGTTTAAATGTAAACTTTTTTGCCTGTTTGCTGCACTTAAACATTTATACGACACTTTTATCAAGACTTCCAGTCTTTGACTAATTGGATCTAAAAGTGCGTTTTAAGTAATAAAACAACAAAGGCTAGAGAAGATTCACTAGTGGCGTATTTAGAATTTAGAAGACTTTTAAAATTACGTCTTTATTAGGTGGCTGTCATTAGAACATCATCTGTACAGTATACCGTAGTATGACTTGCCGCCGCCTCAGCGGTTGAATAACAACTCCTTGTGCCGATCTTATCTGCATCTTATATAGTATGAGCGGTGAGAAAGTATTCAAAATCTACCCGCACATACAGTACAGTTACTGGATGCTATTCTTCTTCTATGATATCACGCATGATATATTTTCCAGCTTCAGTCGGACTCTATGACGCTTATTAACAAACTTTATAATATAATCATACTCACATTCTTTGACAATAGGGTAGTTGACTGTCATATCAACTTTTTTCCATAAATGATGTATCTTAGTGATACAACATTAAAATTACAATCTATTTTTATCCGTGCAGGAACGCAGAAAGAATACAATTTCCTGCGGCCGGGCGGCCTGTCGTAAGAGGCGACAAAACATCCCCCAGCCAGGTGGTAGGGCATTTGCCCGACTGGATGGCTACCACCCCTGGTCTAAAGTATGTCGCCATAACAACTGTGATTTGTGTTCCGGCATTAGTGACCAGGTTCCAGTCTTCCTTAAGAGAGCAGCAGCGCATTTGTAGCTCCTTTGGTGTTGCAAATGTCTATAGGCGATGGTAACCGTTTTCCATCAAGTGGACCGTCTGCCTGTCTGCTGATGTCCTGCAATAAAAATTATAAATAAAAAAAATGTGCTTACAAATGTTCTAAACTAGACTTTATAAAACAAGGAAATGTCGAAGCAAATTGTTCATGCGGTTTTAAAAATCCCCGTGCTAGATTTGTTTACAATTTTACCTCATAGTAATTATTAGTATAAATATACTAGAGTTGGGTAGGACATGATTTTAAAATGAATTTGCAAGAGTAACATGACATTTTGTACTGAACCAGTACAATGTAGCACTTCAAACGAGGCGAGGAGATTTCTATGGTTTGTACCGCGGCAGTACATTTGAAGCGAGGCCAGTGAGTCGGTGAGCGTCATTCCCTCCTTTATCCCGTACACAACTTCTAGTTCGGAAGTGTTCGTTAAGAATCGAATGTGATCGGCCTCGGTCACATCATATTACTAGCAGTCGTACGTGTCATGTTATCCCTCTTTCTCATGTGAGTATCCGTAGAAGCGTTATTGTACTGTTGTCCTCGTTCCATGATTATGATCAAATTGATCGTGTACTAGCAGAAGGTGATGTCAGCCTTAAGAACACACGAGCGTGCTTGAAAAGAGTTATGAATGTCAAAGAAGCAAGTGAGGTGTGTAAGAATAAGCCTAAATGGCGCTCTGTTGTTCGTGCCTACCCCGCAAGGGAACTGGCGTGAGGTTATGTATGTATATATGTCCTCGTTCCATCTTTCCTCTTACAATTGAGACGTTAATAGTAGCGGAACAAAAATTTTGAAGTAGGACATTTTCAAACTTAGAGCCGTAAAAATGTGTTTTGTACGGGACATATGTATTGACTCACACGTGTACTACTTTTTATCTGTGCAGGGACGGAGAAAGAATATAATTTCCTGCAGCAAGGCGACCTGTCATAAGAAATAACAAAACAATCCTCAGCCAGGTGGTAAGGTATATGACATGTGTTCTGCTGAGCTCGTGCTATAAAGAAGAATATTGTATTCTTTCTCCGTTCATGTACGGATACATTTCATGAGTTGCATCGTCTGCCTGTTGGCTAGATATACAAACTCGCGAGCAACGTATACCCTATGATTCTGAGTTGCAGTAACTGCAACTATTGCGGTTACTGCTCGCAGGTGACTACTCGGCTTAAGACAGAGACAAAACTTCTAAACAAGTTTCTTTATGATTGAACATCCAAACGACAGACTCTTCAATTTTATTAGTAAGTATAGATAGACAGATAGATAAAATTAATAACATTTATTTTCTTTCCAGGTAAGTAAATACACTTCGAGTCATTTCATAACCAACTGAACTACATGATTCCAACACCTGCTGTAAGTATCTTTTCATTTCTCATTATCTGAAAGTACGTTTCGAATTGTCCGATCACAGGGATGAAATCAGTTCGTCCCTGGGAAACGATTTACCCTGCTGTGAAAAAATTTAACACGCTGTTACCGCCATAGTTAGCCACTAATATAAAGATATTTCTGAAATAAAAATGCTAAGTTGCATTGACTTGTGTAATGGCGGAGAGCGAAGAGAATGAACGTACTAAATTCAAGTTCAAAAGTTTTTATTCAAAATAAGTTCTACTGGAGAACACTTTTTGAAGGTCATACATACGAGTTAAAATTTAATTTTACTTCCTATTCTATGTACACCGCTTCGCTACGTGTTGTTGCTGTTAAGGAGAAGAAGCAACAAGAAACTCCCCAGCAACACGTCTAGTTAAATATTGTTTTTCTTTATATTTCTTATTCTATTTATATCTCGTTTTCTTTTTTTTAATAAGTTTCATACAGTACTACGTAATATTTTAAGACCATTTCAATTGCCCCTGACATAAAGTGTGGAGCAATAAATGTTGTTCTCACGAATTTTTAAATGCAATTTTTGTAGGCGACAACTCACATCCGAACCATAGATAATACATGCGACTCATGTCCCAACTTTTTTATAGCTGTCTGTTAAAGGAATGAATAGACTTAGCAGATGTGACATCTACCGGCAAGCAATCCTGAGATGCACAACCTGAACAGATACAATTATATTTTTTACAATTGTACAATCATGTTATTATCAAAATAAATCGAAAAAATATAGATAAGATAGCACTTTATTATACACCAATACAAATATGTAATAAATATAAATATACTGATTATATATTCAAAAGTTTTTATTCAAAATAAGTTCCACTTGAGAACACTCTTTGAAGGTCATACGTGTAGGTTCAGATTTAATTTTACTTCCAAGTCTATGTACACCGCTTCGCAACGTGTTATTGCTGTTAAGGAGAAGAAGCGGCAAGAAACTCCCCAGCAACACGTCTAGCTAAAAATTGTTTATCTTTATATTTCTTATTCTATTTATATCTCAAATGAATTTTTTTATAAGTTTTATACAGAAGTATGTCACAGAATGACTTTTGAAGAATTAATCGAGTTGTAGCAAACAGTACAAATTCAATAAGACAGAGACACAATAAATGGAAATAAAAATATTATTATAGTTAAAATAAAGACATGACGTACAAAAATTTCTTGCTGCAACTCCATAAATTTCTTACAAGCTTGGTAAGATAAAAACGTTATACAAAATATAGTATAAAAGGTTGGAGCGAGCTGCTATGTAAATGAAATGTTATCATTTAAGTATTCTTCAATAGTGTCGTATATATACATATATCAATATAAAAAAGTGAAGATGATGTCAGGTGCCTTAAGAACAGACGAGCGTGCATGACAAGAGCTATTAATGTCAAAGAAGCAAGTGAGGCGTGTAAGAATAAGCCGAATCGCTCTGTTATTCATGCCTACCCCGCAAGGGAACTGGCGTGAAATTATGTATGTATGTAATATAAAAAAAATATCGCAATATTTATTGTATGCTGGCATTATAGTAAAATTTTACTAACTATTTTGTAGTTGGTTCGTTTTTTTCATCGCGGTAGAAAGGGCGTCTTCACTGAAAAACAGCGTTGTGTTGGATAAAACTCCGACACAGCAATATGCTAGCAAACCTCATTTGCTGAAAATGCGCCGTACACGTTCTCAAATCTAGTTTCTTTATTTCTACTATAGTTTGTAATTAGTGTAAGTACGTCGCTATTTCTTCAAATAAAATCTTTTCCTTTCTTTCTTTTTCTATTTATTAAAACTTTCATAATTTAGAGTTTATTAAATGTTCTGTAAACCAGTGCTCCGTAAAGTATATACCGCGGCACACTCGTGTACCGTGGTCATTAATTGGTGTGCCTCGGAAAAATAACGGTATGCTGCAATTTGAGCTTTAGGCTTGTTGATTAATAATAAATATTGTCTCGATGATTAATAAATAAACGTTGATTAATATTACTTAAAAAATAATTTTTATTTGTGGTGTTCCTCCAAAATTTCCGTTTTCCTAGATGTAGCTTGAACACAAAAAGTTTGCGGAACACTGGTGTAAACGACCACATACAGTGGTAATTTAAAGCACGAATTTAACGATCTGACTCTGTAAGCAAGTGGCATTAGCGCTAAAGCAATAGAATATAATAATAATAATAATAATAATAATTTATTTCAGACACAAAGATCCATAATTTCAACACACTTTTACAACTTATTATTATAAAATTAAATTAAATTAAATTAAATTAAAAAAAACCTTCAAAATAACAATAATAAAATTAACAAAAAATGTCCATCAGTCAGTCAGTCAGTCGGTCAGTCCTTTAAAGCAATTCCATTCACATATATTTATAATTTCATCATATTAATTATTATATCTATGCAGCAATCTGCAACCAGTCCCAATACATTTTTGTTTGGTGCAGCCTGCTAGCAAGGGCCGCAATTATACTGTTTCTACACCCTTCAACTCTAGTCAAGAAATTTGCAATGCGACTTCTCCGAATAGCACAAAACGTGTTCAATCTAGCCTCAAGAAACATACTCGAGGCACTACAGTATCTTTTAAAACCCATTAGGTGTCGAAATATGTTATTAATATTATATATATAAAATGTATGGGAATGACATAGATAAAAAACACTTTAATGTACACCATTGTGTTGTGTAATTGTGTACAAAGGGCGGTCTTATCGCCAAAAAGCGATCTTTTCCAGACAACCCGTGGCAAGAATATGCCTGATTAGGAGTAACAATGGTGGTATACATAATTGTTGTACGATTATGATAGATATATAACACTTTATTGTACACCAATAAAAAACATGAACTTAAAGACTAAAATTATATCTAATTATGTACAAAGGGCGGTCTTATCGCTAAAAAGCGATCTCTTCCAGACAACCCCAATGTATATATCCCCAACCCCATATGTATATATCATTCCCATGGATTTCCATTCTATTCATTTAGCGCTACAATCTATAGGGCCTGTCACAGCCTTTGGCTTAGCGACAAGCGTCACGACGTTGGTTCACGCCGCGCGTGACATCTTGTGGCATTCTTCATATATCTTTAATCATTTTCTTTTTGTCGCCGATGGCATTGCAATTCGCTGTCGTTAAGCTATCTCGCTCGTACATCCCTTACTGTCGATTGTTCTAACACATAAACAAGTCGCACCATTATTATACCATTGAGTGACTTGGAATTTGTGGACCAATCCTGCCGTCAGTGTCCACGTTTCGGTTCCGTAGGTTAGGACGGGAAGGACGCAGTGCTCGATGACTTTCGTCTTCAGGTATTGCCGAATGGTCGACGAAAAGACTTGACGAAGCTTATACATAGGATAAATAGAATAGATTTAGTTATTGCTAAAAAGTAGAAGTTTCAATACATTTTGCCTTTCAGCCCAGCAATTTTCATATCGTATAACTAGCAGGAAGGTTCTCAGTAAAATCTTGGACCCAACAATAAAAGGAGATGGCAGCTGGAGGGTCCGAACCAACTCTAAAATAGAGGACCTCGTGGCCGAGCCCAACATAATTGGAGAGATAAAATCTCACCGTCTCCGCTGGCTCGGTCATGTAGAGCGGATGGAGGAGGATCGGGAAAGGAAGAAAGCATACTTGGGGCGACCAGGCCGTCGTCGACCGGTTGATCGTGCCAAGTATCTCTGAGAAGATAGCGTGGAAGCTGACCTGACCGAACTACAAGCCCACAACTGGTAAGACACTGCGCAGGACAGAGGAAAGTGGCGTGCTCCCGTTTCGGAGGCTAAGACTCACTTTGAGTCCCTGAGCCAACGGAGATAGTTAAATTGAAATGGACTGACAATAATAAATATAAATTATACTTCATAATAATATTACATGTCAAAAAACAAAGCATAAATTAAAAAACAGTACATTATTAAAAATCAGAATTTATCATTTAAATAATCCTCAATTTTATAACAGTATCCCATTATCAAATAAATCTTTAGGTGCTTTTTAAATAATATTAAATTTTGCCTCTTATCAAAGTCATATAATTTATTATATATTGCTGGTATCATATATATTAAACTTTTTTGCATTACTAATTTAAATAACATTATTTGACTATAGGTACGCTGTTCTATAAAGCCACATTTGGCATCTATCAAACTAATTTTGCTAATTACGTGAACTATTGATGATGGTGCAATTTAAAATTGGAATCGATAAGGAAGACACATATTACCGAATCGATTAAAATAACACAAAAATAAATTTTACTTTTCATTGCCTCATTTATCTTTAAAATGTTGCAAATACGCATAACTTAATTACGAATTATGTTTGAACTTTTCGATTATACATCAATCTTCAGATCACGTCACTAATAATTAAGAAAAAAAGTGTTGACAAACGTAACCTTGTCATGTGTCACGTTTCTAAAGAAATGAACTAATTGTGGTTGTATATATATCATATAGATTTTTACCGCTTAGTATTTTTATAAGTAGTTAGTCTAATATGACCGTTTGTGTTCTTTTGCTCTCAGGATTCCGGTACAAGAATACCGATCATCAAAGATTTTTTTGCTACATATAATTTAGCTTATTTAATCACCTGTCACGTTTACTCTGACTTTGGCAAAATCAATGCCAAAGGCGTTGGAGATAGTAGCAACAAGAATAGTTTATCGTGTTTTAGTTTAATATAAATTATTTTGCTACTGTTACAAAGTTAGTTCGTCAATATTTATATGGAACTTCAAATGTAGCTTCTTAAAACGACTCAACTATGGGATAACTTTAAGTTTCATTTTATTATTTGTTTGCATCTAAATATATATATTTTAGACCATCAATAAAAAGACGGAGTATCGGACGCTAAAAGTGAGGCTGTCCAAAGGATGCCGATGGCACTGCAGCGCGTTACGAGTACGCAGGAGCACTGAACAAGTTTACATAGACAAGTATGTAACGAAATGCTTCACTTCATTCAAGTCTCCTGTTGCCGCGAAGGGTCGAAAGTGGGATGCTAACGAGAAAACTTTTCGTTGGTTCACTGATCAATAGTAGCAACAGAATGTTATAAATCTTCACTATATGACACATAACGGGGTGTTTTCGTAATTTTTCTATAGTTATTTTAAGTTATGAAAAAAATTACCAAGTCACCTCCAAATTTTTGTTATGAAATCGTTATACTCCTTGATTTTTTATAAAATCAAGATAAAACAATATTTAATAGGGTTGTGCGAATATCGTTCGAATCCAATCCAATTGAATATTAATATTCGATTCGAAATTCGAATCGATTAATTCGAATTTTCGAATAATTCGTAAGTTCGAATTATTCGCACACCCCTAATATCTAAATCTTCATAAAAGAGAGATTAATGACTTGATTTTATTATTTTTCTAAATAATACAATACTAATGCGTCTGAAACGACCGTATCTATAGTATCCCCCGCTACCATCCGAAAATTTTTCAAGGACTGACGTTGCTATAACTTTTTTGATAACGTAGACTCCGTCTAAACATCGATGGTCTAATTTTAGGTATTATTATTAAGCATTATATAACTACAGAAATTGTTGATTGCTGATCTTCTCTGGCGACCAACAGTAAAGATTTAGAAACGACCATATTTCATTTAATTATAACACGGTAACGCAAGAACCCACACCAACCGTTGCTTCTAGACCAAGACATTGCAACCTGTGAACAGAAATAATAAAGTCATAATCTGGAATCATAACCTTTTCTTTTTGATGACGCAGGGTGGATTATACCCGGGTTACTTTTAGGATAACATGATACACACCTTTGGTAAAATACACAAAACCGTACATTGCAAAGATTACCATGTTTCGTTATTGAATAGCGACATCTAGTAGGCGATCAAACAAAACATTTTATCTTTTAAATTAATGTGGAGTGTTTAACACAGAGGAATGTCTTTTCTTGTGAAAACATCATCAGGCCTGCGGGGGAAGCCTCACCGAGGGATGTGTAGGACTCCTGATCGACCGTATTCCCGCCGTGGTCTCCTAGTGGAAGAACGGGGGATGATCGGCCGTCAGACTACCCACTAAATCTAACCTGCGCCCCTCTCCTATGCGCCTTTACGGGGTGCCACAGGTACTGAATCATAGGTATTACATTTATGATACCCCAACGCTTGGCTCTCATTTAGGATTCCACCACGGGGAGGATACTCTCTTCACCAACAGGGGGGAAGTCCATGGGATCCCCCACTGGTCTGCGTGGCCCTTGCGATTGGTTACGGGAGGAGTGGAATCCTAATCCTAACTTAATCCTCTTTATACATAATAAAACTACGTTTAAACGGTTTTAAGCGCGGTAATTTATTTGGTTAGTTCGACGAATCGGCCACTTTTCATTGACACTTGACATCTTTGCCCTCCGTGATCACGGCCACTGAAAAGTGGCCGAAACGTCGGAATAACCAATAAATTACCGCGCTTAATCTTAAAAATCAAAGTTGCTTTCCATGTCTGTCTGTATATTTGCTAACTCCTCCTAAATCATGCAACAAAGTTTTAAGTGGTTTTTACCATCAGGTACAAAAATTTTCATCGAAGGTATATATATATATATATATATATATATATATATATATATATATATATATATATATATATATATATATATATTTCAATTTCAAATTCAAAACTTTATTCAAAATAATTTCCAGTGGAGAACACTTTTTGAAGGTCATACGTGTAAGTTAAAATTTAATTTCTACTTCCTATTCTATGTACACCGCTTCGCAACGTGTTAATGCTGTAAAGAAGCGGCAAGAAACTCCCCAGCAACATGTCTAGTTAAATATTATTAATGTTTTTCTTTATATTTCATATTCTATTTATATCTCAAATACTTTTTTTTATAAGTTATATATATATATATATATATATATATATATATATATATATATATATATATATATATCAGTGGCGTAGACTTCTTACAACTCGATTCCCCTTAGCCTGAATTAACAACTAGCGACTAGCACTACGTCACCTCACGCGATGGACGGGACTCTGCAAGAGTGCTCTTGTCAGCATACTCAAATGTACAGGGATTAAACAAGTCTTTGATATGTAGCATAAACAGCGTTGCAGACAGAACCGAACCCTTAGGATCCCATTTTTATCAGACTTCCAAAGCTCTCAATTCAACAGTATGTTTGTTACGCGATTTCTCCACTAATAATGGACCGATTTTCAACTTTTGAAGTAGTTCTATTGTCACCAAGTCAGGATCTGATGAGTGGGTCCCAGAGAAAACAAGAGATACCCTTGTTGAAGAGCGTCGAGCTCCTACACTCTTGGAAAGGCAAAACTTGTAAACGCGTGGCAGTAGTAAGAATTTCTACAGGCGCTTAAAATATTACTTCTAAAGCTATTCAAGCAATTAAAATATAGACAATATCTTTTTTTTTTAACAAAAAGAAAACCGACTATAAAATAAAAGGCAAACAATAAATACATTCTACAACATCTTGAAGTCGGTGCCAAATAAATAAAACATTTCAACAACAACAAAATTGCAAAATGCACCGACTTCAAGCTGTCGTAGAAAGTATTTATTTTTCTTTTTTAATTGGCGGTTTTGTTTTAGTTTAAAAATATGTTTCTCTTTCTTCTTCTCACTGTTTTAACGTCAATTTGAAATTAATGACCTTACTTATAATAGTTTGTTAAAATTTAAGAAACTGCTCAGCAACTGATTAATGAAAATCGTACCCATAAACTCTTCTTTGGTCAAATATTTTGGGTACCACCTATGTTAACCATTCAAATTTTGTTTATCTGTGCTCCTCTTAGGTAAACAATAGGTAATATACGTTTATAAGTGGAAAAAAAAGATATTAATTGGTTAGGGTCTAATCTGATTCTCTTACTTAATAGATGCCTAATCCTTTCTTAACGAGATTATTATAAGTAAGGCCGTAAATGCCGTACAAGACTAAGGTACTTACACGCATAGTCTATCTATCAAAACCGAGCTTTCGGAACAATAATATGGTTCCACGCCGCAATAACTGCAACAACTTTCATATACTGAGGTTGGGGGGACAACAGCGCTCCCCATACATGATGTAGTCAATAGAAGAATGATGGCTGCAACTAAAATTAAATACACGATGGGTGTATTATCCGTGCAGGAACGAAGAGAGAATACAATTTCCTGCGGCCAGGTGGCTTGTCGTAAGAGGCGACAGAACAACCCACAGCCAGGTGGTAGGGCATTTGCCCGACTGGATCGCTACCACCCCTGGTCTAGAATATGTCGCCATAACAACCTTGAGTTGTGTTCCGGCATTAGTGACCAGGTTCCAGTCGCTCTTAAGAGAGCAGCAGCGAAATTGTAGCACATTTGGTGTTGCAAATGTCCATAGGCGAGGGTAACCGCTTTCCATCAAGTGGGCCGTCTGCCTGTCTGCTGAACTCCTGCAATAAAAAAAATATGGGACGCAACGTGTGTCGATATGTTAGCGGCTTCCCATTTTCCAAACAGCCGTCACTGCCACACTTCAAGAAACTGTTGATCGGAGAAAATTCGTTCAAAAATTTTAAGTGAGTTTTGTTTATACATACATACATACATAACTTCACGCCAGTTCCCTTGCGGGGTAGGCACAAACAACAGAGCGCCATTCAGGCTTATTCTTACACACCTCACTTGCTTCTTTGACATTTATAACTCTTGTCATGCACGCTCGTCTGTTCTTAAGGCTCCTGACATCACTTTCTGCTAGTACACGATCATGTTTTGTTTATAACTTTTTTATTTTCCATTTTGTGTTGAAAAGTAATAAGAATATAGTTGTAGACAATTTTATTTGCTACAAATAATCTATATATATATATAAAAATCAATTGCTGTTCATTAGTCTCGCTAAAACTCGAGACCGGGTGGACTGATTTGGCTAATTTTGATTTAGAATTATTTGTGGAAATCCAGGGAAGGTTTAAAAGGTGAGTAAATATGAAAAAAATGCTTCGAATATAGTATAAACAATAATTTCGCTTTCGCTTAGAAACTATTCCTACCTGTCAAACATTTGATGTTCGTCCCGTCGTTCAGAAATCAACGTTTTTTATTTATTGATTCTGAGGCGGTACGAAGTTTGCCGGGTCAGTTAGTGCCTTATAAAATTTTCTGTAGGAGTGCTAGTTTACGAGATGCAGTGCGAAAACCCTTTGTACCCCTTTTTCCAAGATGGCGGCTGGGGACAAGGGTGGCGAGCCCACAAACTTGAACTTAAGCTTATACTAACCCCCATTACACATCTAAAATAATAAAATCGCGTCGTCTGAAAAACGCAACGCTAAATGTAACTTTTCAATGGACTGGTGCAGGGCTTTCCTGACTGTGCGCCGCGACGCCCTGGGGCGCCGCTGTATCATCCCAGGGGCGTCGTGAGGCAATCTAAATAGCTTGGCTGTCTGTGTCGATGCGACCGAGACGAGCGAGCGCCATACGCATTATTTTCTATTAAAAAATTTAGATGCTATTTGGAGGTTATTAGGCTAGAGCTACAACCAGCTGGTAAATGTATAGCAAGAAGGCCAGGGCATCGCAAAAATATGGCAACTTCCCAAGTGCGTCACAGTTAAAATAAGTCTGGGAAGCCCTGGACTAGTGATATGTCTAAATTTGTTTTGGTTATATGATGCGTAAAATCAATTCCCCGAATGGCACTGTATGCGGACTGAGAGAAGATGTCCATCACATTTTGGCTGAATGTAGGTGCGTCGAGCCTCAGAGACGTGACAAATTTGGAGCTAGAACGTCTGATTTAGGCTTCTTTAACAGTATTCTGTCCTCACCGCCACCCGATGAGGCCAGAATGCTGTTTAAAATTATTTCTTTAAGTTTAAGTCGTAGAAATTAATTATTAATATTGCTTTTTATTTATTTTTTATTTTTATTTTTCTATTTGAAAAAACCCTCATAAATAAATAAATATTTAAAAATAAATTTTAAATGAATCATAAATTGTATTATTACATGGTTTAAACATTACTAACCTGCTAATTTCATTGTAGTTATTTGAAGTATAAATTACCTTTAAATTCAAAATCACTTTAACGTTTAAATCTAGTATGTCCACCTTTTATACCTGTTTATCAAAAGAAAATAATTTTCTTTGAATTTCATTCAAAGGACCACAACAATATAGATCATTAATGACTTGTTTGTATTTTTAAATAAACAGTTGTTGATTTATTGATGCATAAATTATGCTTTGTTTCAATGCAACTAGTTCTATTACTTGGCTTTCTTTATAAAGAGGTAAAGTTTGTGACGTTGTAGGGGGTAATCTCCGAAACTACTAAACTGTTTAAAAAAAATATTTCACTGTTGGCAAGCTACACTATCCCCGGTTGACATAGGCTATATTATATATTCAACAAAATTAGGGATCTTTACTAAAAGTCCAATAGTGTCACCCAAGGTGTAAAAAAAATTACCTAAAATATTCTTTAAATCGCGTCCGCTGCGAAAACTATTGATGATAGAATAAAATAATGTACTACGACTTTGCAGAACACATCATTGCTTATGAAAAGTGTCGCGACAGCATATGTCTAACTATTATATTTATGCCACAATAAGTCTTCTATTATTTTAAAAATTTAATTAAAATGCCGCCGTTAGAAAAGGCTCTTTATTTGTATTCATCCTTATCAAAATAAATTATTTCATATTCAAGACTGCTTCAATATATAACTCTATATAACTTTTTGAATTATTCAATTCGGACATTCCATTCGAAAGATATCACGAGTTTAAAAAAGTAAGTATTATAAAAAAGTTGCGTGGTCACCGCGCACCGTAATCGGCTAGATAGGCTTATGCGATGTAGGCGTCACTGGGGTACGGGCAGTACGGGAGGGAAAATATTTTGAATTCGCTTAGCAGGTAATTAAACTCAACGAAAAATAAAGAGGTAAAGTTTGTGAGTCTGTGACGTTGTAGGGGGTAATCTCTGGATCTACTAAACCGATTTTGAAAATTCTTTCACCAGTGTATAGCTACATTATTCCTGAGTGACATATGGTATATTTAATTTTGATTAATAATAAGTACTTTTTAATTTTTTTCTAATGCCCGGCGAAGTGGGCACGGGTCAGCTAGTAAGAAATATAAAGAAAAACAATTTTTAGCTAGACGTGTTGCTGGGGAGCTTCTTCCCGCTTCTTCTCCTTAACAGTAAAGACACGATGCGAAGCGGTGTACATAGACTAGGAAGTAAAATTAAATTTTAACCTATATGTATGACCTTCAAAAAGTGTTCTCCATTGGAACTTATTTTGAATAAAAACTTTTGAATTTGAATACCTCCCACGCTTGACCAAAGTGGCTTGGCAGGTTTGACACATCGGTTATCTCGATGTGCATGTTGCATCACGATGTTTCCTTTACCCTTGTTAGCACGTGGTAATTGTAACAGTATGCACATTAGATCAGAAAAATGCCTAAGTGGTGCATGCGTTCCGGCCAGGATCGACCCCGCGCCCTTTGAGACTGGGACGAGTGCGCTAGCCATTACGCTACCACGACTTATTTGCTTCGTGGACTCAGTTATCCCTAGCGAACGTGTATCCGTGCAGGAACAGAGAAAGAATACAATTCCTGCGACCGGGCGGTTTTTCGTAAGAGGTGAAAAAACAACCCAGAGCCGGTAGGGTATTTACCCGAATGGATGGCTACTACCCCTTGTCTACAACAACCTTGATTTATGTTCCGGCATTAGTGACCAGGTTCCAGTATCCCTTAATAGAGCGGCAGCGCATTTGTAGCACGTTTGGTGTTGCAAATGTCCATAGGCGATGGTAACCGCTTTTCATCAAGTGTTACTTTCTTTAGAGTTATTTTGTGTTTAAAATTTGTGATTAAAAAAACAACCCATTGTGTATTGTAATGTTTTATGGCAGTCATTAGACAGGTGTGTCGAACTGGTTCTAAGAAATTCCATCTACGCGGGCGGGCAGCCATATTGTATCGGTGCCGTATAAAGCAGTGGTCCAATAGAGAGGTCGGCAGTCAAGCGATAACCACTAGCGAGACAAGACGTGTGTACATTCGATAACCTACATAGTGACGGACTTTGCGCGTGTTATTGAATCGCGCATTACGTTTTGACTGATTGTGTTCAGTTATATTTGTACCTGTGCTATACGTATTTGTTAGTTCTAATAAATTCTATATTAATTCCAACGTCATTTTAATTCGAGTCCTGTAACTCGTAACAGTATGTTTCTAACGAATAAACTCAAAAACTACTGGACCGATTTCAAAAATTGTTTCACCATTAGAACGCTACATTATCCATGAGTAACATAGGCTTTGAAAAGGGGGTTTCTATAAAAACTTCAATAACGTAACCCAAAATGTTTAAAAAATAAATGTCCACACACGCAAAGCCTACATACATAACTTCACGCCAGTTCCCTTGCGGGGTAGGCACGAACAACAGAGCGCCATTTAGGCTGCATAGCCAGGACCTGCCGCTAGTTATCCATAACATTAGCGTAATATGCTTAGCTTGGGGGTATATACTCTTAATGTGTGTGTTTCGAATATTTCCCCCTCCATAACATAAGCGTTATAACTGAAAACATAAAAAAAATCAAAGTAAATATGTGTATGTTTAATATGTATAATATACCTATATATTATACCCCCAACAATTAATTGAATATAAATATAATCAACTAGAAATTTCTCAGCGGCTACGCAGGTGAAATCCTAGGAAATAGGAATGTTACTTACATAAAAACCTCATTAGGTTCATATATACACATCTATACTAGCGTCTGCCCGCGACTTCGTCCGCGTGGAAAGTTTTTTTAACTATCCCACGGGAACTCTTTAATTCTTCGGCAACAAAAGTATCCTATATGCTGACCAAGGATATAAGCTACCACCATACAAAATTTCATTTAAATCGGTCCAGTCGTTTCGGAGATTAGCCCGTACAAACAGACATACAGAGAAGCAAAAAATTGGAAAAAAATCTAAATTACTTCTATTTCACTTCTTACATCCCCCTGACTCTGTTTTTAGATTTTTTTTTTCATTGTACAGAAATTCGACCTCTACAGTTTTATTATATATAGATATGTGTGTGTTTGTATTTGTAAATATAGGTATAAACCTTCACTGAAGAATTGAAAGCAGCTTAAAAATCCGTTGCATGAACTAAGAGGAGTTAGCAGATATATAGACAGACAGACGCGGAAAAATATTTTATTTTATACCATGTCGAATCGGAATTTACAAAACCGTCATACGGCCCATCCTGAGGAACGGTTGCGAAGCCTGGACGCTTATCCGATAGGAAGAGAGCTGTGGCTGAACGAAAGCTTCTCCGTAAAATTTTAGGTCCAACGAGGAGAGACGATGGCAGCTGGAGGGTCCGAGCCAACGTCGAAATTGAACACCTCGTGGCCGAGCCTAACATGCTAGGTGAGATCAAATCTCACCGCCTCCATTGGCTCGGTCACGTGGAACGGATGGGAGAGGATCGAAGCGTGAAGAGGGCCTATTTGGGACGATCGGATGGGCCACGTCCGGTCGGTCGCCTCAAGTACCGGTGGAGGCTGACCTGTGTGAGCTTCAAGCCTGGCAAGAAATCACACAGGACAGAAGCAGGTGTCGTGTTCTCGTTTCGGAGGCCAAGACACATTTTAGGTCGCTGAACCAACGGAGTTAGTTAGTTATACCATGTACAGATTAAACATAATTATATTTTTTTCAAAATCTGTCTAATGACACTATGCGCCGCAATTTTGAGGAAGGAAAGAAATAAAAAACAATTTATTTAAAATTTGTATTCACACATTAAAAACATAGTTTTATACATACGACATACGAAACAATCACGTTATGTCTCATATTGTGAATATTTATGGTAAGTGTAACAGCCGTGCAAAAGAGGATGGATGCAGAAGTCGTGGAAGGCCACGACACACCTTCCATGATCTAATTGATTGTGTACTAGCAGAAGGTGATGTCAGGAGCCTTAAGAACAGACGAGCGTGCATGACAAGAGTTATGAATGTGAAAGAAGCAAGTGAGGTGTGTAAGAATAAGCCTGAATGGCGCTCTGTTGTTCGTGCCTACCCCGCAAGGGAACTGGCGTGAAGTTATGTATGTATGTAACAGCCTTGCAGAGATTTTGGGTAAGAAAGTACCAAATATTAACTATTCGGGCATGGTTTCCCCTTTATTATTGTTCAGCCTTTGATGTGACTATTCACACGGCACAGTAAGCAATGAGCGCCGTCTACACGCCGCTACGCCTTTTATACGAAAATACTACCCTACAAAACAATAAAAATAGCAATTACATCATAGTGTTGCCAGGATCAGAAATTATATTAATTAGTTACTGATGCACTTAATTATCTAGACGATAATTTAGTAGGCTTATAAACTTAACTAACCGGTAGAAAATGGAAATTTAATTATAAATCGAATCATCTGATAAATCGACTAAAAATATTATTTATGACGATTTTCTATGTGATATTAATATACAATATGATTCTTTCTTCTTCTTCTTTCATGACTACTGTGGTGGACATCTTGTAAGGATATAGGAGCCTCAAAATTTTCTTGATTGTATCTAAATATGTTAGATACAATAACTTATATAATAATATAATAATTATAATATCAGCCCATAAATGTCCCACTGCTGGGCTCGGGCCTCCCATTCTAGGGGGAACGGACGTATACCCGCCACGCTTGTCCAAGGCGGCTTGGCAGGTTTGACACATCGGTTATCTCGATGTGCAGGTTGCATCACGATGTTTTCCTTCACCGTTATTAGCACGTGGTAATTATAATAATATGCACATTAGATCAGAAAACTGTCTAAGTGGTGCATGCGTTCCGGCCAGGATCGAACCCGCGCCCTTTGAGTTTGGGACGCGTGCACTAGCCATTACGCTACCACGACTCCATAATATATCCATAAATAACTTATATACAACGGCGCAAATATGGAGCCTTAGGAAGGGGTTACATATTTGTGCCGTTGCCGCAAAGAGCTTCTTTAAAGACATATGTAAGAAACTCTTTGAACCCGTGATCAGAAGGCTGGCTCATATTTTGCACAACAAATAAGTATCGCCATACAGCGTGGTAATGCAGCCAGCCTTCTGGGCACGCTCCCCGTTGGCAGTGATCTGCTACATAATGTATTTTAGTTTCAATGTCTTTGTGTTTTTTATTTTTACTTATATTACTTACTAAATTAGTTATATATTAACTAATTAATTACTAGATTTGTTAATATAATGTGAATTTATACATTTACGCACCATATATTAGATTATTGAAATTGTTGATTGCTGTTCCTCACTGCCGGCCATTTGTGACATTTTAGTTATATATGCATGGTATGCAACTACCCACTTTAAGTATAACCTCTAGAAAACTATAACATTTCTGCATACAGTCTTGCCTGTAAATGAAAATAAGAAAAATTACAATCTGAAATGAAATGACACCCATTTAACATAGCAAGTACATGGATTATTACATGAGGTGAGGTTATAGAACAAAAGAGTTTATTTGAAGAAATATTCGTGCAGGAACGGAGAAGGAATAAAATTATTGCAGTCTCTTTGAGACGTGGTTTTTTTTCAGGCGGGGAAATGCTATTTACGCACAATACCGGGTCCTTTGCAAGGGATTAGACCATAGTCGATCATGGAGCCATTCCCAGAAGGGGCAATCCAAACAGTAATCAACCGGCTTGTGTGGAGACTCGAGCCCAAATGGCGAATACCCACTAAAACCACCCTCCTCCGTTGCCCCGCGCTTATGGCAGGAAAGGCATGAGACTTAGAACGTAGTAACGCCCACGCCGATCCTAGCGCAATGAGTGCCTAAGAAAGCCCCTGGAAGAGCTAACTCACTTCGACGACAGGGGTGAAGACTCCTCTGCTCCCTTGATGCATGAGGGCCCCTAAAGCGGTATTATCCTAGGGAGAGAAGTCATGCGCGTATCTGCGTCTCCAAGCTCCCGGCTGACGCCGGCGCCCATGTGGACGCGCGTCAATACGCGCACTTACCCTTCTCTCCCTTTCTCGATCTGCGGCTTCCTTTTGAGACATTTGTGACGTGGTTAATGGAAGACCAGTCAACTTATATCTTCGTACGGATACGGACGTCGTATGGAGTAACCCACAAAAAGCGTTACAGAGGAAAGTGACCCCTGAGGAACCCCTTTTATACCAGTAATCCTACCACGGCCAATTGGAAACGCGTACAGTCGTTCCACTCCTCATAAAATATCCATACTGGGGCCTGATATGAAAATCGATTCTTATGGAGTAAACCACAAAAAGCGTTACAGAGGAAAGTGACCCCTGAGGAACCCCTTTTATCCTATTACTATATGTTTTAAAATAAATGCCGTACAAAGTACTTACACGCATATATCAACTACCACGACACCGCCGGGACACCAACATGGGTCTACGCCGCAAGAAGAGCAACAAGTGTAATAATCGTCTTCACTGATACCATCACTACACCCCATACATGATGTGGCGAATAGAAGAATAATGGCTGCAACTAAAATTAAATACATGATCAAATAAAACTTGCGTGTGTTAGGGGCATTACTCTCAAAAGTCTACGTTCGTTTTAGTCCGGTCAGCGTGTAAGAAAGAAGAAAGAAAGAAAGAAAAAGGTTTATTTGTAACTACAATAATATACAACCATAAAATTCTATCCGTGCAGGAACGGAGAAAGAATACAATTTCCTGCGGCCGGGCGGCCTGTCGTAAGAGGCGACAAAACAACCCACAGCCAGGTGGTAGGGCATCTGTCCGACTGGATGGCTACCACCCCTGGTCTAGAGCATGCCGCCATAACAACTTTGAGTTGTGTTCCGGCATTAGTGACCAGGTTCCAGACTCATTTAAGAGAGCAGCAGCGCATTTTTAGCACCTTTCGTGTTGCAAATGTCCATAGGCGATGGCAACCGCTTTCCCTCCAGTGGGCCGTTTGCCTGTCTGCTGAACTCCTGCAATAAAAAAAATACAATTTAAAAACCACTAATTAAAAATGAACGAAAACGATGGTGAAGTAAAACATCGCAATGAAACCTGCACATCGAGATAACCGTTTTTTAAAACAATTATTAAACTCTAATTGGTCCTAGCTCAGCAAAATTGCCGGTTGAAGTAACCAGCGCTGATCTTCCGCTAGGGCCGTTAGTGGCATACACTGATACAGGCAAATAAGACAAAATACGAAGTGAATCACAACAATTAAAATAGAAGGAAAAAATAAGAGACAATGAAATTTTAATGAATGAACGAATGAATGTTCTTTATTGCATACATACGTTACATATATAATAGGAGGCCTTATCGCGATATCTTCCACACAACCTTTACAATTATTAAAAATAATGGATATAAAATAAGTATATTTAACATCTTGTACTAATGTATTAATCTGAATAGTTTGTTTGTTTGAACGCGCTAATCTCAGGAACTACTAATCTGATTTGAAAAATCCTTTCAGTTTTAAATAGCCCATTTATTGAGGAAGGCTATAGGCTATATATCATCATGCTAAGACCAATAGGAGCGGAGCACCAATGAAGAATGTTTCAAAATCGGGGGGTCTTGAAAACAAATTCCACGCGAACGACGTCGCGGGCACGGCTAGTAGATTATAAAACAAAGAGACAAAAAAATATACTGTCAAAAAAGAAAAACTAATATTGATAGGCATGTGTTTATTGATTCCTTTTTAGTTTATTAGAACATTAGATTTTTTTATTTTTTTTTTGTTTTCCATTTAAATTTATTTTACATATTTTGCCTATTCTAATAATATATATATATATATATATATATATATATATATACAACTTAATTTATAAAAGATAAAAACTACAAATAGTAAATAGGTCCCAAATAACCGTCAGTTGGTCACATTAGAATTATATTAATTTAATTAGAAGAAAGAAGACAATTTTGCATTAGAATATATTTTTGAAGGGCTAAGGTCGAGGCACCGTAATGGCCAGCACACGCGGCCCAAACTTCGAACCCTCGCAGCAACGCATGCACCTTCTACGTTACAATTACAAGGACAACATCGTAATGAAACCTGCACATCGAGATAACCGTTTTTTTATGGCAGGAGTTTAGCAGACAGGCAGGTGCTACACCTTTCGTGTTGCAAATGTCCATAGGCGATGGTAACCGCTTTCCATTAAGTGGGCCGTCTGCCTGTCTGCTGCAAATGCGCTGCTGCTCTCTTAAAGGAGACTAGAGCCTGGCCATTAATGCCGGATCATAACTAAAAGTTGTTATGGCGACATACTTTAGAACAGGGGTGGTAGCCATCCAGTCGGGCAAGTGCCCTACCATCTGGCTGTGGGTTGTTTTGCCCCCGTCTCACGTCAAGCCGCCCGGCCGCAGGAAATTGTATTCTTTCTCCGTTCCTGCACGGATAGAACAATATATACTGTAACTAGCTGTCCCGGCAGATGTTGTTCTGCCCTGAAGAAATAAAATTTAGAACCCGATTCCAGCGCCACCTACCGGGTCCAAATGTAAGCTATCCTATCTTTCAAGTCGGACCAAACTGCACACGGTGTGCAAATTTGATTAAAATCGGTCAAGTAGTTTAGAAGTCCATCGCGGACAAAAAACGTGACACGTAACTTATATATATTAAGATAACACATAACATAGTTTACACCATAGCCCATAGTTGGCTTACAAGTAATAATTACTAACCTGCAAGTTTCATTGTAATATAAGTAAGTACCTCTAAGTTTAATATCGCCTTAGGTATTAAATATAAAATCATGTAAGACCTCTTTTTATACCAGTTTTTCAACTGAAATTAATTTCATTTAAATAATAAACAGCCACAATATAAATAGTTAATAAAAAATTTAAGTACTCAAATAAACATTTGTTGTTGATAAATGAATTGCATTTTTTTAACCAACTTCAAAAAAGGAGGTTATAAATGCGTCGTGTAATTTTTAATTTCTAAACTGATTTTGATGATGTCTTTGCATCGAATTCAGTAGAGCTTCGGGATAAATTTTTTCTCTTCTTTTTAAGCTTCATAACCATGAACAAAAATTTAAATTAAGTAACAAAAAAGAAAAAGTTGGGGGTAGGTAAAAGTTATTTGTTTGTGATTATGGCTCCAACGCTTTTAGCAAAAGGGCTAAACAGTAACTTTAACATTACACATTGACACTTGACATCTTAGTCTTCCGTGAGCACCGCTACTGAAAATGTAGCTGAAACGTCGAAATAAAAATCGAATAAAATACCACGCTGAAAACCGTTACAACGTAGTTTTATTGTACTATTGAAGAGAATGCTATAATATCGGACGTGATGTGAGGCTCTTGAATAAATATAACTTCGATGTCGAAATTGGTAATGTCATTTAGTTTACGAAGCCAAAACTAGATGGCACTGTACCGTTTTAGAACTCACTATGGTTTTAAATTATGATATAATACAAGTGTTCTTTTATTTATATAAACAAAGTTTGATTCGATTCCAGTAGCGAATATACACATATTTTTGAGCATCCGTCACGTTGTGTAATTTCGCTTCACTGGGAGTAGGGGTGGTCTGTAAGTCTGTAACAGGTAAAATAAGAGACCTCTGACCTGTTCCTTCTGTTCCAAAATAAAATAACAGACTGTTGTGTTGCAACAGGTTTAGGGAGTAATATTTAACTGCTTTGTTTACAATATTCTGTTTTTTTACGAAAATAATTAAAACAAACAAAACACAAAAATCGGAATGAATTACATGCTACAGACAGACTTACAGAGTCACAGACTCAGAGAGGATACGAAATTCAGAATAGTTCGGATTTATGCTAGGCCCTTTCATCCCAGTTGAATATTTTTACCACCATATTGTCACCTGTCTAATAAATAATAATAATGTTAAAAATATGTTATCTTAATGATAGATAATGTCATATTTTAAATGATGTATAACAGTACATTTATTATTATACACCATAATTTATGCGTGTATCCAAGTGACGCTCGCGGACCGCGTTCGTAATACCGAAGTAAGAAAGAGATTTGGTCTGAAAGAGAGTGTCGGGGTGAAGATAAGGAAAGGAATTCTCCGGTGGTTCGAGCATGTGGAAAGAATGCATGATGAAAGATAGACTAAACAGATATACAATGCAAAAGTGGATGGATGCAGAAGTCGTGGAAGGCCACGACACACCTTCCATGATCAAATTGATCGTGTACTAGCAGAAGGTGATGTCAGGAGCCTTAAGAACAGACGAGCGTGCATGACAAGAGTTATGAATGTCAAAGAAGCAAGTGAGGTGTTTAAGAATAAGCCTGAATGGCGCTCTGTTGTTCGTACCTACCCCGCAAGGGAACTGGCGTGAAGTTATGTATGTATGTATGTATGTATGTATCCAAATGTATTTACAATTATTACCAAAATAGAATTGGAATAGGGTTAAGGCATCTTATTGCTCTCTTTTTCGTTTACAGTATGTACATACATACATACATACTTCACGCCAGTTCCCTTGCGGGGTAGGCACGAACAACAGAGCGCCATTTAGGCCCATTCTTACACACCTCACCTGCTTCTTTGACATTCATAACTCTTGTCATGCACACTCGTCTGTTCTTAAGGCTCCTGACATCACCATCATTTTCTCCTTTTACAGTATGTAAAAGGAGAAAAGAGCTTCTTCCAAACTGTTTGCTTTGAAACAGGATCATGTATATGCTATCTTTTTCTATTACTGTGTGTGAAAAGAGTAAAGAGTTTGTTCCGAATTGTTTCGTTTCGGACTGTTTGCTGTATAACGGAACATAATGGAACAGGCTGGAACAGGCAGAACAGTTGTTTCGGTCTTTAGATAACAGGGCAAAGTTTTTTCATAGAGAAACCTGTTCCGTGTACCTGTTCCGATATATACGCCTCACTCCTAACTGGGAGTTTGGGGTCAACTAACAAAACCAGGGGTCTCTGGTTTTTTTGCCTTGAAGTGTGATATGGATCTGCAGGGATCCATATGGAAAATTCTGGGGCACTATGTTCTAGACTTTATACCCAAGTTATAGTATCCTAAAACATCATCGATTTGTTTTTATATATAAAAAAACGAGTTGCTTTTTAAATGAAATTTAATATAATCATAAAAATCGCGTTAATAAATATGCCATATAACCCACACGTTTCTACTTAAAAGCCAAATAAAAACAAAAACACGAGTTTCAAATAAAAAAATAAATGCCGTGATATTTTCTGATCATTAAAAAAATATTCGTGATTAAACGATTGAGTAAGATTAAAGGAGACTGCAACACGGCTGCTTCTGTACAACATACATTATCAGAAATGCCTCAAAGAAAGGCAAAATTAATAGCGGGAAAGAAATTAAAGTTAATAAAGGATAAATAAATAGAGATATATATATATATATATATATATATATATATATATATATATAATTAAAAAATAAAAAGAAGGGGGATATAGATGATAAATATACGCAACTGTTACATTTAAAACACATTATACATAGTATATTATAAGAAACATAACTTACTAAAGATATATAAACATATAAAGTTATTAGCATATTGTAAGACACAGAAATGTATACATGGATGTGTATTTTGATGTTATCCATAAGTAGTGTTAGTATAAAATTGTTTTTGTAGTTTATTAGCGTATAAATACTTATATATTGTTATACTATATATGGGGGAGATGTTGTGGGTAGTTTTGAATATCAGATGGTGAGTACGGATTAAAGTCAGTTGTTGTCTAGAACTCGGTGTTTCATTTATCAAAACTACTACAGCTTTCATACATTCTTGGGCCCAGATAGTAAATAGACGAAAATGACACTAAGATTTATTTTTGTTATGTTGTTATTTTCTATAATAGTAGTGGGCTTAGTTATTTTGAACGAATTAATCGTGCGCTGTATTTTCATTTCGGTTCAGTTCAAAATTTTGTTGGGACCGTATTTAAAAAAATAATAAGAGATTTTGTGTACAATTTCAAAATTTTAGGGTTCCGTTTAGTTTATTCATCGGTTCGGTATTATTTTTAAAATTTTAATTTTCCATTTTTTTTTGGATGGATGCCCAGGTATGTATACAGATGGATACCTTCCAAAACATACAAAAGGCACAAATAAATTTCAAAAAGTCCCCTAAGGAGAGGGTTAGTGAAAAATACATACATACATAACTTCACGCCAGTTCCCTTGCGGGGTAGGCACGAACAACAGAGTGCCATTTAGGCTTATTCTTACACACCTCACTTGCCTCTTTGACATTCATAACTTCACGCCAGCTCCCTTGCGGGGTAGGCACGAACAACAGAGTGCCATTTAGGCTTATTCTCACACACCTCACTTGCCTCTTTGACATTCATAACTCTTGTCATGCACACTCGTCTGTTCTTAAGGCTCCTGACATCACCTTCTGCTAGTACACGATCAATTTGATCATGGAAGGTGTGTCGTGGCCTTCCACGACTTCTGCATCCATCCACTTTTGCATTGTATATCTATTTAGTCATTCTTTCATCATGCATTCTTTCCACATGCCCGAACCACCGGAGCATTCCTTTCCTTACCTTCACCCCGACACTCTCTCAACTACAAACTATGCTATATAAAAACTAAAACTAAATAAAATAGGGGAAAAATACCTGAAGTTATTGGTGTAAAACCACTGTCACTTACCGGGAACGTTCCCAAAAGGCTGGCGGCGTTGCCACGTTGTATAGCAATGCTTAATCTTTGAGCAAGATAGACGCCAGACTTCTGGCCGCGAGTGACGTCTACTAAACGTTTGGCGACGTTTTTTTTTCCTCTATTCCAAATAAAATTACTTATTTTATTTTTAAGATTTCCCGTCGCATTATCTCAACTTATTACATCTTTTAAGGCCAAAAGTTACCGGCTCAAATCTTAGTTTTTTTTTTTCATCTGGGCTACACGAGAAGAAAATAATAAAGAAAACAGTAATGAGGTACTTTTCCCTGTACAATCAGTGTGTAGTACAATGACGGCGTGCAAAAGACGTGCCTTCATTCCGCAGAGACCATTTTCATAAGAGCCCAACGAGAAAGGCAGGCATATGTGAACAAAAAATATTGTTTCTCATGGGGTAAAGAATATTTTTTTGTTCACATATGTATTAGGTTACATACATACATACATACATAACTTCACGCCAATTCCCTTGCGGGGTAGGCACGAACAACAGAGCGCCATTTAGGCTTATTCTTACACACCTCACTTGCTTCTTTCACATTCATAACTCTTGTCATGCACGCTGGTTAGGTTACATGGTATCAAAATATACTTCCTATGGGAAAAGTATATTTTGATAGATATCATTTAAGGTCCGGAGGTCCAAAAAAAGCGATTGTTGAAGAATTTTTCCTGAGAAGATTTTTAACCGACTTCAAAAAAAGGAGGAGGTTCTCAATTCGTCGGGATCTTTTTTTGTTTTTTTTTTATGTATGTTCACCGATTACTCCGAGATTTATGATCCGATTTACGTGATTCTTTTTTTGTTCGACGCGGAATAGCTGCCATTTGGTCTCCTAAAACTTTGACATAGTTTGGCCTAGTAGTTTTCATTTTATGAACATTTTTTATGAAAAAATTTCCATTCCGTTCCATATGTACACCGATTACGCTGAGATTTATGATCCGATTTACGTGATTCTTGTTTAGTTTGATGCGGAGTAGCTGCCATTTGGTCCTCTAAAAATTTGACATAGTTTGGCCCAGTAGTTTTCATTTTACGAACATTTTTTAGTTGCGTTTCTTGGGACCTATATTTTTCAAGGAGCGCGGCACCTTTCGTAGGTCTACCCATACATAGCTAGACACTAAAAAGTAAAAAATAAAATAAAAAAACTTCGTTTAAAAAAACCGACTTCAAAAACTAAAAAGTATAAAATAACTTATTTCTAAAGCTGTTGTTATTAATATATATTATCTAAAACATCTTGAAGTCGGTGCAAAGTAAAACATAAAAATTACTATATTTTTTTGAACATTATTAAGTTTAGTAATGTAACAATCTGTACACATTATTGGTGGCAGCTGCTTCTTGTTTGGAAATGAAACTCGATATAAAATTGGACTGTATGATAATTATTAAACTATAAATTAGAATCGAAATATACATAAGGGAATATGTAATTACAAATTATGCGAGAGAGTCGAGAGGGAGAGTGGTAAGTCGTTAATGAGAATTGTGTGAAGAATTAAGTAAGAAAGAGAGTTGGTCTGAAAGAGAGTGTCGGGGTGAAGGTAAGGAAAGGAATGCTCCGGTGGTTCGGGCATGTGGAAAGAATGCATGATGAAAGAATGACTAAACAGATATACAATGCAAAAGTGGATGGATGCAGAAGTCGTGGAAGGCCACGACACACCTTCCATGATCAAATTGATTGTGTACTAGCAGAAGGTGATGTCAGGAGCCTTAAGAACAGACGAGCTTGCATGACAAGAGTTATGAATGTCAAAGAGGCAAGTGAGGTGTGTAAGAATAAGCCTAAATGGCACTCTGTTGTTCGTGCCTACCCCGCAAGGAAACTGGCGTGAAGTTATGTATGTATGTGTGAAGAATTAACCAATTTTTGCCTCCAAGGCCGCCTCATATCCCGCGTAGGCGTAGGCTAGCTAGTCAAACCGGCCAAGCCGCCTTGGACAAGCGTGGTGGGTATACTGTCCGTTCTCCTATGAGGAGGAGGCCCGAGCCCAGCAGTGGGACATTTATGGGCTGCTATTATATATTCTCTGAAGTTTCACTCCTAATTTAATTTTTCTTGTAATATCTCCTTAGACACCGGGTTGCCTGGAAGAGATCGCTATAAGCGATAAGGCCGCCCATTGTTCTAATTTAAATGTGTTTGTAATAAATATCTAGGTTTAAGTTATGGTAAACAATAAAGAGTTTTCATTCATTCATTCATTCCTACTGCGTGTGAATTGCACACAATTTTTTTTTTCACAAAATGACCGCTTCTCGTTAAAACCGCACATACCCATTCCGCATAGACAAATCAGAAAGCGGTCTATTATACTATTGTTCCCATAGACTCCGTCCATACCTTTATCTCGTCTGAGAAGCGAGTACAAAAAAATGTTTAAAAACCTTATTCCAGGTCTTAGAGGTCTATACTATTACTATGCTTTATGTACTTAATCATGTGTATATAAATCTGTATATATATTTATATAATAATATTAATATATAACATTGTGCAGCGAACCATGCCCTAGCTTTTGTGTCATATTTCTCTCTCCATCCCAAGGTTGTCTGGAAGAGATCGCTGTCAGCGATAAGACCGCCATTTGTACCTAATTCTAAGCTGCTTTTGTGTATTATTTCATAAATTTTATTGTACAATAAAGTATATTCTATTCTATTCTATACTAAAATATTTCATACGCAAGTAACATGTTTATATAGTTCTACCTAATATGGTAATGAGTTTATGTAAATAAATGGAAGATTATAAACATAATTTATTGTAATATCTTCTTATGTTTTCGCGACTAGTAGGTACATACATACATACATACATAACTTCACGCCAGTTCCCTTGCGGGGTAGGCAAGAACAACAGAGCGCCATTTAGGCCCATTCTTACACACTTCACTTGCTTCTTTGACATTCATAACTCTTGTCATGCACACTCGTCTGTTCTTAAGGCTCCTGACATCACCCTTCGCTAGTATACGATCACTTTGATCATGGAAGGTGTGTCGTGGCCTTCCACGACTTCTGCATCCATCCACTTTTGCATTATATATCTGTTTAGTAATTCTTTCATCATGCATTCTTTCCACATGCCCGAACCACCGGAGCATTCCTTTCCTTACCTTCACCCCGACACTCTCTTTCAGAGCAACTCTCTTTCTTACTTCGGTATTACGAACGCGGTCCGCGAGCGTCACTGCGCAGATTTTGCGCAGTGCTCGCATCTCAACTGCGTTTACTCTACTTTCATGCTCTCTCTTCCATACCCAACTCTCGCTTCCATACGTGAGCGTAGGTACCAGCACCGCGTTGTGTATGGCGAGCTGGGCCTTCTGGCTGAGGTTCTTAGCGCCTAGAAGTTTACCTAACGCTCCATTCAAAATATTCCCCAAATTCACTCTTCTTTCTATATCAGTAGTGTACTTTCCATCACTAGTAGGTATACATAATAAACTACGTTTTAATGGTTTTAAGCTATACATATACGTAGTGTAGTAACCGGCTTACATAAAAATAATAGCCCGCATTTGCTGACCGCTCACTGTCAAGATTTAAGATGTCCCTGCAAGGGGTTGCCTACAAAGGGCCTAAGCTATCAGCCTGTCACTCGCAGGGTATTAACACGACAAACAAGAGAATCATGTCGTTTATAAACGTGAACAACAGAATGTAGTAATACTCGGCACGCACTCTAGCGAATTGTATTCGAATAAATAAATTGATTCGATACAAGTTGTTACGTGAGTATTTATTTGAATTTTTTAAGTAACGTATTTATTTATTACGTAGTTTAAATAGCTTCAATGTACAGACATGGCATGTTTAGAATTTTATAATATTATAAATTATCACCAGAACGAATGCAAGGATAATGGTCGATGATATTATGCTGGAGCAAGTGAATGAGTTTGTATATCTTGGATGTGCTTTTAGCAGGGATGGAAGGTACACCGCTGATATAGAAAGAAGAGTGAATTTGGGGAATAGTTTGAATGGAGCGTTAGGTAAACTTCTAGGCGCTAAGAACCTCAGCCAGAAGGCCCAGCTCGCCATACACAACGCGGTGCTGGTACCTACGCTCACGTATGGAAGCGAGAGTTGGGTATGGAAGAAAGAGCATGAAAGTAGAGCACTGCGCAAAATCTGCGTAGTGACGCTCGCGGACCGCGTTCGTAATACCGCAGTAAGAAAGAGAGTGTTGGGGTGAAGTTAAGGAAAGGAATGCTCCGGTGGTTCGGGCATGTGGAAAGAATGCATGATGAAAGAATTACGATGTTGTTCGTGCCTACCCCGCAAGGGAACTGGCGTGAAGTTATATATGTATGTATGTATGTATGTATGACAACAACAAAATGGCGACTAACAATAATGGATACTGTTGTCGATAAACATACTGTAATAATTACTCCATTTTCGGAATTAGGTACAAACACTATACATAGATAAGGCGAAATTTCGGAAATTCATTCAGGATTGTCCGTGGCTATTGTTTGAAAAGCTTTCACTGAAGCAGAATCCAACTTCAAACAAAGGAGCTCTTGATACCTCCAATATTCTCGAGAGGTTTTAAGAGGGGTTCCACGACTGTAAACGCGTTGAGGACACTCTGCTTGTTCAGGTGAAAACTGATGTCTAACAAGATATATACTAAGGGGAGAAATTGAATTATGGCAAATGTTTTTCAAAAGGGCAAGGAAAAATTCTTCGGGTCCAAATGTTAATCCACTTAAGCGATAGACCAAAAACGTCTTCACTCAGCCGAGATGAGAACGTTTGGATGGATGTGCGGTGTAATAAGTACTTTAATATAGCGGTATTTGAAAGTTACACCCGTGACTGAAGACGTATGTGAAAATGTAATGGAGAATTTATGAATGGCCCCTTAACTACGTAACAGGTTATATCAAAATTTTCCATACGCGATGTCATGGTGATTAGGACGTATAGTACCTTTCATTCAGAAAAAGAATTGCATCCAAGGGATAGACGAATATAGCCGAAAAGGTGCGCCAGTTTCGACGCCACTGTTGCAATTCACTAACAGTGCGTTCCGTTAGTAGCTCACAACGCCCAATATGCTCCGTTAGCCGTTCCACAAGGCGATCGCGGTCGTGGTCGTGACGAAAACGTCACTAATGACGTCATCGTTTTCGATCAAACAACGCTCACAACGACCCATATCAAGTGGTGGGTCGAATAACCGTTCCGGTTTCCGTCGTGAACGTAGTCTTTGTGAGTCTCTAATGGAACGTAGCCTAATAAATACATCGCCATGGCAACAATAACAACATGACAGCGACAATTTTAACGCGTTGCTCTCGTGTTTAGTACCAACTACGCTTCGCTAGATGGCGTGACGGGTACATATCGATAGGTAGGTTTGAAGTAAAAATCAAGTTCAACATTTCTAAGATTTATAACATGCCCCCTTCATGACATATCCTTTTTCCTTCTAGTAAAAATTTCAGATATACAATGCAAAAGTGGATGGATGCAGAAGCCGTGGAAGGCCACGACACACCTTCCATGATCAAATTGACCGTGTACTAGCAGAAGGTGATGTGAGGAGCCTTAAGAACAGACGAGCATGTATGACAAGAGTTATGAATGTCAGGGAAGCAGGTGAGATGTGTAAGAGTGGGCGGGCCTAAATAGCGCTCTATTGTTCGTGTCTACCCTGCAAGGGAGCTGGCGTGAAGTTATGTATGTATGTATGTAAAAATTTCATAGAAAAGATTGTATAAGATAAGGATGGAGTATGTTATGATGATGATAATGTGGATATTTAATAAACTAATTTATTGGAAATTTAGGCGTAAACATAAAATAAATCGACATAAACGTAGCAGAAATAATATTGAAGATATTTAAAAAAGAAAGAAAAAAATAACAATAAAATAATCACGCCTTATTTTCCCTTAAGACTAAAATAAAAAAAAACAAAGTTAAAACCTTGTTTTTTAAAAATGTTTTTAAATACAAGCTTTTGAGATCCTGGATATCATGTAGCAGCAGAATGCTAGCCAAGACAAGTAAAACGAGCCCAAACACGTCGGGTCTGTCTAGTTTAGTACAGGAGTTCCTATGGCCACCTTCCGACTCCATCATCAGATCAGCTCTATGGTACCATATTATTGCATTGTCACGCGATATACATATTCGAGCAAAATTTCAGCTCAACCGGAAACCGGGAAGTTGGTCAAATTTAACTAGCAAGATTCCACCCGAACTTACATCCATTGCAAGTTAAATCAAAGCTTGTAAAAATCAAATAAAATTCCGCACTAAAAACCGGTTAAAGCAGTTTTATTTACAAAATTGTTCTTCTTTTATTGCTGGAGTACAGCAGGCAGACTGACTGCTCACCTGATGAAAAGTGGTTATTTATAACACCAAAGATGCTGTCTATGTCTGTACATACTGTTACGAGTGCAAGACTCGAATTAAAATGCCGTTAGAATTACTATAGAGTTTATTAGAACTATACAAACACGTATAACACAGGTACAAATATAACCGAACGCAATAAGTCCAAACGTAATGCAGAAGATCGTAATTCAAATACACGCGCAAAGTCCGCACTAAATAGATTACCGAATGTACACAAGTCTTGCTTCGCTTGTGGTTATCGCTCGATTGCCTGATCTCTCCATTGGGGCATTGCTTTATACTGCACAGATGCAATATGTCTGCCCGGCCGCGTGACCGAATTTCCTAGAATCAGTTTGTACTTTTAAACCCAAGACACCTGGCAGTGATCACAATACAACAATAGGCCGTAAAACATTACAATACACAATGGGCATAAATTTTTTAATCAAAATTTTTAAACACAAATTAAACAAAAGAAGTCCAAATGCCGAGAGGTAATAAAATGTGTTTCTACAGGTATGCAGGTGTGAATTTGTCTTTGGCGTCTAGGTCGTAACAATACATTGGTACATCCATTGCAAGTTAAATAAAAGCTTGTAAAAAAGATATCGGCCCCGACCAGAGACAAAGGACGGGAATTAAAAAAAAAAAGATAATTAAGTGATGATACGATGTTATTGTAGTACAAGACACAACGTATGTCAGAATTAATGAATTCCCAAATCATTGGGGGATGATAAATAAAAAAAAATCATCTAAACTCCCACAATATATAGTTAGAATGGATAATCTTAATTCTAAAAAGAGCAACACTGCTGAAATTGTAAGTAAGCAACCTTTGTATTTAACTGTATGACATTCCACAAAGAAGCTTTAAGAAACATTGAATTTTCGAGCAAAAAGGCTGTGTAGTCAAATATAGCGGTGCGTGGAGCGGTAATGACAGTGGGATGATGGCAATACCATTTGGTTTGAAGATGCAACGCCCTATTCTATCTGTTTTTCCCTTAGTTTATATTCACCCCCATTTCCTTGAGCTTCCACGCTCTACTACGCACCGGTTCTCTAAATCATTTCCGCGTACAACAATGATCTGGAGGGAACTTTTTTCCAGGAGGTAGGGCATTTGCCCGACTGGATGGCAACCACCCCTGATCTAGAGTATGCCGCCATAACAACCTTGTGTTGTGTTCCGGCATTAGTGACCAGGTTCCAGTCTCCCTTAAGAGAGCAGCAGCGCATTTGTAGCACATTTAGTGTAGCAAATGTCCATAGGCGATAGTAACGGCTTTTCATAAAGTGGGCCGTCTGCCTGTCTGCTGAAACCCCGAAAAAAAACTTCCCACCGCGGTTTTTCCCTTTGGGGTGGGAACCCCATGGGGTTCTTTAAGAAGGACGTTATAAAATTTCTTAGAGATCGGCGATGCGTTGGCGAAGCCCCTGATGTTGTAAACGTCTATAGGCGCCCCCTCTTCGCACCCGAGCAACATGACTTTGAGTACGCCTACCGAATCACAGTGATAAGGAATAGCATCAGAGACCTCATGGCCAAAAATCTGCGGGAAGACTTCATCAGATACGCATACAAATTATACAAAAGGTTATAAATCTGATTCTCTCGGAGGCTTAGTTTATCTCTTGTTAGTGTCGCTTTTCGTTTCATCGAATTTCAAATCACAACGATTCTAAAGAAGTTACACTTCAAAAAATTCAAACGGAGAAGTCGCTGAAATGGCAACGCTGCATTTTTAACCGCTCCCGCCTCATTTACCGCTTAGAACGGCACCGCGCCACATTAAACAATAAGCAATTCTGTGTTAACGGCATAAGTTTAGTACTTCGACATCAGAGTTTGTAACTGGATATTACAGACATTATAGTGCTGAATCGATACATTCCACGCGATAATGCTTGGTGTTACAGTTGTGCTTAGTGTTGCAACAAAAAGAAAAGCGACAAAGCGGCTTTATAACCGACTTTAAAAAAGCAGCTTTGTCAATATGTCGTGTAAATGTTTTTTATATATTATATATTCAGCTATAACTTTTTTATTCTTCTAAACGGATTTTGATCATTCTTATTGCGTTGGATTCAGATTAGTTTGTAAAGTATTTATGACGTCGTAAATAGGTACAAGCAAAAAGAGATAAATAACACATTCATTGTAATTTAAATATTGATTAAAATTATTACTATAATGACATATTACAATTTGATATTGTTACAACCTAGACGCCGACAAAAACAAATTCACACCTGCATATCTGTAAAAACACATTTTATTACCTTTCGGCATTTGGACTTCTTTTGTTTACTTATTTATTGACATGCGTTTATTAATTATTCTAGAGAACAGTCCATTGTTTTATTGTACTCGTTTATGGCTGTTACGATCGACTCATAAGTCAGGTGTGTCGGATTTAAAGTACAAACTGATTCTAGGAAATTCAGTGCACGCGGCCGGACAGACATATTGCATATGTGCAGTATAAAGCAATGACCCGGTGGAGGGACGAGGCAGTCAAACGATAACCACGAACGAAGCAAGACGTGTGTACTACAATCAGGAAACTTTTAGTAACGGACTTTGCGCGTTTTCATGGAATTATGACCTTCTGCATTACGTTTGGACTTGTTGTGTTTGGTTATATTTGTACCTGTGCTATACATGTTTGTTTAGTTCTAATAAACTCTATTGTAATTCTAACGGCATTTTAATTCGAGTCTCGCGACTCGTAACAATATGTTATTTAACGTCTGTTCTTAGATATGTTATTAATTTAGAATGTAGAATGTAATGTATGTTCCCAAATCCCTATTGCATCCTAGGCGAGGGTATATATATACACTTTCCATCAGGTTTCCGTGAATCCATCTGTGCTGCTATAGCACATAATAAACACCTCCTTATAAATTCTTTCTTACCGTCCTCGCCATCAAGACAAGAATAAACTTTCAAATGAAGAACGCACAAAACAAGACAAACATTAATCTTCGAGACAGTGCTGTCACCACAATATATAACAAAATAATATAGTTGGAACACGACACAAGAAAACATTCTAATTAAATAACTTATTTCTCCTAAGCAAATCCTAGTGAGTGTGTGAACCCCCGGGGGACGATTGCTGTGTAGCCGTGGACTGGTGGCGAGGTAAGTCCCTCTTCCCTTGCCTGCACTTTTACACAGAGTGGCATGAGATTGCCAGGTGGTAGGGTATTTGCTCCACTGGATGGCGACCAACCCTGGTCTAGAGTATGCCGCCTTAACAACCTTGTGTTGTGTTCCGGCATTAGTGACCAGGTTTCAGTCTCCTTTAAGAGAGCAGCAGCGCATTTGTAGCGCCTTTGGTGTTGCAAATGTCCATAGGCGATGGTAACCGCTTTCCATCAAGTGGGCCGTCTGCCTGTCTGCTGAACTCTTGCAATAAAAAATATAAAAAGAGATTAAGGGGAATCGAGTTTAGGGGTATACATACGCCTTATAGACACTAGACCTGTTATTTGGGCTAGGAAAAACGCTTGTAGGGTACACCAACAGGTTTTGAATGAATAATGGGAAAAACAAAAATACATACATACATACATAACTTCACGCCAGTTCCCTTGCGGGGTAGGCACGAACAACAGAGCGCCATTCAGGCTTATTCTTACACACCTCACTTGCTTCTTTGACATTCATAACTCTTGATGCACGCTCGTCTGTTCTTAAGGCTCCTGACATCACCTTCTGCTAGTACAAAAATACGTTCGATAAACAAGGTTATGCCACTTTTGTTGATAACAAAGTGTGATTAGTGTCTAGGAATACACTTATGCTTAATATATAAACACTAAAACTGTTTTTGAGTTTAGTAAACAAGTTTTGAATTAGTTTATGGAATTTTATATACGAAAATAGTTTTTTTTGGTTATATATTGCGACGATGGTTACAAATCGGTTGTGACACTCGCTGACCGCTGCCATGGCACGTTTGCTTGGCTTGTGGGCTTTAGTCGAAAGTCGCTACCGGTGACTAGAACGGTGACTTAGGTTAGGTTATATTAGACTTTAAACCAAAAGGCACGAGCCGAGCGAGCGAAACGAGCATACCGCGGTAGCGGCCGGCGAGTGCCAGAACAGACTGGTTACCATCGTCGCAATATAACGAAACGAACGAATGAAATAAATTATATCTCAAGAACTACATGTCTCCTAGACATGGGGGTTGCAGAAGGGAGAAGTATTCATCCTCCCCCTCTTCTGCCCCCTCCCACTGCTTAAAATTCAGTGACCACTAATCTAAAGTTCCCTTGCTTCTTTTTCCACATTTCTTTGCCTTCTCCTGGCTACCGCATCGTGCCAGCATACGCCCACAAAATCCCTAGAATAGATTTAAGTGTAATATAGCAAACACTGCAAATAGCTACCGGGGCAGAATACAGATGTACTCAACGACTAATGTAACAACTTTATAACTTGGCGATATTCGCAGTAAACAAAATTTAATTTGACAAAAAGAAATGTTTTTGATTTGATAAAAAGTATCTCAGTTGATATAAACTACATTATTTTGTGCTAGTTACGTGAAATCTATGTATAGTTCTAAATAAAGCTTTATACCAACGCGTCGTGTATAATGTTTCATACATACATTCAGCGCTCGACTGCATTGCATACAAGCGTCGCTTTGCATAGGCCTGGCTCATTTCCGCTTGTACCGCGTTGTGTACGAGACCGGAAGTAGACTTGACTCCTCTCATTGGATGCAGGTGTTAACAGTTCGAATTTTAAATGCGTTTGAAAAATACCCGCTTTCAATAATTTTTATACGTCATTTTAACGTGTTTACCTTAAAGTTACGTTTTAACAGTTTTAAGCACGATATGTTATGTGATTTTTATTCCGACGTTTCGGTCAGTTTTCAATAGCCGTCATCACGGAAGACTAAAATATCAAGTGTCAATCAGCAATGTTAAAGTTATTGTTAAAGAGCCTAAAAATTAATAACCCAGGCACAGAAAAGAAAAACCAACACACATGGCACTAGATAGGACTACATATAAGGCCAACACTACACATGCACTTTCTCACAACACCAGCATGTAACAGATACACTCTACATTAGTATAAGTTTAGTATTAAAACTAGAATAAATTAATATAATAAGTTATTCTTAAGGTAAACCAAAACATAAAAATTACTAAATTAATGTCACACACAGTAACAAAAATAAACAATAAGCGTGTATGGAGTCTAAAATTTTTCATAGAAATTAAGTAGTAAAAAGGGTACGGAACTCGAGTCCGTAGAGATATTAATAATAATATAAAAAAAGTGATTGTTTAGTCTACCCACAACTTGTTGATTATAATTATTTAATTTTTTGTTTATTTTATTATTTACTCTATGGGAGCCCAATTTAATTTACCACCGCTTCGCAACACGTTATACATCTAGTATATAGCATGTAGAGGGCGCGTGTTTGTACAATTAATTTGAAAAAAAGAAAAAATATCAAGCGGGCTAAATCGGACAAGCAGATTCCAAAAATACCGTTTTTAGAAATTTTAACTGTCTGTGTGTTAAAGAAGAAGTTGAAGAGAAGTAAGAAAGAGAGTGTCGGGGTGAAGGTAAGGAAAGGAATGCTCCGATGGTTCGGGCATGTGGAAAGAATGCATTATGAAAGAATGACTAAACAGATATACAATGCAAAAGTGAATGGATGCAGAAGTCGTGGAAGGCCACGACACACCTTCCATGATCAAATTGATCGTCTACTAGCAGAAGGTGATGTCAGGAGCCTTAAGAACAGACGAACGTGCATGACAAGAGCTATGAATGTCAAAGAAGCGAATGAGGTGTGTAAGAACAAGCCTGAATGGCACTCTGTTGTTCGTGCCTACCCCGCAAGGGAACTGGCATGAAGCTATGTATATATGTATGTATGTTTGTTAAAGAATTACGTGAAAACTACTGAACAGATTTAAATGAAACTCAACATAAAGTCCCAAGTCAACACTTAAGATACTTTATATCCCGATAAAGGACGTCGTTTCTGTAGGATAGACGAATATAGCGAAAAAGATGGAGTTGCGATCGCATTTCTTCTGCACTACCGCTGCAATTAACTAACAAATACGTCGTCGTTACGGCAATGCGAACGAAGTTTCGCTGACACATGCTCAAGAACCACACGCATTTAACAATAACACTGTAGAACTCTTCAAACTTATATCCGTACAGAAACGGAGAAAGAACACAATTTGCAGCGGCTGGGCGGTCTATCGTATGAAGCGACGAATCAACCGACAGCCAGGTGGTAGGGTATTTGTCTCTCTGGTTAACTACCTCCCTTAGTCTAGGGTAAGTCGCCATTATCGCCAATTATGTGGAACCTGATTACAGCGCCACCTATCTGGTTTAATTGTGAATATGAACCATCCCGGGACCCACTCAAACACGCACAAAAAATTTCATCAAAATCGGCTCAGAGGTTTAGTAGGAGTTCAGTGACATACACACGAACAGAAGGATCTTGTATATAAATATATCATGTTTGGAATAATATCCGTTTGTTATTATAACATGACTATATTTTGCGTACGCATGCTTGCCGTTTAAATTTCTCATGTTGCAGTATACATACTGCTGTCAGATTATGAGGTCGTAAGATTGCACCTCAATAATATATTTCTTTCCCGAGTTGGAGTCAAATAAAAACAGATTGCCCCGATCTGGTTGTTTAACCAACTTTTAAAGTCTTTTATTCGACTTAACTCGGTACATTTGAGTCGTGAATTCCATTGGCTTTGAGCCAGATTCGGCTCTCAGATAGGGTTGCTTTGAAATCCCCTGTATTTGAATTTTCTGTGCTTGCCTTTGAAAGATTCAGACAGATTTAAAATAAAATCAGGTTACCAATACTGGCAATGTGGACATGTGGTGGCGTGCCCGGGGTGTGCGGTGCGGAGACACATGCATATACCAAGTATACTTTCTATTTAGCGAGAGGCTTACATTTTAATGCGAAGAAAACAAAGGTTATGGTGTTTGAAAGAGAAGAAACCAGAACCAATGGAATGGTAATGGTCGATGATGTTACGCTGGAGCAAGTGAATGAGTTGTATATCTTGGATGTGCTTTTAGCAGGGATGGAAGGTTCACCGCTGATATAGAAAGAAGAGTAAATTTAGGGAATAGTGTGAATGGAGCGTTAGGTAAACGTCTAGGCGCTAAGAACCTCAGCCAGAAGGCCAACTTGCCATTAACAACATGGTGCTGGTACCTACGCTGACGTATGGAAGCGAGAGTTGGGTAAGGAAGAGAGAGCATGAAAGTAGAGTAAACGCGGTCGAGATGCGAGCACTGCGCAAAATCTGCGGAGTGACGCTCGCGGACCGCGTTCGTAATACCGAAGTAAGAAAGAGAGTTGATCTGAAAGAGAGTGTCGGGGTGAAGGTAAGGAAAGGAATGCTCCGGTGGTTCGGGCATGTGGAAAGAATGCATGATGAAAAAATGACTAAACAGATATACAATGCAAAAGTGGATGGATGCAGAAGTCGTGGAAAACCACGATACACCTTCCATGCTCAAATTGATCGTGTACTAGCAGAAGGTGATGTCAGGAGCCTTAAGAACAGACGAGCGTGCATGACAAGAGTTATGAATGTCAAAGAAGCAAGTGAGGCGTGTAAGAATAAGCTTGAATGGCGCTCTGTTGTTCGTGCCTACCCCGCAAGGGCACTGGCGTGAAGTTATGTATGTATGTATGTATGTACTTTCTATTTTTTATACAGGGGAAATCCGTTCGTGGACCATAGGCCGCGCGAGGAGGAAAGGTCGCGATTCATGTGTGAGATTTGCCAGGTGGGGGTGGCTATCGCATCTCACGTATGAAGTGCTATTGCCACGCCGAAGTTAGAGATACCCACTAAACCCCTGTCCGCTTCTCGAGCATCCTTTGTCCGGGGTTCGCTCGCACATTCACCTTCAGCCCGGACGGACGATGATGTGCTAACCGGAGTTCTGGGTATCTCCGGGTATCTCGGGTCTCACCTCGAGGTAAGAGGGGGCGCGCGGATCGGTGCGCGTTCCTCCTGTCCGGCATTTATGTACGTAGGGTTCCGGTTTCCCCGCCGGTCGCTCACACAGTCATAGCCTAAGGCAGCTAAAGGTCATCGCGGACGGTCCGCCTTCGCCGGCTCTGACAGGAGAAGAGAGTGGCGGTCGGTTCTCTCTCCCGCTGCGCCACCTCCTTCGCGGAATGACGGTCTCGCAGAAGGAGGCGGCTGCATCCCACGCCTCGGCGCTCCCGACCATGGCTTTTATCACGGCCGGGAGGGACAGATCCGCTCTGATGTCCGCGACGAGATCACGGCGCTGCTCGTCCCAGGCTGGACACACTAGGAAGGTGTGTAGCTCTGTCTTCGTTACGGTCGAATCAGTGGTGGCACCCTGACATCTGCTCACGCCTTATTTAACGCTGGTAGGTACCTCCAGAAGCATTTGTGCACAAAGAGGACCTGCATCAGGCGGAACGTTAGGGTCCCGTGACGCCTTTGCAGCGATTCAGGCTGATCGGCCTCACCGCTTGGATAACGATGAGGCCAGTGCAGTCCATTACAGATATTCCTTGCCACACACAGGCATACCTTGTCATAACTCTAGCGCTATCTGTTAAAAAAAGGAGACGATGGTGTAAGAAATTTTTGTCAGTATTTTCCTTACTCTTAACGTTCCTTAGTACATAAAAATCAGTGTAGAGAGATGTCAGCAATAGGACAAAATCACGCTCGGTAATTATGTCGGCGCTGCTAAGTCATGTTTGTCGTCCGCCATCTTCGATGTTGCAGCCGCAAATGAAAAAAAGCTTGTAAGTCCCGTTAAGTCAATGCAGCGCAAACCAACAAAGCGCTGTCAATCAAAATTCCTATCAACTGAGATCAATTCGTAGACCGCTTGACGTCAAGTCAACGCGGTGAATGATCAAATCTCGCTTCAATCACTTATACTTGTCAAGACCACTTGATCGTCTCGGGAACCCATTAAACAATAAAAAAGTACAAAATAAATATTAAAAAAAAAGAAAACCGACTTTAAAAACGAAAAGCATAAAATAAATAATTCCTACAACGTCTTGAAGTTAGTGCCAAGTAAAACATAACAAACAACAATAGGACTGCTAAATACACCGACTTCAAGATGTTGAAGTTGGTTTTGCTTTTGTTATTAACGTTTCGTATAGAGTACTATACAGTTTCGTGTTGAGTTTCCCATAGAATAAATAATAACCATAAACGATTAATTAAATATAATAATTTGGGGGTAGGCTAAATAATAACTTTAAGATTACTCATTGACACGTGACAAGTTGACAACTTTGTATTCCGTGATTACACCGTGATCTACTAAAAAGTGACCGAAACGTCAAAATAAAAATCGAATAAAATACCGCGCTTAAAACCGTTAAAATGTAGTTATCATTATTATTATAATTATAAATTGCAGTATATACTAATATTCGTCAGAGAAACATACCTACACATTGTAACTATATATATGCCCAGGCTAAGCAAGTTACGCATGTGTTATGGGTAATTTATAACGAACACTCCCAGACACCCAGACCACAGTAAACAACGGAAAGCTCGTTTACAAAATTTACCATGCCAGGAATCGAACCCGGAGCCTCTCTGTCGTAGTGAGGTCGGCCAGCTAAGGCTTTGGCTGCTTTAAAGAAAATTCTACTTTATTAATATTATTTCGACTAAAATGATGTATTTCAGCAAACTAAATGTTAATTAAGTATACAATGTTCTCTTCATAAATAAACCCAATTAAGCTTACTAGGAGCTCAAAACAATCAAAAGTTTATTTTAAACTTTGAAACAACAACGGAAAGCTACTCGTAATAATCAATGCTCTGTTCAAACAATAACCTTATAGTTCATTAATTTACTTAGGCCGCATACATACAGGACCAAAGACAGCCAATCGTTCGTTTTTTTTTTTTTTTTTTTTATTGCAGGAGTTCAGCAGACAGGCAGACGGCCCACTTGATGGAAAGCGGTTACCATCGCCTATGGACATTTGCAACACCAAAGGTACTACAAATGCGCTGCTGCTCGCTTAAAGGAGACTGGAACCTAGTCACTAATGCCGGAACACAACACAAGGTTGTTATGGCGGCATACTCTAGACCAGGGGTGGTCGCCATCCAGTCGAGCAAATACCCTACCACCTGGCTGTGGGTTGTTTTGTCGCCTCTTACGACAGGCCGCCAGGCCGCAGGAAATTGTATTCTTTCTCCGTTCCTGCACGGATCGTTGGCGATAATAGACACAACGCGTGGTGGTAATGCCAAAGGAATCGAACTATTCGACTGTTCGATGAATTGTGAATAATCTGTTTTTTAAATTAAATTAAATTTTGGTTACACTGTAAACATTTTCTACTTTAATATCTATACTTGTATTTGCATAATTTGAATAAAACATTTAAACATTATTAAGTAGTGTAATTGATTGGAAAAATCAATATGTGTGATATAGCAAACCGATCTCTTAAAGTAAAACAATTCATGGTTGGCTTTGAGTATTCACTTACGATTCCGCTTGGATTGCGGAGGAGAGAGAGAGAGAGCGGCTAAAGCGAGATATGTTAGACTCCCAGGGGCTGGCTCTGTACACACCTTCACTTAGGAAGGAGTTGTGAGATACCGGACTACGCACTAAATCTACCAGAATCCTTTGCGTCCGCTGAGGAGCCGCGGAACTTTACACGTAAGGTATCTTGACTCGATGCATGTCATTAAAAGGGTACTCCGGGGCTAGGGTACCCCTTATGGCGTGGCTCGACGGGGTAGTCCCATGACCTCGACCCGATGATTTAATTTGTGCATTAAGCCCACTATTTTTTTATTTTATTTTTTGGCCAGGGGAAATCCGTTTGAGGACTAAGCCGCGACAGGCACAGAAGCCTGGGGGGATGTTCGCGACCTGTGTGAGTGTGTGGGATTTGCCAGATCGGGGGTGGCACTAGCGTGCCCAGTCAGAACCGGTGCCACGCTATTGCCACGCCCCAGTTAGGGATACCCACTAAAACCCCTGGGTGTTCCATCCTGCGCCTTATTCCAGGGCTACGTGAATGTAGGCTCCCCAACTCCGCGTGCCCTGGCAGGCGTGGGCCTCCCTCACTGGGCCTCTTCCTATGCCAGGGGACGTGGCCCCTGGCTACTTCTAGTTCTAATCCGTGCGTGGGGCGGTCTGTAAAGCGCCCCACGGGAAGAGAGATGAGCGCGCGCGGAACACTCGCGCTCTTATCTCGACGACATGTTCGGGTGAGTGAGAACCCCTATACCCCTAGGGGACCCACACGCGCCGCCCGCTTACGGCGGCCGAAGGTCACTATCCGACCTCCGGCGCCGGCGCGTCCTCCTTTGGCGGGAGCGGAGCAGGGAATTACGCTCACGCTCCCGTTCCGCCTCCTCCTTCGCAAACATGACTTGGTCGCAGAAGGAGGAGACGGCGTCCCATCCGGTTGCATTAAACCCACTAAGGCGAACGTAATGTATTCGCTGGCTGTCGTTAGCCCTGTCTGTATCCAGCATTAAATACAATAATTCAGTAAGTACTTTGTACTCGTGTGACGACTTGAAGGTCGATGAAAATTCAAGTCATGTTATGTTAACTATGTGGAGTATCTGCACGCGATTTTAAAATTAAATACGTGGCCGGGAGCGAGTCGGATTCGCACATTTAGAGATCCTGTCAAAATGCAATACGGATATGAAGTCTTATTCATATTCATATGTTCCTTGATCTATATGAAACCTGATACTTTACATCACAGTTCAAGCAGTTCGTCTTTGGTACGCGCTGCCTCTTAATATTAAACTAGCTAAGTCATTGCCTATTTTTAATAGTCTTGTGAAAGATTATATATATATAGATTACATACCACTCATTATATTAATACGTGAAGCAAAAACTTTGTACCCCTTTTTACGAATATTGCGCGGACGGAGGAGTATGAAATTTCGCACACTTATAGTTTATACAGAAAAGGAGTGCAGAATGCTATTTTTTTTTAATTATGCATAAAACATACATTAAATCAATAAAAAAAACATTACACATACTACCATGTATTTGACACACTCGCGCATATATACTCTTTTTAACCGACTTCAAAAAAAGGAGGAGGTTCTCAATTCGTCGGGATTTTTTTCATGTATGTTCACCGATTACTCCGAGATTTATGATCCGATTTACGTGATTCTTTTTTTTCGACCTGGAATAGCTGCCATTTGGTCCCCTAAAAATTTGACATCGTTTGGCCCAGTAGTTTTCATTTCATGAACATTTTTTATGAAAAATTTTCCATTTCGTACCATATGTACACCGATTACGCTGCGATTTATGATCAGATTTACATGATTCTTGTTTAGTTTGATGCGGAATAGTTGTCATTTGGTCCCCTAAAAATGTTATATAGTTTGGCCCAGTAGTTTTCATTTTAAGAACATTTTTTTGTTCCCGTTTCTTGGGACCTATATTTTTTAAGGAGCGCGGCATCTTTCGTAGGTCTACCCATACATAGCTAATAAGTAACAAAAAAATAAAAAACTTCGTTTAAAAAAACCGACTTCAAAAACTAAAAAGTTTAAAATAACTTATTTCTAAAGCTATTATTATTAATATATATTATCTAAAACATCTTGAAGTCGGTGCAAAGTAAAACATAAAAATTACTATATTTTGAAAATTACTAAGCACCGACTTTAAGATGTTTTAGATAATATATATTAATAATAATAGCTTTAGAAATAAGTTACTTTATACTTTTTAGTTTTTGAAGTCGGTTATTTTAAACGAATTTTTTGTTTATTGTTAAAGTCAAATTAACAGTGTAGTAGCCCTGGCGAAATCTGTAATTATTACAAGCTTTTATTTAACTTGCACTGGATGTCCAACTTCCCGGTTTCCGATTGAGCTGAAATTTTGCACGTATATGTATATCGCGTGATAATGCAATAATATGGTACCGCGGAGATGATCTGATGATGGAGTCGGAAGGTGGCCATAGGAACTCGTGTAATAAACAAGATAGACCCGTCGTGTTTGGGCTCGGTTTACTTGTCTTGGATAGCACTCTGCTGCTACATGATATCCAGGATCTCAAAAGCTTGTATTTAAAAAATTAAAAAAATAAAATTTAGAAGTATAGATTTTGACAACAGAACATTAATAATGTTCAAACTTATAATTTAAATTAGTTATGGACCACTGGGCGACCACTAGTACAACTAAATAGCTCTGTATGTACACACACACTTGACATCTTTGTCTTCTGTTATTGGTCGCTGAAAAGTGGCCGAAATGTCGAAATAATAGTCAAATAAAATGTCGCGCTTATAACCGTTAACACGTAGTTTTAATAATGTGAACTAGGCGTTTTGAAAATAAATTTAAAAAAAAGGTCATCTTAATATTCTCATCTTGTCTTGTGTCACTTGTCTCCGATTTCTGAAGCTTACACTGTAAGAAGAAAAAACTATTGAACACTGAGCAATTTGTCAAGTTGTCAGGGTTTATCTTGGGGATTGTCTTGGCTCTTGTTAAAATGTTTGAAGAACAACTTGACGGATTTTTTCGGCTTTACAGCGGCGATTACTGGTTTTTGGCCTGCCAATATAAAGTACTAGGGATGCTCGCTATGCTTTAGGATATTGTCCGTGAATTTGCATTATAACGCTGCTCGCTGCTTGAATTTAGAAGTGGTATAGATAATTTTTGGAACGAAGTTCCTTATCGCGCGTTGTGAAAGGGGGCTAGACGGAAAAAATTCTTACGAAAAGTTGTCACGACACTTTTTGCTATAGTAAGCTATCAACTTTAATGCAATGAAATAAAATCTAAAATATCAATTAGTGTAATAATATACGCTGTTTTTGATACTATTTGTTTGTTTATGTATTTCTTTCTATACATACGTTTTCGATGCTTATCGACACACTTTTTGAGACGTTTTGAGAATTTTTAAGACATTTTAGGAGAACTTCGTTCCAAACATGTGTCCCAAAGACACCTCATTAGTTTTTATTATTTTTATTAGAGTTTACTATTTAAGAGTCCTGTAACGGATATTACGTCGAATTGTGCAAAGGAGAAAAATTAAACAAGACCGGTGGTCGCGGGCAACGAACTAGGATCGATCCCGAGTGAAGTTCGTGCATTCGATCATTCTCGATGCACTTAATCAGCTATTATTTATTAAAGAAAGACACACAGGTAAATACTGATATTTTACATTATATGTATATTTAAATTGTTTATAATTTATATGAAAAGTATGAAAGTAGAGTAAACGCGGTCGAGATGCGAGCACTGCGCAAAATCTGCGGAGTGACGCTCGCGGACCGCGTTCGTAATACCGAAGTAAGAAAGAGAGTTGGTCTAAAAGAGAGTGTCGGGGTGAAGGTAAGGAAAGGAATGCTCCAGTGGTTCGGGCATGTGGAAAGAATGCATGATGAAAGAATGACTAAACAGATATACAATGCAAAAGTGGACGGATGCAGAAGTCGTGGAAGGCCACGACACACCTTCCATGATCAAATTGATCGTGTACTAGCAGAAGGTGATGTCAGGAGCCTTAAGAACAGACGAGCTTGCATGACAAGAGTTATGAATGTCAAAGAGGCAAGTGAGGTGTGTAAGAATAAGCCTAAATGGCACTCTGTTGTTCGTGCCTACCCCGCAAGGGAACTGGCGTGAAGTTATGTATGTATGTATGTATAATTTATATTTTTATATTATTTATAATTTTCTATTTAATTTCCTTATATTATTTCACTTTACAGGCAACACCGAGCGGACCGTTCAGACATCGGATTCTATCGTTAATAAGTCCATTTTCATATAACACAGCAAAATACTGAGTGCCAACCTCATTTCGCAAATTGCGGTATACTTTTTCAATATTATTTTTATTTCACATGTAAATTTATTTGTTCTTTTTTATGTTTTTTAATACATATATGTATAAAAATAGACACATAAAAAATATTGTTACAACTTAGGCTTCGACAAAGACAAATTCCACGTACAGTCGGTAAAAGCACATTTTATTACCTGTCGGCATTTGAACTAATTGTAATCCTTTTATGATCGTCTTCTTGTTTACTTATTTATTGGCATACGTTTCTAGTATTGTGAAGAACAGTCTATTGTTCTATTGTACTCGTTTACGGCCGCTCGCAGGCTGCCTCATTAGCCAGGTGTTACGGATTATAAATTATAAGCAAGCTGATTCTACATTCATACATTACATTCATACATACATTCGTACATTCGGGAATCTAATATTGACGGACTTTGCGCGTTTTATTGAATTACGACCTTCTGCATTACGTTTGGATTTGTTGTGTTCAGTTATATTTGTACCTGTGTTATACGTGTTGGTATAGTTCTAATAAACTCTATAGTAATTCTAACGGCATTTTAAGTCGAGCCCCGCTAAACTTGTAACAATATAAAAAGATGACGTCCGCCGGCAGCGGAGCCTAGGGTCTAGGCTACCGGTGGTTAGGGCTCCAGAGACAGGAACTTCCTCACAGTGCGTGCCGTGCTCAGGAGAACCGCCTTCTGTATCTAGCCCTTCACCCATTTACCGAGCGAAAGCCTCTCTAGATATCGGTCGAGGCTCTTCGCTACTAAACCGTTAACGGATGAAACTATCGGTACTACGATGATCGTTAACTCCATATGCCACATGTCAGTAATCTCGTGCGCGAGGTCTAGTTCTTATTGTTATCATTATGAAATATTGTCAAGTGTCGCATTTTTAGAAATAAATATTTTCTTTCTTTCTTTCTATATAGAACATTGGTATGGAAATTTTATCAATGATATAATACAAGTGTAATTTCAAAATCGTTTTTTTTTATTAAACCAGGCGTAGGTCATATTTAGTGTTCATCTCTTGTATATTATATGCCTGCTTATCGAGATGAGTTTTAACAAAACGACTGTTACATTTATTTAGTTGTTCTTGTCATGTTTCTATGACTCCCTCGGGAGTATATATTTTCGAATAAAAAAAATTTGAAAATCGCCCCACAATTGATGGAGAAATCGCGTATTAATATACATTAAAAAAAACTATGCGCCTGTAGAAAATGTAATACTGGCACGCGTATACAAGCTTTTTTATCAAAGATTTTAGGTAGACGCTCGGCGTTCTTTAATAAGGGTTACTCTCGATTCCCCTGGAATACACTCACCAGATCCTGATCTGGTGAACATGGCACCACCTTGGTAGTATAGACTTATTAATAAACAACAAAAAAAATCTCTCCACAACTGACGAAGATATCGTGTAACAAAGAAGTTGGTTAACACTTTCCGATGATTTCTCTCGATTTCCCTAGAATCCACTCATCAGATCCTGACATGGTGATAGTGGGACCAATTCGGGAGTATACCCTTGCGGTTAAAAGAAAAATTTTGAAAATCGGCTCACAATTGATGGAGAAATTGAGTAAGGAACATACAAAAATTCAGATGAATTGAAAAGCTCCTCATTTATAAATTCAGTTAAAAATATACTATTCTACTAAGTCCAATTTATCTGTTATAATTACACTGTAATTTTTAAATTAAAACCCGTTTCGCTTTACAATAATGCTGGTAATATCTGCTACAAAGAAAGTTCATCTTCATTCAGTTTTCAACCCATTCCGGGCTCATTTTCAAGGTAATAAGTTAGCAAAAACCAAATTGCATTTTAATTAAATTGAATCCTTGATTAAAAGTCGTATTTTACGCCAAAGCGGGAGAGAAGTACCGTTTGTCTCTTTCTGTCATATATCTGTACCCGGAAAGCGTAAGAGATGGAAATATAGAAAAATATTTTTCTATAATGAATCGAAAGTATCACTACTTATTTATTTTTGATGTATGTTATATTACATACTATTGCCCGCGACTTTACTCGCATAGATCAAAAATACTCATAAGTTATGTTGTCAAAAAATTTAAAAAGTAGCACCACCTTAAGAGTATAACTTCACAAAATGAGGAGCATTTTATCTCGCTCCTCCACCCATTAGGGTCATCACTACAGCTTTATTGCTTAAACCATCTCTTTGAGGTATTTGTCCTGATTCCATGCATCCCAAATACAGGCTCAACAAAACGTCACCCTGCGAGTGTGTACAGGAGAGGATCGGTATGTCAGGAAGGATGTTATCGCTTGCGATGTGGGCATACCCAGTGTTGAGGAGTTTGTGGCGATGATGCAAATGTTCGGCCGCACCGACAACGGCGGCCACACGTCACTCCACGAGATTGCCCCACTACACGCACGGCCACCAGACCATCAACGCACCTGGCTGCCGACTCCTCGTGATCTCATACGCTCATCTAATCAGGGCGATGGCATGAGGTCGCAAAACCCACAAAGCTGCTGACAGACCACCAGAAGCCACAGATGGCCACCTAAAGCCCGAGATGGCCAACCAAGCCGCGGAAGTAGCCGCCGCAGATTGGCCAACGAGAGCCGCTGTGAAGCCCTCACCATGTGGAGAAGACTCCAGCAGCTCCAAACCCAGTTATCGGTGGGTAATTGCCCACTGAGTTGCAGCCGGGGTAAAGAGGTAAAATATCGAGGCTCCAACCTCCTCATTATAGTTAAAGAGGATGTTGGGCGTGCGGGCGCAGGGGTTACCCTAAATGAAACGCCCCTTAGCAAGTTGACTGAATTTATTTATAGGCGCTACAACAGCAACAGGTGCGATCATCACAACTGTATCAAACGGCACGTTCGAGTTTAACCGACACAACTTAGCACTAGCCCCGGACGTTACACTGAACGTAGATAGCACTAATTATATCGATTACACCAATCACTACGAGTGGCACTAGTCACAATCACTGGTGATTCACAATATCTACGTAGACACGCTGAGAGTCCGTTGGCTGTAGAGTCTTCCGAATGCTCCTTGTTCTTCCTGGTCTTCTTAGTCTTCCTTGTGTGTATATATTCGACCGAGGTGGATAAGGATGCCGCATAGAAAACACATACACAATTTGTAGACAATTGCTGGAATCTTCTTTTAAGCAAAATTTACTTGTATCAGAAGATCCCGCTCTTCCATACCTTAAATATAATTGTATTTAAAAGTTTCTAAGATATTTTCATGCTATAAATGATATAAAATTGATATGAAAAATTATGTTATATAAATTCTATAATTGTGTTTATTGGAAATAAAGTTAGTGTGCTTAATTTTCATTAAGTACAAAACATAATAATCATACCAAAATATTTTATTACATTATTATATTGTATTGCGAGAAAATAGTTACTGCACATAAATATTTTCATTAAGTACAGAACATAAAATTATAATAGTATTTTATAAAAGAAAATAAGAATGCCTGTGTGTGTGTGTGTGTGTGTGTGTGTGTGTGTGTGTGTGTGTGTGTGTGTGTGTGTGTGTGTGTGTGTGTGTGTGTGTGTGTGTGTGTGTGGTGTGTGTAGCTGTGGGTGTGGGTGTGTGTATGTGCACACATAATTAATAATATATTCAATAAGGAATTTGTAAGAGAGATTCTACTGCGTCGTAGTCAAGTGACATTAGCCAATTTAGCAAAGAGCTTTTACACGCATGTGTGTTCATATGATATATATTTAACACCTGATTAATTTTATTGTATAAGTAGCTGGATTGATAAACGTATTGCCGCCTAGCAAAGGAAGTTTTTATAGTTATTAGTTCAAATATTACGTATCGTCGTCTCGTAGTATCAACGTTTGAGTGTAAAGGCTTAGATTTTTGTAATCTTAAAATTACATTTAGAACATAAAGCTTTCTAACACTTAGAACTTTTGAGTACAGGTATAAGTCAGTAGTTGGATATCTATAGGGTTTAAAATGCATAACCTTTAAAAGCAAGCGCTGAGCTCTTTCTACATAAATAAAATCTGTTTTACAGGCATTTCCCCAGACAGAAATACAATAAGCTATAATTGATTGTGCTAGGACGACATATACCCTAGTTAAAAGATCTTTAGTGGCAACGTGACGTAGTATTTTAAAAATCCAAATGAGTTTACGAATTCTGTTGGCAACTAAGTTAATGTGAGCTGACCAAGTCATACGCTGATCAATCATAACACCAAGATATTTTGTATTTGATACTTTATTAATGGAGGGACAGTTACAAGGTGTAATATCGTCTTGTAGTTGATCTACATGACAGTTTATAGCACACTCATGAACTTGTATAGTAAAATTATTATCCGGTTGTGTTCGATTATATAATGTAAAACAAATGTAATTCGTTTTAGTGGTGTTAAGGGTAAGCAGGTTAAGTTTTAGCCACTGAGCAATTAAGTATAGGTCGCTTTCTGCATTTGTGCGTGCTTCTTCCCATGTTGAACCAGAGAATACAATTGCAGTATCATCTGCATAGGATAATGTTTTGCCGTTTTTAAGTTTTAGGTTACACAAATCGTTAATATAAATTAAAAATAGAGTAGGTCCAAGCACACTACCCTGGGGCACTCCGTATGTGACATTTATATCATCACTCAGTACATTTCCTAATTTAACCCTTTGTTTTCGGTTGGTCAGGTATTCTTTGAGCAAAATAAATGCATTATCTCGAATACCAATAGCTTCTAACTTCTTTAAAAGTATGGGAATGGAGACGGTATCAAAGGCTTTTTTTAGATCTAAGAAAATTACTAAACATTTTATACCGTTATCTAGATTTTGCGTGACTAACGTACTAAGAGCAGTTATAGCATCTTCTGTTGATTTTCGGTGCCTAAATCCATATTGTGATTGTGATAAAAGGTTATATTTTTCAAGGTAATTTAAAAGTCGAATATTAATTAGTTTTTCAATGATTTTTGAGATAGACGGTAAAACGGAGATTGGTCTATAATTATTTATATCATCTCTGTTACCATTCTTGTAAACCGGAGTAATTAAGGCATTCTTAAAGACCTGTGGAAAAATACCGTTAGAGAAACATAAATTAACTAAATGACAAATAATCGGTACAACTAGCGTTTTCGAAAGTTTAAGGAAACTTGTTGGTATGTTATCAAATCCAGGAGCGCTTCCACTTTTCAGATTCATTAGCACATTATTGACTTCAGCGTAGTCAGTATTCAATAATACAAGGGACGATGGATTCCGCTGTTGAGTTAGAGAAAGATCTATAACAGATGTATTTGAAGAAATTTGTTCGGCAAGACTTTTTGCCACCCCAGCAAAAAAAATATTTATATGGTTTGCCGAATCTTTTACACATGATTTTATATTTGCTACTTCCAGGTTATCAGTTTTAATTTTCTTCGTATTAGTTATTGTTTTAATATTATTCCATAGTAATTTAGAGTTTTTAACCGAATTTGCTAAGAGTTCGCGTTCATATTGCCTTTTAAGTTTTTTAATCAGAGTGACACAGTAATTGCGGTATCTTTTGTAGGTTATTATGAGTATAGCATTAGTAGGATCTCTACGAAGTTGATTCTGTATTTTATTACGGTTTTGTATACAACGAAGAACGCCGGTCGTCATCCATGGTTTTAAAGTTCGTTTACTTTTGGGTATTTTGACAGTTGTTGAATTTTCATTTAGAGAATTACATATCGATTCTACCAATTTATCAGCAACAACGTTCGCATCATTACAATCTAAGAGTAGAGATAAGTTTTTATTAGTAAGACTAGTTAATGATTTATTAAAATCAGTTACTACTTTTGTTTTTGAATTTTTGGTATTTCTATCAGTTAAGTGAGACAAATTAACAAAAATCATAAAGTGATCTGTAACAGTTGTGTTTAGAATAGCAATGTTTACAGAGAAAGAGATTCTGTCTATTTTAATCATAGAGTGATCAAGACATGCATTCTCCCTAGTCGGTAATGTATGTCCAGGTATTATTCCATGTGAGACCAGCATGTTTAAATAATTTTGACGATTTCTAAATTCATGCGGTTGTTCGTTATTTTTTTCTTTAATGTTTATATTAATATCCCCTATTATAATAATACTTTTAGCAGTATTTATAGTTTCGAGATGAATGTTCAACGAGTCAATAAAATTGTCGGCATTCGAATTGGATGGGGACCTATAAATACATAAGAGTATTATATTATTAATCTTTAATTGTAAGCATGATGCTTGTTCAAGTTTTATTTCCTTAGCTGTATAATTTAGTGAGCGTTTTATATAAGTGACTACTCCATCGTTTTGATTGTTATGTATACTAGTCTCAACATGCGTATATTGCTCCAATAAAGGTATCGGTTTGTTTTGGCTGAGCCAGCATTCAGTTAGAACTAAGACATCTGGTAAAATATTTTTTTTTAACAGGGCTAACGTTAGTTGTAGGTTTTCAATATTAGAATATATACTACGTATATTTTGCGAAACTATTGTGAAGCCAAAGGACGTAATATGGTGTTGAAGATTCATTATGTCACATTCTATTGCTGTTGAAATTTCAAGCTCGTCTATATCGAGTTGAGTTTGCAATGGATTATCCATTAGGAGAAAATTTATTTACTCGTATTATGAATGTGATTGATAAATGTGTAGACTTTTGTTTCGACTGGTTATATATTTTAAAATATTTATGTATACGTAGTATGAAGGGTATTTTTAAATATATTTTTTTAATTATTTGTGTGCGTAGTATTGTGTGATTTTTATTATTTATTAGCATATATATTTTAATTTTTTTGTTTTGTGTGTGTCTTTTTGCGTGTATTGTAGTGTATGTTTTTGTGTGAATTTGCAACAGTATGTAATTTTGATGTATACAAAATGGTTTGTTAACTATAAGTCTGATATATAGGTGCAGTAAAATAGTCAGGAATAGAAGACAATTATGCCCGTAGTTAATAGACACGTGAATATATTGAATATGTCTAATTTTGTTACTAGGCGATCTCAAATAATAGTTGATTATCATTTTCCAAAGAAAAGTAGTTACAGTATGTCTATACTCTATAATAACTATGCGTAAACTGGACATTTTGTGTGTTAGTTGTGTAAAAAATATAATGTGTTTATTATAATCCAAATTAAAAATCAGATATATATAAATTAAGGTACATTTTTCCTTAATATATACCATGTTATTATTTTTAATATAAGCACTGACAATGTAAGCAGAAATACAAACTAGTCATTTTTGGATAAACTGTTGGACTTGAGCTTCACTATGAATCCAAATAATTGGACTATTTTCATCTTTTCTTATGTAGACCTTCCCGAATGCAGTCCAACAGTATTTATATTCCTTAGATTTCACTAAATCACGAGCTAAGAAATGCAAACGTGATCCTTTAGCTGTTAATTGTTCCGACACAAAAACAGGGTTATTCTCATTTGTGCGCAGTCCTAGTTGTTGAGCTCGCAATTTAGCTTTATTTTTCATATTATATAGTTTACAATTTTTTAAAAATTCCATTTTCAACATAACAGATGACGTTTCCACAATTATAGGGGCATTTTTCAAATTATCATTTTTAGTTCTAACTCTGTAGATATCTTTTATATCCGTTTTGGATAGACTACCTCCAATATTGGTAGATAAAGTTGTTATCATTTCAAGTAACTCTTTTTTTGTTTCCGTGTTTTGTTTTGGAACATTTTTCAACTCAAAGTTACATTTACGATGGGCCCTTTGCATTTCTTCCATTTTTTCCTCCAGAATTGATATGTATTTTCGATCCTCAATAGTCTGTTGTTCCAAGGAATTAATTTTCTTTTTAAATTCTTCCTGTTGGCTTGAGAGTAATGCAATAGAATTTTCAATAGTTTGGTTAGATTTTTGTATATCTTTTTGCGTAGTACTGATACTCTGAAGTTCTTTTTCTTGACTAGAGAACAACGAAGACATAAATTCCTTCATTTCCTTTCGAAAATTATTAAAGTCCGATTTTGAAACATGCTCTGATCTTTGTTTAATACGTTTCGAAACATAACTTGGTGTTGGCGTGTCTGAGTCTGACGTCGAAATGTTCTGTTGTTCCATGATACTGTACGTGTTTGTAGGGCAGCAACCGGTACTCACGTAAAATAGCACTTTCTTTTGGTTTATGCACTCCTAATTTCTTCACTTGCAATTATTTCAATTCAGATTTAAAATTAAAAGTGATTTAATTAATATAAACTAGCAAAGTACGTCTACGCTACGCAGCGGTCCGAGGGGAAGAGGACACTGTACATCGAGATAACCGATGTGTCAAATCTGCCAAGCCGCCTTGGACAAGCGTGGTGGGTATACTGTCCGTCTGCCCCCCCCCCCCCCCCTCCCCCCCATTAAAAAAAACCTATATTGTAACGCTGTGGGAAAACCACGGCCGGGAGCTCATTCCAAATCCCCACGGTGTGCAAGAGAAACGTTCTAGAGGACCTTTGCGTACAAAAGCGAAGCGGCTCAAGGAAGTGAGGATGAACGGCCAGCCAGCCAATGGCGTGCGGTGCGGTGGTAAAAGGAAGACGAAGGCACCATTCGAAACAGTTCCTCGGAACACTCCCCATTGTACAGTCCGCAGAATACGCAGCTTAACCCTTAAGCTCACTAGTAGCACATACGTGTCCGCGATGACAGTGCTGATCCGCGTTTGTGCACGTGATCGTTTTTATGTTGTTGTCTCACTCTGTTTATATAGGATTTGTATGAAATGGGTATATTTTCTTGGTATATTACGAGATAGTGATAGTGTTAGTGTTGCGGCTTTTGGTAATATCGATAAAAGGGTGAAGGGTTAAGCAACATTAATCTAAATTTTCATCTAAATCCTCAAAAAAATGTCGTTTACAATATTAACAACATCATGTCGTCAAGTAACATGTCGTTTATAATATTCAGGCATTAGATGGCATGTTATCAAACTCATTTCACTTTTTAACATACAATCATAAAATCTTTCCACCAAGTCACGGTGATAAATCATCCACGACACGCGTGACGTAAATTGCGCGGTTGGAATGAAGCCTTTCACACTTCTAATATGATACGGTTAATTAACTAAGGGTAAGAAGCTGGCTGTAACTGAATACGTGCGATAAATATCATATTATATCATACTAGCTTCTGCCCGCGACTTGGTCCGCGTGGAATAATTTTAAAAAAATAAGTTAAGAAACACCCCCCGATTTTGAAACATTCTTCATTGATGCTCCGCACTTACTGTTCTTAGCGTGATGGTGTATAGCCTATAGCCTTCCTCGATAAATGGGCTATCTAACACTGAAAGATTATTTCAAATCAGACCAGTAGTTCCTGAGATTATCGCGTTCAAGCAAACAAACTCTTCAATTTATATATTAGTATAAGATATCTTTCTATATATTTAATACCAAACTTACCGAGTCACTGCCTACTTTTAATGGAATTATAAAGATATAGTCCATATAGCGCTACAGTTATGTAGAACTAGCTGTTGCTCGCGGCTTCGACCGCGTAGTCTTAGAATAGATTGATAAAATTTTCATCTCCTTTTTATCTCTTTATTTCTAAACAAAATCAGGTATATAAAATTTTGTGCTTCTTACTTTTAAATGACGTATTTTCATACAAACTTTCATCCCCTTTTTTACCCCCTTAGGGTTTAAATTTTCAAAAATCCTTTCTTAATAAGCACCTACAGAAACCCACATGCAAATTTTTATGGTCGTAGTTCGAGTAGTTTGGGCTGTGTGTTGTTATGTCAGTGTGCCGGTGAGGCCAAGCAATTATATATTATATGTATACATACATACATAACTTCACGCCAGTTCCCTTGCGGGGTAGGCACGAACAACAGAGCGCCATTTAGGCTTATTCTTACACACCTCACTTGCTTCTTTGACATTCATAACTCTTGTCATGCACGCTCGTCTGTTCTTAAGGCTCCTGACATCACCTTCTGCTAGTACACGATCAATTTGATCATGGAAGGTGTGTCGTGGCCTTCCACGACTTCTGCATCCATCCACTTTTGCATTGTATATCTGTTTAGTCATTCTTTCCACATGCCCGAACCACCGGAGCATTCCTTTCCTTACCTTCACCCCGACACTCTCATTCAGACCAACTTTCTTTCTTACTTCGGTATTACGGTATATGTATAGATATCTTTTATCTTTGTATATATTTAATACTAGACTCACTTTTAAAGCCGGGTACTCATCTGCGTCCTTTAACTGAAACCGAGCGAATACAGTAACGAGCTTCTAGTGTGTACGTGGCTCGCGACCCTACTGCGAGCGCCCTTTTTGCGTAATTTTACCGGTGCCTTTGTCGGCGCCGACTGAAAAAGCCACAATCATCGGCTTGCTGCGAGCCCTCTCGCGGTGTGGTCGCGAGCCAAGTCCACACTACGATTTTTGGGTACAGTAACATGCAATGATTACGGTTATGGCTCGCAGGTGAGTACGCGGCTTAATATACTTGTAAAAGTGTAGTCAAAATTATGTAGAATTTACCTCCAAGAAGTTGAAACTGCTAATCCGGTCCAAGCAGTATATGGTAACTGCATAAGTCAAGTCATCGCAGCAGACAACGAACTAGTGACTAGCGCATTTTTTTTTATTTTTTTTTGGAGCCGTACCCAGCTGAATAGCCGCAGATGGCTGTTTCAGCGATACCGGACTTTGGGGGCTTCCCGACTCCGCGGGAGCGGAGGCGTTCAGCCCGGAAGCAGCACGCTCGAGGAGGCACCTCCTGTGAGGTTCGACCTCGGCTCGACCGCTGCGGGGGATTGACTCTATATTGAGAATTAGACGTTAAAGGCTGAAAGAGCTAAGCCAACAGGCTGAAGTGAATATTTGGGGACCAATTATCGACTCCGTCGGCGGAGCCGATCCTAGTCTATCATTACTACCGCTTCGTAACGTGTTATAGCTGGAGGAGAAGAAGCGGCGGAAGAAACTCTCCAGCAACACGCCTATGCTAATCTTGTATGGCTACTTGTGTCTGTAATGAGTGAGTGAGATTGGGGGGGTCTTACCTTTGTGTAAGAGGATCCGAGCCGGGGGCTCTCCGGCGTCTGTTTTGTCTGCGTCTGTTATGCCAGGCTGATGTTCTGAGCCTCGGGGGGTTCATAGTCGTGAGGAGACGGGTGATTTTATCGGGCTCGAAACTGACTACGGCAGCGCGGGAGCGTAGGTATTAATAGTCGCTCTATCTCGCTCGTACATTATCCGTCCCGCTCACACAGTGTGTTTTACATTGTACTAACAGTACGACTTGTTAATATTTGTACTTAAGGTTACCATTTCCAAAATAAATCAGTTCACTTCAGTTCACATCAGCACTCGACAGTGAATCGTACTCTCTGCCATCTGAAGTATTATTTAACTTCTATCTGTCGCTGCTACAAGTACTTTACTCCGTGGCAGCAGGCCTTGTGCTTTGTAAAGCCAAGATGAGGTCGCATATAGAGTACCGCTCACACCTGTCGGCTGGAGCACCCGCCTACCAGCTTAATTCCCTTGTCACGTTGCACTTGCACCATTAAAAAAAAACACACGACATAGCCAATTATATTACTAATTTCTGTCAAACTATGTCACTGTCAAGAGTTTAAAAAAAGTTGTAACAGTGGTTAAGTTTGGCTCTCGCACGTAATTCAGATATCAGCTGTTCATAATTTCTTTTATAAACATTACTAGCGGCCCCGACAGATGTTGTCCTGCTCTGAAAAAATAAAAATGTAGGACCCCGATCCCAACGCCACCTACGGGTTCCAATTGTGGATTTAAACCATCCGGGAACCCTCTCAAACACACATAAACAAAATTACCAAAATCGCTCCAGGTGATTAAGAGGATTCTAAAACCCGATCTCAGAGCCACCTACCGGTTCTAATTGTGAATCTAAACCATCCAGGAACCCACTCAAACACACAAAAACAAAATCACCAAAATCGGTCCAGGTGATTAGGAAGATTCTAGAACCCGATCTCAGCGCCACCTACCGGTTCCAACGGGATAAAAAGTATCCTATGTCCGTCTCCTGGTTCTAAGCTACCTCCCCACCAATTTTCAGCCAAATCGGTACAGCCGTTCTTGAGTTATAAATAGTGTATCTAACACGACTTTCTTTTATATATATATAGATTTTGTACATTTCAAACTTCCTTTAACTTTATTAAATTTAGTACGTGTTCGCACTGGGGTGAGTCCTTATTTATAGATGTAATATATCATTTGAGCTGATTTAGTTTTCTAGCGGAGGACACTATGTCAAACCTAATGCCTAATCTTCGCCATCTAATTTCAGGACCAAGGCTACCCTTACCCTTACGTTGCTTAAAAAATGACATATGATATCTCTGGTGTCACAAACGTCTCTAGTCGACGGTAACCGTTTTACATCAGATGCGCCGTCTACCTGTCTGCTGCAGTCCACCTCTAAAAACCTGAACGCACTAAACAATTGTTTTTTTTTAATTTTTTATTGCAGGAGTTCAGCAGACAGACAGACGGCCCACTAGATGGAAAGCGGTTACCATCGCCTATGGACATTTGCAACACCAAAGGTGCTACAAATGCGCTGCTGCTTTCTTAAGGGAGACTGGAACCTGGTCTCTAATGTCGGAACACAACTAAAGGTTGTTATGGCGACATAATTTAGACCAGGAGTGGTAGCCATCCAATCGGGAAAATGCCCTACCACCTGGCTGTGGGTGGTTTTGTGGCCTCTTACGACAGGCCGCCCGGCCGCAGGAAATTGTATTCTTTCTCCGTTCCTGCACGGATTAGTTTTCAAACGAATATCATCTATGTACCTAACATTTGTATTTCTACCTATTAGGATGTCATCACAACAAAATGTCAAAAGATAACTCAGTTTGAACCAACTAGTGCTGTGTAATGAATAATTTAAATCCCACGCAACAAAAGCCAGGAAACGGAGGCAAAATACAACTGCAATGTCACAAAATCACAAAACACAAAGTCGCACAGAAGGTCGATTCCGTATGTGCATGAAGTAATTACCAGTTCTCAATAAAATATATAGTTACATAATTATATGTAGATTAGGATCTTTTTGTTGTGAAGCTGGAAAATAGGCAAACAGCCTGTAATGGAACACTTATAAGCCAATAGATGGCGCTGTGCAATAATTGAGGTCGCAAACGATTCCCGACACGTACAAAGAATATATACAAAATTCCAACAATAACAGATAAATATACACACATACATACATAACTTCACGCCAGTTCCCTTGCGGGGTAGGCAAGAACAACAGAGCGCCATTCTGGCTTATTCTTACACACCTCACTTGCTTCTTTAACATTCATAACTCTTGTCATGCATTTTCATCTGTTCTTAGGGCTCCTGACAACACCTTCTGCTAGTACACGATCAATTTGATCATGGAAGGTGTGTCGTGGCCTTCCACGACTTCTGCCTCCATCCACTTTTGCATTGTATATCTGTTTAGTCATTCTTTCATCATGCATTCTTTCCACAAACCCGAACCACCGGAGCATTCCTTTCCTTACCTTCACCCCGACACTCTCTTTCAGACCAACTCTCTATCTTACTTCTGTATTACGAACGCGGTCCGCAAGCGTCACTACGCAGATTTTGCGCAGTGCTCGCATCTCGACCGCGTTTACTCTACTTTCATGCTCTCACTTCCATACTCAACTCTCGCTTCCATACGCGAGCGTAGGTACCAGCACTGCGTTGTGTATGCCAAGCTGGGCCTTCTGGCTGAGGTTCTTAGCGCCTAGAAGTTTACCTAACGCTCCATTCACACTATTCCCCAAATTCATTCTTCTTTCTATATCAGCGGTGTACCTTCCATCCCTGCTAAAAGCACATCCAAGATATACAAACTCATTCACTTGCTCCAGCATAACATCATTGACCATTATCCTTGCATTCGTTCTGGTTTCTTCTCTTTCAAACACCATAACCTTTGTTTTCTTCGCATTCAAATGTAAGTCTCTCGCCTGACAGTCATCTTTCATCATTGTGACTAGTGTTTGCAGTTCTGATGATAAATATATATGTATATATATTTAAATATCATCATGTTCCAAGGACAGGTGATATTCTCTGATCATCGTTTTAAATATTGGTAGCGAATATGCTTGTCTGATAGCAATTGGCAGCGCGGTCCAAATATTTATAGCATTGACGGTAAAATAATTGTTGTAGAAATTTGAACAATGCGCAGGGGCGTTTACGTTTAGTTTTAGTTTAATGGAAGGCATTAAGGTATGGGAGCACGAAATAAAGTCAAAGCGTTCGCGTTTTAAAGCCTAAAAATATTATAACAATATAATATATGAACGCTACGAACGAACGCATACGCTCGCGGACCGCGTTCGTAATACCGAAGTAAGAAAGAGAGTTGGTCTGAAAGAGAGTGTCGGGGTAAAGGTAAGGAAAGGAATGCTCCGGTGGTTCGGGCATGTGGAAAGAATGCATGATGAAAAAATGACTAAACAGATATACAATGCAAAAGTGGATGGATGCAGAAGTCGTGGATGGCCACGACACACCTTCCATGATCAAATTGATCGTGTACTAGCCGAAGGTGATGTCAGGAGCCTTAAGAACAGACGAGCTTGCATGACAAGAGTTATGAATGTCAAAGAGGCAAGTGAGGTGTGTAAGAATAAGCCTAAATGGCACTCTGTTGTTCGTGCCTACCCCGCAAGGGAACTGGCGTGAAGTTATGTATGTATGTATGTATATAATATATGAAATATGACGTCACGGAATTTAGAATCCCTCCCACTCCTTAACACACTTTGTTTCACTTCTACTGCATGTGAACTGCAGACACACACACATAATATTATTTTTACCAGGCAACCCTTATTCCATACATTTTATTCTGTCCAAAAGGTTGGCAACCCTTTGGCTTCATCCTTGTTGTTGCAAACGTCTATAAGCGACCATTTCCCATGAGCTAGATCGTCTGTCTGTTTGGCAGCTTCGCAATAAAAACTAACTCAACATGAAAAGAACATTCTGTAATATTTTGTGTACGATGTCCAAAGTTTCTGCATTGCGGTCTGGTGAATACACACAAGTGCATTGCGTTACGCCCGAATTTCAACTGGCGTACTCCCAGAATTATTGCTGCTAGGATTTATATGTAAGGATATAAAGGAGAAGCGGATTTATGGACCTAGTTTTACGAGCTTTGAGAATTTTTTACTTTTGAGTGTCTATTAGTGTGCTTTGTGGGGTATTTAAAAATTTTATTTCCCCGTATTTTTTTTATATACGTCTAGAACAAGGTAATTAGAATTCTTTATTCTTAATTTCCTTATTATTTGCTTTTCTTCAATATGTTCTATTATAGAATTCTTCCTTATATTTCACCAGAAATATTTAAATCAATGGTGAAATTCGGGATCTTGCCATGGCACAGTTGAGCTCTCGATATTTGGCTGAGATTCATATTCAGAAAAAACAAGATACTAGGATCCTGCGACCGGGTGGTAGGGTATTGGCGTGACTGAATAGCTACCACCCCTGGTCTAGAGTACGCTTTCATAACACCCTTGCGTTGTATTCCGGCATTAGTGGCTAGGTTCCAGCTCCCCTTTAGACAGCGGCAGCACATACGTAGCACCTGTGCTGTTACAAATGTCCATACGAGATGGTACCCGCTTCCCATCAGGTGGGTCGTCCGCCTGTCTGCTGAATTCATGCAATAAAAAAAGATGAGATGGAGCATAGGAGTCGTTAGTTGGTAGATGTTAGCATGTCATTGGGAGTCCAACATTATCCTACTGCTATCCCCGAGCGGTGGGGTGTCCACGATGGATTACATCTCGTAACTCTCACTTAGCGCACAAAAAAGGACTAGCTCAAGGCTAACCGTTTCACGCTGATATTCTGTGCGAGCGTGGTATTACATACAATGATGCCAGTATGGCTCTATCACTATATGTAGTGCCATCTAGTCATGTAAGATTTACAAACTTTTTGGGGTACAGTTTTTACTGGGCTTTAATAATTCCTAATAATCCAGTATCCTTCTTTAATGATGATACCAATGCCATTTTCTCTCTATTACTGCACTACAAGCTTTACTTGAAAGCAACAGGTCGGTTGCTAGGCAAAATCTCAACTACCAATTAAACAGTTCGGCAGTTCTGAAGTCTTCAACTGAAATAATCGACCAAACGTTAAAACCAGTTAGTGAAAGTGGTTCGAAACAATCGTTAAAGTCTAATGAGACTAATCTATTTTAATGGATTTCTTCATTAATTTGTTACCTAAAACTTAAACACTCCTAATGAAGAGGCTTTTTATTCTAGTAATAATAGCTTTTGCCCAAGATTTTTGGAGACAGAGTGGAGGAGAGAACGGGAGTCCCACACGCTCTTCCTTTTTCAAAACTTGGAATGTCGTCGACACCATCGTTTGTGTCGTGAAATTTTCAACTACCCTCATGTCGCGTGTCTACTGTTGGACATTGGTAAAATCCCAAATTTTGCCAGTGGTTGTATTTTTGTGAAATATAATAATGAATTCAACTAAAAAGTGTTTTTTTTTACATAAAGTATTTTTTATTATATACAACATTTTTGCCTCAGTTCAAGAATGCTTGGAGACGAAAGTCTTCGAGTAGTGCGTCCTACTCGTCATGGCGTATGGTGCCGAGACGTGGACACTATCAGTGGATTTGGTTCAGAAATTGAAGGTCGCTCAGCGGGCTATGGAGTATATCTTATGGAAAAATCAGAAATGAGGATATCCGTAGGCGAACCAATGCTGAAGTGGCAGTGGGCCGGCCACGTTCGGCGCAGGACTGATAGCCGTTAAAGCAGACGAGTCCTGGAGTGGAGACCGCGTCTCAGCAAACGTAGTATAGGACGCCCTCCAGCCCGATGGACTGACGATCTGCTCAAGGTTGGCGAGTAACTTCATTTGATTTGAATTTGGCGCGCATTGTCATAGTATACGTCAAGTGTCAATGTAATGTCACTTGTACATCACATCACTCTTGTCAGAGCTTTTCTCAGTTAGTTCAATTCAATAGAACAAATTAAGTGCTATTTTAAATTTCTAAACTATACTAGATTAATTGAAATTGTAAATTAATTAGCTTGAAATGTTGTTTCTCTTTACAGAGCAACCGTTAGTTTTTTAATTTACGAATCAAAAGTAAACCATATATATATATATTTTACTGCAGGAGTTCAGCAGACAGGCAGACGGTCCACTTGATGGAAATCAGTTACCATCGCCTATGGACATTTGCAACACTAAAGGTGCTACAAATGCGCTGCTGCTCTCTTAAGGGTCACTGGAACCTGGTCACTAATGCCGGAACACAACTCAAGGTTGTTATGGCGACATGCTTTAGACCAGGGGTGGTAGCCATCCAGTCGGGCAAGTGCCCTACCACGTGGCTGAAAATTATATATATATATATATATATATATATATATATAGTTTAATTTTAGTAATTCAAATACCAAACTAACTAACTCAACTCCATTGATCGACCCAAAATATGTCATGGCATCCGAGACGAGAACACGCCACCTGTTTGTGTCCTGTGCGATTTCTTGCCAGTTAAGAGCTTGAAGCTCACACAGGTCAGCCTCCATTCTGCCCCTCCACCAGTACTTGGGGCGAACAACAGGCGTCGCCCATCCGATCGTCCCAAATAGGCCCTCTTCACGCTTCGATCCTCTCCCATCGGTTCCACGTGTCCGAGCCAACGAAGGCCGTGAGATTTTAACGGAGGCGGTGAGATTTTAATAAAATTAAAATACATACATACATAGCTTCACGCCAGTTCCCTTGCGGGGTAGGCACGAACAACAGAGCGCTATTCAGGCTTGTTCTTACACACCTCACTCGCTTCTTTGACATTCATAGCTCTTGTCATGCACGCTCGTCTGTTTTTAAGGCTCCTGACATCACCTTCTGCTAATATACGATCAATTTGATCATGGAAGGTGTGTCGTGGCCTTCCACGACTTCTGCATCCATCCACTTTTGCATTGTATATCTGTTTAGTCATTCTTTCATCATGCATTCTTTCCACATGCCCGAACCAAAAATTAAAATTAATTTAATTACCATTTATTTCTATATTCGGTTCGGCTTTTTTGGATTTTTGCAGGGCTTAGACGAAACCATTTATCGTACGTGGACATGCGCACTAGCTCGATTTTTATTTTATAAAATGACAAAGCTCCGGCACGATTCCAATCAGGCGTTCTAATATCCAGCTACAAATCCAGATTGAACCGGTTCAACGGTTTAAATCCGGTTACGTACGGATTTCAGCAAATTTTTGTTCTATTTTGATGTAAACGAAGAGTAACTTGATTCGATTTGAATTTGGCGCGCATAGTGGTATTATCATAATATACGTCAAGTGTCAATGTAATGTCACTTATACATGACACTTGACAGAGTTTTTTGTCATAACAATAGAACAAATTAATAGTGCTATTTTAAAGTTCCTAAACGTATTAGATTAATTGAAATTGTGAATTAATTAGCTTTAAATGTTGTTTCTCTTTTCAGGTGAGTTGCGTAATTATAAATCCACATGCAAAAACAGTGTGTATCGTATTGTATATAATAATAAATCGCTTTTCAGAGCAACCTTTAGTTTTTTAATTTACGAATAAAAAGAAAACCACATTATATTGATAGATAGATAGATAATACGGCTAAACTTTTGCACAGAGTGTCATCAGATTAACGGAAATTAAGTTTAGGGGTATACATACGCCTTATATATAGACTGGTCACCATTTATTCATTGATATCTATTTAAATGATGGTTACAAATCGGTTGTGACATTTGCTGACCGCTGTCATGGCACACTCGATTCACTCGCTCGGCTTGTGGGCTTTAGTCTGCGTTTTTAGACTGTTTTAAATGTTTTTTACATTGACCATTACCTCTCTTCAACATTTCTCATCTTTAGACATAAGAAATAAGTACACCATTTTGAAAGAAATTAGTAATGTTTATAAAAAAAATCATATCTCAAAAACTAAATGTCTCCTAGACATGGGGGTTGCAGAAGGGACAAGTACTCCTCCCCCCCCTTCCTCCTCCGCCCCCCCACTACTTAAAATTCAGTGACCACTATTGTAAAGTTTAACCGATAATACTTTATTGCTCACCAAAATAAACAAAAACAAAATGCATAATGACAATACTTGTTGGCAAAGCAACAGGCGGCCTTATCGCTAAAAGCGATCTTTTCCAGGCAACCCAGCTTAAAAGAAACTGACTTTTTACACTCGACATGCATTTTTAGAACACCTTGCCATGCCTCCAACAATTTCGCAGTATAAGAAACTTAGCAAATTGGCACTATCGACAGCGGATTGAATTAATTGATAAACTATTTTAATTAAAGGGTTATGAATGAAAAGAATTTAGTATACTATTGTTTGGAAATTTTAGAATATTTTTTATATGACATATTATATAAAATATTATACTTAAAGTTTTACATGTAATAAAATAAACCGAACACGAAAATAAAATATAGTGAATAAATACCGTCTATAGACAATTGAGAGATTTTGAATTATAATCTGTACACAATCACCACATATTAGAGATAAATATTCTTACATGAAATTGTGTTAAATTATAGGGAACTACTTACTCTATCCAAAACAAGCGCTTATCACCGATATATATAATAATATCAGCCCATAAATGTCCCACTGCTGGGCTCGGGCCTCCCATTAATAAGGGGAACGGACGTATACCCCCGCCACGCTTATCCAAGGCGGCTTGGCAGGTTTGACACAACGGTTATCTCGATGTGCAGGTTGGTTGCATCACGATGTTTTCCTTCACCGTTATTAGCATGTGGCAATTGTAACAATATGCACATTAGATCAGAAAACTGACTAAGTGGTGCATGCGTTCCGGCCAGGATCGAACCCGCGCCCTCTGAGTTTGGGACGCGTGCACTAGCCATTACGCTACCACGACTTATCACCGAATAAATAAAAATATAACATTATTCAATTAAGGAAATGGCCGATTGTATCGTTCAGAAATAAGAGGGTACATAACAAAATTAATTATTAACTTTAAAAAGAAACATGAAAAGGACAACTATGCTACTAAATGACTGTAACATTAGCGACGGTTTTCGTTCTGTTAGATTAGTTTTGTTTTTCCGCGAACCAATGAGGGTAGAATCGATTGCGCTCGTCATACAAGGACACACTCTCAAGTGTCGTTCGTTGAATTCGCATCATAAGAGTCGCATTTCGTATTTTGTGGAAATATTCACAACCTTCGCTATCCAATGTCAGTGTGTCGCATCCTCGTCGTGAGTGCTATGCTATCCGTGCAGGAACGGAGTAAGAATACAATTTCCTGCGGCCGGGCGGCCTGTCGTAAGAGGCGACAAAACAACCCACAGCCGGGTGGTAGGGTATTGACTCCACTCCATGGCGACCACCGTGGTCTAGAGTATGCCGCCATAACAAGCTTGCGTTGTGTTCCGGCATTAGTGACCAGGTTCCAGTCTCCCTTAAGAGAGCAACAGCGCATTTGTAGCGGCTTTGGTGTTGCAATTGTCCATAGGCGATGGTAACCGCTTTCCATCAAGTGGACCGTCTGCCTGTCTGCAATAAAAAAAACTGTGCTCCTTTTTGAACTGAAAATTGTGTCCACAACCAAATCAGTCAGCGCCGACCATCGAACTTGAAACCTTGAACAATGTGAGTTGACTATTCGTTGTAAGATTTGCTCTCACTGGCCAGCTCATCTTTTTCGCATATAACTTCGCACAAATACAGACCGCTTAACCGCGATCCCGAGATTCGGGATTGCACACATTGTTTCACACTGATCGAGCAATGTATTCTATACCAGCATATGGTAATAATACTATTGTGTTATTATATGCCGGTACAAGCCGGCACCATGTTATTACCATATTCTGGTACACTATGGTATTGTTACATACCGACAAAGAAACGCGCACCTGGTTTATTGCCCCTCCCGCATTCGGAGTTCTTTTGCTTACTTCGCATTTAAAATTTGCAATTAGGCAATAGCCTATTGTTATTGTTTTTGACTTTGTTGGCCGTTCGCAGGAATAATTAGCCAGGTGTGCAAATTACTGTTTCTCGGAAACCCCAGTGCACGTGGTTGTTTTTTTTTTGTACTTGTTTTATGTCCGTCATTAGTATCGAACTAATCCTTGTTGTTGTTATTATATTGCGTCGAAGCTTGCCAGGTATGGATCGGTGCATTATAAAGCAATGGCCCAAGCTAGGGAGGGGCAGTCGAGTGAAGATTACGATACGAGTAAGACGTACATTTGACAAGCGATATACTGACGGACTTTGCGCATGTTATTGAATCGTGCAGTTTGTACTAGTAGTGTCTAGTTATATTTGTACCTATGTTATACGTGTTTGTATAGTTCTAATCTAATCTAATAAATTCTATAGTAATTCCAACGGCATTTTAATTTCGAGTCCCACACTCGTAATAGTATTATTACCATATGCTGGAACAAGCCCCGGTCAGAGTAGGACTATTGTCCTAGTCTGACCGGGGCTTGTCCTTGGTTGCATTTTTATATGGTGTAGACAGGGATAATCTCCGGTCGGTGTCACGCCACATTTACATTAAAATTGTCGAGGAGGCCTCTACGTGTTGGCCTTCCCATGGTTCCACGCAAGCCTTCCAACAGTTCAGGCCATTTTTATGGCCCGTGGTCTTCAGCAACATACAACATTATATTAACATAAGTATATGTTACACATTAAGTCAGGAAAACTACCTTAACCCATAACCTGCAACGGCTTTATAAAAAAGCGAATTTAATTATTTTTTTAATAAACAGTGTCAAACCGCAAACAGCTTCATGAACGAAGCTTCGGGGCGTAACATGATAACCTCTCACCCCCAATATTACAATGAAAAATTTAATATATTTACATTTCTGTCAATATAAGGCTTTACTACAATTTCTTGCCGTTGATAAACATCAGTATTGACAATTTTATTTAATACTAGCTTCTGCCCGCGTGGAATAGTTAATTCGGGCTAACGTTAACTTCCCGCGACTTTGTTTACGTAGAAGGTGAAAATATTTTTAAATCTTAATGACCACCCGCCGGCCTTGTACATCATAAATGCGCGCGCAGTACTTGATCATTATTTTGCTGCGATGTTATTTTAAAACTGCGACATCACCTAAGATATTCATTGAAATTGAATGATGTAAACGGCAATTTGTTTTAAATTAAATACTTGCGATGAATAACGTATTTATTTGGATAAGGATTAATATCATGTATATAAAAACACCTTCGCAAATAATGCATTATTTTAGAACAAATTTGGTTAGCATAAAAAAGATTATAGTAAGCCAACTTTAAAAGATAGACATATGCTGTCGCGGACTTTTTTTTTTAAACTTTTAAAGGGGAACAATTCACACATGATTTTTGTGAAACTTTAACTGTTTATGCAGCGCACGCAGCGGAAGCTCTCAAAAGGAGAAAAAAAAACCATTTTGAAATATTCTTCATCAGTGCTCCGCTCCTATTGGTTTTAGCGTAATGATATATAGCCTATAGCCTTCTTCGATAAATGGGTTATCTAACACTGAAAGAATTTTTCAAATCAGACCAGTAGTTCCTGAGATTAGCGCGTTTAAACATGATGTAAGCTCGTCAGAACCGTATCAGCTCAGGAAGGCTTTATTCATCAGAATTCATCATGGTATGCTATGATGATATGGGTCTATTTATGAAATTAAAATCTTTTATGAACTCCAAGTACTTTACTTTTCTAATCTACTGGTTTGATATTTTTCACATATTTAAACAAACTCAAACCACTACAGACTTCTTATACTGTAGATAGGTTACCATAAAGTATATAACAGCTTTTTTGTTTTCTTTCAAACAAAGCCCCGCCGTATCCGTTTTCGGGTTGCCAATATCCGCCGCTTGATTACCGCCACTTCCTGCTGGAGGGCAAAAGACTTTAATAAAGGACGTATATTTTATACTACCTGTGCCCGCGACGCCATCCGCGTGGAATTTGTTTTCAAAGCCCCCCCGATTTTGAAACATTTTTCATTGCTGCTCCGCTCCTATTGGTCTTAGCGTGATGACATATAGCCTATAGCCTTCCTCGATAAATGGGCTATAACAACACTGAGAGAATTTTTCAAATCAGACCAGTAGTTCCTGAGATTAGCGCGTTCAAACATCAAACTCTTCAGCTTTATAATATTATTATAAATTATCTGTTGGTGTTTAAGACAACGGGCAGTAACATCTTCTGCAGCGGGCGTTTTTTGCAAACTGACTACGTATCGTCTTTATTTAACGTGCGAGAGTGGAAGAGTGACTCCATCAAGCCCAACTCCTCTAGGAAGTCCACCAGTGTCGTAACGTTGTTGAAGACTTCCCATAGGCTACCTTATGCGTCCAGATATGTTATCATAATATATCACCCCTCCTCATCTTATTACAACATCGCCGTTTCTTCTTCTTTCAAACTCTGCATATATAGATATTTACTAAGAATTTTTTTTATTGCTAGAGTTCAGCAGACAGGCAGACGGCCCACTTGATGGAAAGGGGTTGCCATCACCTATGGACATTTGCAACACTAAAGGTGCTACAAATGCGCTGCTGCTCTCTTAAGGGAGACTGGAACCTGGTCACTAATACCGGAACACAACTCAATGTTGTTATGGCGACATACTCTAGACCAGGAGTGGTGGCCATCCAGTCGGGCAAATGCCCTACCACCTAGCTGTGGGTTGTTTTGTCGCCTCTTACGACAGGCCGCCCGGCTGCAGGAAATTGTACTTTTCTCCGTTCCTGCACGGATTAAAAGAGAGATGTGTAAAATGTTAGAGTTTTTCACAACTAGTAATGCACCTCGATATACCTACGTAGGAGATCAAGTTTAGTAGCGCGCTACAATGTACGAATTGTGTAAGCGGAACAAAGCTAAGAATCCATACTCACATCACCATTTCCGCTTGCGAATAAAGTTCAATACAGATTATTTACGTGCCGGGAAGCGATCTGCACTTGTCTGCGCAAACGAAAACTGTCAACCGCATCTATAATCTGTGTAAAACTATTTGTTTTTTTTAATCGTGTTAAGCCGTGGGAAGCTCTAGTAGATTTTAATAGTAATAATCTAACAATACAATTTGCCTACTTTATGAAATGCAAACAGATGAATGATATATTCAAACGAGCCCTTGGTTTACATCCAGTTATAGGATGACGTATTATTAATACTTATGTAATCTATACTAATATATAAAGTTAAAGAGTTTGTTTGCTTGAACGCTCTAATCTCTGGAACTACTGGTCTGATTTGAAAAATTCTTTCAGCATTAGATAACCCATTTATCGCTGCGTGCGCTGTGTAAAAGGTTAAAGTTTCGCAAAACTCATGTGTGACAGAATTGTTCCCCTTTAAAAGTTCTGAAAAAAAGTCCGCGGCAGCATATGTCTATCTTTTAAGGTTAGCTCACTATAATCTTTTTTATGCTAACCAAATTTGATCTAAAATAATGCATTATTTGTAACGTGTTTTTATAAACATGATAATAATCCTTATTCAAATAAATACGTTATTCATCACAAGTATTTAATTTAAAACAAAACTGCCATTAAAATCATTCGTTTTCAATGAATATCTTAGGAGATATCGCAGTTTTAAAATAACATCGCAGCAAAATAATGATCAAGTACTGCGCGCGCATTTATGATGTGCAAGGCCGGCGGGCAGTCGTTAAGATTTAAAAATATTTTCACCTTCTACGTAAACAGTCGCGGCTTATACTTAGCGTTAGCCCAAAGTAACTATTCCACGCGGACGAAGTCGCGGGCAGAAGCTAGTCTGTAAATAAATGCGATAGAACTTGATCTGTCTATGTGTTAAGCTTTCACGGAAAAACTACTAGGACTGCTGGATATGTTTGTGCTGTATTTTTGTTTAAATGTACATACATACATACATACATACATACATACATAACTTCACGCCAGTTCCCTTGCGGGGTAGGCACGAACAACAGAGCGCCATTTAGGCTTATTCTTACACACCTCACTTGCTTCTTTGACATTCATAACTCTTGTCATGCACGCTCGTCTGTTCTTAAGGCTCCTGACATCACCTTCTGCTAGTACACGATCAATTTGATCATGGAAGGTGTGTCGTGGCCTTCCACGACTTGTTTAAATGTAGTTTGGACAAAATGGACAAAAATACTTTTGCTGGGAGGTGGGATAGTTTGCGATATAAAATAAAGTGACTCTTCCGGGGGCAAATAGCACTAAGATAAAAATTTACTACAATACAACCTGTATTACCTGATACGCATGAGAGACAAGACGGTGGTCCAATACCTAATGGAGGGCCAATAATCCCCCTCCTAAACCAAAAATTTTTCAAGTCACAACAATTAAACAATAAATTATGACACCACACAAAGTCACAAACACATAACTAACAATAGAACTTATACACATACTCAAACCAACGCGCACTACCATCGCATTGCATTACACGCACACTTCACAAACAAACCAAGACACACAAAGAGCCTAAAAATTAATAACCCAGACACAGAAAAGAAAAAACCAACACACATGGGACTAGATAGGACTATATATAAGTATAGATATAAGGCCAACACTGCACATGCACTTCCTCACAACACCAGCATGTAACAGATACACTCTGTCGTATCCGAACAATAAATTTAATATCCAAACATTTAATTCGCGCTTTACCAAAGACAAAAATGTTATCTATGTTCTCTCTTCTCTCTGCCTTGGCTTGGAACTGGTGTGTGAAATAAAATATTAAAATAAAGAAGATATTAATAAATTATCTTTTTATTTAATACGCAACAATTTGGCGACGAGGATGGGATTCGAACCCATCCGCACGCGTACACGACACACTCTACATTAGTATAAGTTTAGTATTAAAATAGGATAAATTAATGTAATAAGTTAATTTTAAGGTACACTATAACATATAAATTACTAAATTAATGTCACACACAGTAACAAAAATAAACAATAAGCGTGTATGGACTCTAAAATTTTTCATAGAAAGTAAGTAGTAAAAAAAGGTACAGAACTCGAGTCCGTAGAGATGTTAATAATAATAAAAAATTTAAAAAAATATGTATTATGTCGTGGTAGCGTAATGGCTAGCGCACTCGTCTCAAACTCAAAGGCGCGGGTTCGATCCTGGCCGGAACGCATGCATCACTTAGGCAGTTTTCTCACCTAATGTGCATGTTACATTTAAATGACAAAACTATAATATACATACATACATACATAACTTCACGCCAGTTCCCTTGCGGGGTAGGCACGAACAACAGAGTTATACACCTCACTTGCTTCTTTGACATTCATAACTCTTGTCATGCACGCTCGTCTGTTCTTAAGAATCCTGACATCACCTGCTAGTACACGATCAATTTTATCATGGAAGGTGTGTCGTGACCTTCCACAACTTCTACTTCCATCCACTTTTGCATTGTATATCTGTTTAGACATTCTTTCATCGTGCATTGTTTCCACATGCCCGAACCATCAGAGCATTCCTTTTCTTACCTTCACCCCGACACTCTCTTTCAGAGCAACTCTCTTTCTTACTTCGATATTACGAACGCGGTCCGCGAGCGTCACACCGCAGATTTTGCGCAGTGCTCGCATCTCTACCGCGTTGACTCTACTATCATGCTCTCTCTTCCATACCCAACCCAAACAAATAATAAGATAAATATATTATAATAGAATTTGTAACCAGGATACTTGTAGATATGCATGCCGAAAGGCGGAATTTGGAGAGCTGTCCTATGTTAAATTTAACACCTTTTGTATACCCATTTTCGCATTAAATAAATTGAATTGAATTACCACGTGCTAAGAACGGTGAAAGAAAACATCGTGATGCAACCTGCACATTGAGGTAACCGATGTGTCAAACCTGCCAAACCGTCTTGGACAAGCGTGGCGGGTATACTGTCCGTTCCCTAATAATGGGGGTCTGAGCCCAGCAGTGGGACATTTATGGGCTGTTATTATATATATATTATAACCTGTATTAACGCCAGCTATTTAAACGAGAGGCACGGACTGGAGTTTGACCCACGGCGCAGCCGAAGTGAAGGTTAAATTAGTAGAATTGTTTCAATTCTTAAACAAATCTTAAACCTTCCTTTAACATACATACATACATACATAACTTTACGCCAGTTCCCTTGCGGAGTAGGCACGAACAACAGAGCGCCATTCAGGCTTACTCTTACACATCTCACTTGCTTCTTTGACATTCATAACTCTTGTCATGCACGCTCGTCTGTTTTTAAGGCTCCTGACATTTAACATCCTGGTATTATCCGTGCAGGAACGGAGAAAGAATACAATTTCCTGCGGCCGGGCGGCCTGTCGTAAGAGCCGACAAAACACCCCACAGCCAGGTGATAGGGTATTTCCCCGCCTGAATGGCTACCATCCCTGGTTTAGAATATTCCGCCATTACAACCTTGAATTATGTTCCGGTATTAGTGGCCAGGTTCCAAACCCCGTTTAGAGAGTGGCAGCACTTTGGTGTTACAAATGTCCATAGGCGATGGTAACCGCTTTCCATCCAGCTGGGCCGTCTGCTTATCTACTGAACTCGTGCAATTTAAAAAAATGTTGGTGGAATGAATTTGCATACTGTCTTCGGGCCTGGCACGAGTCCTCCACTTTGTAAACAAAACTAGTTGTTAATAATTCTTCGTAAATTATCATAGCATTAAGTTGGAGACACTTAGAATTTTCATATCATTTTCCTAACGACAAGATAGTTTGAATAGATTTTCAAAAAGCTTTTTCTCTTGGGAACTTTTAAACACGCTCAAGTTTTAAAGTGAACGGAGACGAGTGGCGGGAAATTAAATCTCGTTGCTATGGAAACGTGAAAGCTGTTTTGCATACGGGAGCTTACTGTAGCTTTTATTAAGGTTCCGTAGGCATTGAGACAAAATTTTTATTTTTTATTTTTTTTTATTGCTGGAGATCAGCAGACAGGCAGACGGCCCACTCGATGAAAAGCGGTTACCATCGCCTATGGACATTTGCAACACCAAAGGTGCTACAAATGCGCTGCTGCTCTCTTAAAGGAGACTGAAACCTGGTCACTAATGCCGGAACACAACTCAAGGTTGTTATGGCGACATACTTTTGACCAGGGGTGGTAGCCATCCAGTCGGGCAAACGCCCTACCACCTGGCAAAACCGGTTTGACAGACTGATACACTGACGCACTGATAGACTTACAGACTGATAAACTTACAGACTGATCGACTGGCGGACTGACACACCGACAAACGGACTTATAAACTGATGATAGACATAGGTATTGACAGACTCACAGACTATTGACTGACAGACTGGCAGAATGATAGATAGACTGACAGACTAGCCGACTGACGGAATGATAAACTGATGACTGACAGAATGATAGACTCACAGACTGATAGACTAACAGTCTAATAGAGAGAATGACTGGCCGACTGACGGAATGATAGACTGATGACTAACAGACTGATAGATTTACAGACCGATAGCCTGACGGACTGACAGTCTAATAGACAGACTGGCTGACTGGCCGACTGACTGGCTATTAAAAATTAACACTAAAATTTTGTAAAATGGACATGGTTATTCAGCTTGAGACACAATCGGAAATAACGCTAGAATGATAATGATAAACAAAACAACTTATTAACTGTAAGCTAGCAACAGCCACACTGCGGTACTTGGAAGTTTCTCACTTTGAAAACGAACTTATATACGACTTAAATAAGTTACTGAGATAATTTTGTTAAGTTATAATGGCAACATAATGTTGTTATGCTTAACCTATCTATATAGGTACCTATCCTTTCATCATAATAATTATACAAGGTTTATTCTTCTCCGTCGTCACACTCTTGGCAGAGTGGTCGTGGTCCTCAGGACAGGGGTGGTGGTAAGCTTCACAATTCGTCGCCATTCCTCTCGTACTGTAGCTGTCCTCGTGCATTCGTAAAGTGGGCCATTTAGTGCGGATTTGATTTGGTCGGTCCAGCGCATTGGTGATCTACCGCGCGCCCTCGTGCCCTGGACTACGAGTCGCTCCACCGACGTGTCCTCTTACAAGGTTTATATACCCGTTAAAAAGAGTTTAAAAGAGTATTATCATAATTGCGTAATTCGTTCGTACTCCGCATGCGATTATGAATGATTGCAACACGGCTTTAATGAGTCTATAAGCCTCGTATAATTAATACGCATAAGGGAACTAATCTGTTTTATTATTTTATTACATATCCAACAGCTTCACCATAAATTTGAACAACAAGCTCTATATCTACCAATATATATTAATACGTGAAGCAAGAACTTTGTACCCCTTTTTACGAAAATTGCGCGGACGTAGGAGTATGAAATTTCGCACACTTATAGTTTACTAGCTGTGCCCGCGACGTCGTCCGCGTGGAATTTGTTTTCAAAAACCCCCCAATTTTGAAACATCCTTCATTGGTGTTCCGCTCCTATTGGTCTTAGCGTGATGATATATAGCCTATAGCCTTCCTCGATAAATGGGCTATCTAACATTGAAAGAATTTTTCAAAGCAGATCAGTAGTTTCTGAGATGAGCGCGT